>JAXIVH010000028.1:1475740-1559649 GCA_036785325.1 Urophycis tenuis
TGCGGCTCACGAGCCACCGAGCCCGTGGTGCTTCTGGTCCTGAGTCCCACGCTGTGGTTACCTCGGAGTGTCTAAACCAGAGGGCAGCAGGTCTCCCTTACTGTGTGTAGATGTGCTGCTCAGAGCTCAGCGCTCCAGTCGATGGCTAACGAATCAGCTTCCCGCCGATAATCTAATCCTGTCCTCGCTGACGGTGTTCGCTGTTAGCCTGCTAGCTGGCTAGCCCGACCAGCCTGCCAGTCCCGTTGCTACTCTGCTGCTAATGGGTTACCATATATGAAGGTTAGCTGACTGTACATGTATCTGATGATGGTGATGTACCAGCTGTTTGGCTAGCTGTCTGTGAGGCAGCTCGCCAAAGTACTTGAGTAGCTGTTTGGCGAGCAGTGGCCTCGCTGTCTGGCTAGCTGTGGGATAGCTGTCTGGGTAGCTGTGGGTTAGCTGTCTGGCTAGCTATGGCTAGCTGTCTGGCTAGCTGTGGGATAGCTGTCTGGCTAGCTATGGCTAGCTGTCTGGCTAGCTGTGGGATAGCTGTCTGGGTAGCTGTGGGTTAGCTGTCTGGCTAGCTATGGCTAGCTGTCTGGCTAGCTGTGGGATAGCTGTCTGGGTAGCTGTGGGATAGCTGTCTGGGTAGCTGTGGGATAGCTGTCTGGCTCGCTGTAGCACTGATGGCCCTGTGTTCCGTGTGCAGGTGCTGGGGAAGGAACACCCAGATGTGGCCAAGCAGCTGAACAACCTGGCCCTGCTGTGTCAGAACCAGGGGAAGTACCAGGAGGTGGAGTACTACTACATGAGAGCCCTGGAAATCTACCAGACCAAGCTGGGCCCCGACGACCCCAACGTGGCCAAGACCAAGAACAACCTGGTCAGTCTGAGGGCCGCTGTGTGAGGGCAGCGCTGTGCATGGGGTCGACCACTGTAGGACCTTCTGTTTCATGATGGGAGTAACACGTTAGAGCAGTCCTTCTCAAAGTGTGGGGCGTGCCCCACTGGTGGGGAACGGAGACATGACAGGTGGGGCGCGACAAACGGGATGGAATTTTCAATTTCATGCCTATCTTACTATAAATGCTATTGACAATAAAGATAATTCACTCTAAACAAAACACACACACACACGCACACACACAAATTAAGTTATGATGGCACAACTGCACTTTTATTTTCTCTTTTTGAACTTTGTGTTATTTGTTGTTTTTGATTTTGATTCAGTATCAAATATGACTGATATACTTGGTGCTAGTAATTTCAATACATTTAAAATAATTTGAAGTAATTCGTCAAGATTTTTGTTGGGGCGACGGGGGCAAGTGGGGCTTGAAAATCCCCACTTGTTCAAAGTGGGGAATGACGAAAAAAGTTTGAGAACCACTGCGTTAGAGTGATGACATCGTAGGCCCAGGAGTTGTTAAAGGTTGGGCGTAGTGGAAACTCCCCATTAGATTGAATAAAGGTCTTATGATGTCATCATAATTCACATCATCGTATCTGACATCACTGATGAAGTCATCGATGATGTCAGCCATGTGTGGACCCCAGAGATGGGCTCCGTGCAGTGGACTCTAACGTGTGTGTGTGTGTGTGCGCGCGCCTGTGTGTGTGTGTGCGCCTGTGTGTGTGTGTGCGTGCGTGCGTGTGTGTTTGCGCCTGTGTGTGTGTGTGTGTACCTGTGTCTGTGTGTGTGTGTGTGTGCGCCTGTGTGTGTGTGTGTGTGTGTGTGTGTGTGTGTGTGTGCGCAGGCCTCCTGCTACCTGAAGCAGGGGAAGTTCAAGCAGGCTGAGACGCTCTACAAGGAGATCCTGACCAGAGCTCATGAGAGAGAGTTTGGCTCTGTGGATGGTGAGGCGCACGCACACACACACACACACAGACACACGCACACACACACACACACACACACACACACACACACACACAGACACACAGACACACACACACACACTTTTATTTTTTTATTTAACCTTTATTTACCCAGGCAAGCAATTAAGAACAAATTCTTATTTACAAATGCAGCCTGAACAAAGAGCAAATGTTCTTTGAGGGGGAAAGGGGGGGGCGGGGCTAAAGGCAAAGCAAGGTTATGCATACATATAGAACAACAATTAGTAAATAAGAACATGACAATGATAACAGTGGGACAAACAAGTACCAAATTCAGCAGGTGCAACAGTCAACTACAAGTTGTACCAGGTTTCGTTTAAAAAGAGTGAGTGATGTGAGGACGGTGAGTTTGAGGGTGTTTTGAAAAGTGTTCCAGTCATTAGCTGCAGCAAATCGGAAGGCGCTGCGGCCACAGAGGGTGCGGGCTCTGGGGATGGTGAGTTTGATGAATTTGCTGGACCTAAGGTTGAGGGCAGAGTGAGAGAGGTGCAGGAGGGAGGAGACATACAGAGGTGTTTTTCCGAGTATGGCTTTGTAAATCCATCCATGACTATGCTCTCTCTCTCTCTCTAGATGAGAACAAGCCCATATGGATGCACGCAGAGGAGAGGGAGGAGCAGAGCAAGGTCAGTGCACTGTGGAAGGTTCAGGGTTCGATCCCGGATGTCCTCAGTCCACCTGCAGGTGTAATCCGTGTGCTAAGTACCCAGCATGGCGTTCTGACCCCTTCAGACTCACTGAACCTGACGCCGAGAGTCTGACGCTCTCACACTCCGCACCATGTCACAGGCAAGAAGAGCCTCGCGCCAGGTTCCTCACTGATGTCATGATGTCATGTCCTCTGTGATGTCACATCCTGTCAGGGCTCACATCCTATTGATGCTCTGTGTGTTCTGTGTGATGTTGTTGAGTGCTGCTCCAGGCTGTCCGAACAGGGCAGGGTGGTTTGGCTCTAGCGCTGGTTGTGATGTGACCTTCTGACCTGTAGGGGAAGCAGAAGGACGGCTCTCCTTTCGGAGAGTACGGCGGCTGGTACAAGGCCTGCAAAGTAGACAGGTGAGCCCCCTCCGGACACACACACACCTCTGGTCCTGTTGGCCCAGCGCACGTCATGTGACAGGTCATGTGACAGGTCATGTGACACGTGTGTGTGTGTGTGTAGCCCCACAGTCACCACCACCCTGAAGAACCTGGGGGCCCTCTACAAGAGGCAGGGCAAGTTTGAGGCGGCTGAGACCCTGGAGGAGGCAGCGCTGCGCTCCAGGAAACAGGTGACCAGCACAACCAGTGGAACAACCAGTACAACCAGTGGAACAACCAGTACAACCAGTGGAACAACCAGTACAACCAGTGGAACCTGTTGAATCAGTAGACTTACCAGTGGAACCAGTAGAATTACCAATCAAACCAGCTGTATAACCGGCAGTGGTACCAATAGAACCAGCAGTGTGACAGTGGTACCAGTAAAACCAGGCGTGGTACCAGTAGAACCAGTAGTAAAGCTAGCAGTGGTACCGGGAGAACCAGAAGTTTAACTAGCAGTGGTACCAGTAGAACCAGCCGTGATGCCAGTCTAACCAGCAGTAAAACAAACAGTGGTACCAGTAGAACCAGCTGTGGTACTAGTCTAACCAGCAGTAAAACAAACAGTGGTACCAATAGAACCAGCAGTGGTACCAGTAGAACCAGCCATGGTACCAGTAGTATACCCAGCTGTGGTACCAGTAGAACCAGCCGTGGTACCTGTAGTATAACCAGCTGTGGTACCAGTAGAACCAGCCACGGTACCAGTAGAACCAGCAGTATAACAAACAGTGGTACCAGTAGAACCAGCAGTATAACACAGTGGTACCAGTAGAACCAGCAGTGGTACCAATAGAACCATCAGTGGTACCAGTAGAACCAGCAGTGGTACCAATAGAACCAGCAGTGGTACCAGTAGAACCAGCAGTATAACAAACAGTGGTACCAGTAGAACCAGCAGTATAACACACAGTGGTACCAGTAGAACCAGCAGTGGTACCAATAGAACCAGCAGTGGTACCAGTAGAACCAGCAGTATAACACACAGTGGTAGCAGTAGAACCAGCCGTGGTACCAGTCTAACCAGCGGGGCGTCCAGCAGGGCCTGGACACGGTGCAGAAGCAGCGGGTGGCCGAGGTTCTGAGCGAGGCCGAGGCGGCCCGCGAGACGCAGCGCAGCCGCGAGAGCCTGACCTCTGACACGGTCAAGTACGAGACGGGCCCCGACGGAGGGCAGGAAGTGAGTATGAGCGTGGAGTGGAACGGGGTGAGTACACAGCCCACTGGTCTCTCTCTATCTCTCTCTCACACACACACACACACACACACACACACACACACACACACACACACACACACACACACACACACACACACAAGGAGGTGTCAGTTGGTCTCTGGGTGGAGGTGTGTGTAGAGGAAGCAGCTGATTGGTTGTGCTCGCTAAGTAGATAACGAGGCTGATTGGCTCGTTAGACTGGACATCAGTCTTCTGATTCAGGTTAGTCAGCAGGGGTTAGCATTTACTATCTGGGTGTTTGAGGTCACGTGACCTGTGACATCATAGAGTCCATAGTCCTGCCGTTTCCGCCTGCAGGGACAGCGGAGGAGGCTCCCATAGCAACTGTAGCCATGGGAGCCTGGTCAGCCAATCAGCATCAGCCCTCACAGCCGAGTGTGTTCACAAACAACTTCCGTGCATTCAGTTATATAACATAACGCAGTTAACATCACACATTACCTCCCCTCATCCAGCCTCTGTCAGCTCCACTCACCCCCTTCACCCACTGAAGTCTCCCCCGGACTGCCCCCCTCTCCTGGGTCAGGTGTGAGGGACCACTGGGCTCTGTACTGTACCCCTCTCTGCTGCTGCTCCCTGGGTGTCTGTGTTTGAACTGTTTATCCTGTTTCATCCCACTTGTGTCTGTGTTTGCTCTGAGCCACGACAGAGGAAACACAGATACAACACTGTTTTATTACGGCTGGTGTACTGCTGATACCGTCCTTTCATTTGTCCCTGGTTGCCTCTGTGTCATTTTTAACGTTTGAGTGTGTGTGTGTGTGTGTCTTTGTGTGTGTGTGTGTGTCTTTGTGTGTGTGTGTGTGTGTGTGTGTGTGTGTGTGTTTGAGTGAGCTCTTTGTGGTATCAATATTGACTTGTGAAGGACAACATCTCTCCATAAAGATGAACAAATATCTTGTCCTGAAGCCACAGCGAGTGACCACCTCTGATATCTGGTGTGTTCATATCGTCTACATATATGGACTGAGATATTTAGAGACATTTTACTGTCGAGTCTAGTCAGCTTTGTTGTCGACTATTTCCATCCATACATCATTCTTTTTTCCTCCAAATTACTATAATTTCTTTCAATATTTCTTCACCTTTTCATCAAATTCTACTTCTCTATGGATAGATGGAGTCTTTTCATTGTGTGTGTGTGTGTGTGTGTGATTGAGAGAGAGAGCCACCATCTTTAATCTTGTCTAACCTTGTGACCTTTTCAAAATGTCCTCATCTGTGTTCTTCTCTTTATGGACATGTCTCTCTCGCTCTCCTGTCTCACTCCTCGGTGTCTCTCGCCCGCCTCGGACCTGCAGCCTTAACTCCAGATGCCTTGTTGGTGTTCTAAACTCTCTCTCCTGCTTGACGGATGCCTCGACCGCCCCAGCTCGCCCTGCCACAGTGCTCTGCAGCTTCACCGCTCTCGTTCTCCCTCTATTGTCCTCCCTCTCTCCCTCTCTCTCTTTTTCTTTACCCTTTTTCTTGCTCTCTGTGTACCCCCCCTCCCCTCCGTACAGTGAAGTCTTGGCTGTGTGTATCGGGGTGTCTGGGCCGTTCTAACATGATGTAAATATATTGACTTGTTTCTCAGCATGTGGGCAGAGCTTCCTAAAAGCAGCCCTGTGTCTTTAAGGCGGCCGCTAGTCCCGCCCCTCGTTAGTGTCCTCGTTAGCCGCATAAACTGCTCTTTGTGATGTCATCGATACGGCGGCCAACGGGCAATGTGCATGAGGACGTGGAGGGTGCCGGTTGGCCAGGTTGAACAGCTACTAGCCTAGCTACTACGGTAGCTGCTATCAGATAGACTAATAGCTAATTGTTTGAAAAGCTAGTAGCTAGCCGTTTAAACAGGTTAAGCTAGTAGCTATGCTAGTAGCTAGGCTAGTAGCTCCAGGCAGCACTTGGTTTGACGCATGCAGCCCATTGGTTGTCAATGTACAGTGGGGAGGGGGAGGGTCTTATCTGTGATTGGCTGGCTCTCTTCTTCCTGTTTCTTAGTACTAATCTACTGACTGCCCTGATGCTTCCTGCTGTGTGTCTTTCTTCTATTAAAACCTAACTCTGCTCCCCTCGTCTACGCCTCCTTCTCTGGCTCGTCTTCCTTCCTCTCTGGGGGGGTCTTAATCATGCGCGCGCGCACACATGCACACGCACACACACACACACAGGGGTCAGGGTCAGGGTCAGGGTCAGGGTCAGGGTCAGGGTCAGGCCAGCCGGTAAAGGGAACCTCTGGGGTTGGTCGCGTCTGAGTTTAGTGCCTCTTGAGGCTCCGCCTCTCTCCAGCTCGCAGGTCGCTTCTCCACACACTCCCATTGCATTGTGGGCAAGAAATACACTTCATAATGAACAACTAAACATTCACCTGAAAACAAACACAATACCTACAAAAAGACATATTTTACACGATGTCTGAACCTGAGATTGCATTAATGTTTTCAGTATGCTTGGCAGTGTGTGTTTGTGTGTGTGTGTGTGTGTGTGTGTGTGTGTGTGTGTGTGTGTGTGTGTGTGTGTGTGTGTGTGTGTGTGTGTGTGTGTGTGTGTGTGTGTGTGTGTGTGTGTGTGTGTGTGTGTGTGTGTATATCGCAGTGTGTGTGTGAGTGTACATCAAAGTGATGGTGTGAATGAGCGAGTGTACCAAGGTGTGTGTGAGAGGTGACATCAAAGTGATGGTGTGAATGAGCGAGTGTACCAAGGTGTGTGTGAGTGTACATCAAAGTGATGGTGTGAATGAGCGAGTGTACCAAGGTGTGTGTGAGTGTACATCAAAGTGATGGTGTGAATGAGCGAGTGTACCAAGGTGTGTGTGAGTGTACATCAAAGTGATGGTGTGAATGAGCGAGTGTACCAAGGTGTGTGTGAGTGTACATCAAAGTGATGGTGTGAATGAGCGAGTGTACCAAGGTGTGTGTGAGTGTACATCAAAGTGATGGTGTGAATGAGCGAGTGTACCAAGGTGTGTGTGAGTGTACATCAAAGTGATGGTGTGAATGAGCGAGTGTACCAAGGTGTGTGTGAGTAACCATGGCGCCCTCCTCAGGACGGCTCCGGGGCCCTGAAGAGGAGTGGCTCCTTCAGTAAGCTCCGAGCCTCCATCAGACGCAGCAGCGAGAAGCTGGTCCGCAAGCTGAAGGGAGGAGGCTCCGGGCGGGACAACGAACCCAAGAACCCTGGGTAACTATCCCCCAGAACCATCGCTCAAACCTGGGATTACTACCCCCAGAACACCTGCCTCAACCCTGGGTAACTTCCCCCACAACCCCTGCCTCAACCCTGGGTAACTTCCCCCAGAACCCCTGCCTCAACCCTGGGTAACTTCCCCCAGAACCCCTGCCTCAACCCTGGGTAACTTCCCCCAGAACCATGCCTCAACCCTGGGTAACTGTAGAACTATGCAGCGGGCCTCTCTGCTGGTGGTCCTCTGGGCTCTGAAGCTCTGGAGCTAAACTTTTGCACATGAAGAGGAGGATGGAGGTTGACCTCGTTAGTGGACTGGTTTCAGTCGAGCTAACAGGGCTAACAGCCGGGCTAGCTTTGGGATGCTGCTGCTGTTAGCTCTGTTTGTGAACACGCTGTAGTTCAGCCTGCGGTTCTGGTTGTAGTTCTATTGCTGTGTATCAACACACAACACTGCTCAGGTTCGACTGCCAAAACTACAAACTCAAAGAGACCTAAAGCATGCTGGGAATGATGGCTGTGGTGGTGGAGGGGGAAGAGAGACTACAGACTAAACCAGTGTGGGCAGCGTGCCTAGCGGTGGCCGGCGTGTTTGACAGTCTGTACTACTAACCTGCTTCAGAACACGCATCCCCTGCTGGTTCCCAGACTGTTAACCCCTAACTGTGAGCCAGGCTGCAGGTGCTGCAGTCCTGCTTTTGAGTTGCTCTTGGTTTTGCTTTGGACCGTGTTTACTGTGCTAACTGGTTTTGAAGTATTTGTCCGCATGGCTGTGCTGTTTTATACTTTGAATTTCTGTGCAGTGTTGAGATTTTATTTATGAAATAAACTCTTTAAGTGGATGGGCTTTTTTTTGCATGACTGTGTGCTCGGCTGTTTCCTGTCTCCCATTTCCTGTCCTCTGTGATGATGTGATTGATGACACACTTTTATCATCATCATTAAGAGGTCTCTCTCTCTGTGTCTCTCTTCATGGGTCAAACGAAACTGGTCTGCATTGCAAAACAACAACAACAACTTTGCAACCAGCTTCTGGACTCGTGTGGCTGTTAAAGAGTAACTACACACTGGACCACAGTAGTATGTCTGCTGCCATCTAGAGGTCCAGATCAACCTGACGCACTGCTGTCATCATGGGCTTATCTGATTTCTGAGAAAACTTTAAACTGTTTGAAGCCAAACAACAAGCAAGGAAAAGCTGTTTACACAAAAATGTGGTCCAGTGTGTGAAGTTAATATTTAAACCAACAGGAAAGACATACAGGTTCACATGTTTTGGGAACTCTCTGGGTGGTGAGCACAGGGAAGAAACACATCATATCCATGAATAATCTTGAAGTTCTTAAAGTCTTTTTTCAAGAGGCTGTTCTCAGTGGGTCGACACGACCTGTCCCCAGCCTCGAGGTTCTCCCGGTGTTTTCTGGTGGTTGACCTTTGATCCCTGTGTGTGGAAGTCTCCAATGTCATTAACCAGCACAACCCTCCATCTCCACCAAGCTAAACCCCTCACCCCATGTTCACCTCTGACCTCTAACCCCACCGCCCTCCCTGACCTCTCCCTGCATGTGGCTCCGGGTGCAGCATGAAGCGGGCCAGCTCGCTAGGTGTGCTAAACATGGCGGACAAGACCCCCGGGGACATCTTCCAAGTAAGGACTTCATGTGCTAACCTCACCCACTCTTAACCCTCATGGACCTGACCCCGCTGCCAGCTAGCATCTCCATACCAGGGCCGGGTTCCGATATCCATACTTCCCGTACTTAGAATACTTAGTTTGAGTATGTAGGGTGTTCCAATTACAATTGCAGCGAAAAGTGTACTGAAAGGAACCGGACGGTGCCCTCCAAATGGTCAGTACACTGATTGTGCTAAACACTTTTCATAATCAACGGCAGCCATCTTAGCTACGTAGCGGAAGAGGGGGGGGGCCAGGCTGAGCCACGCTCAGTTAAAAAATGGCTAAACGTCAACACTGTGGGCGTAATGGATTCATGTGTGTTTGGCGGGTGACGCGGTCGCGCAGCTGATAGTAATCTCCGGTAAGTGCACCACAGAATATTGGAACAACACTAACTAACAAACTTATCTGAAAATCTGTGCACTTAGCGAGTGTGGATAGTGTACTACGTTTAAGTGTATTAAGTTTAAGTGTACATGGAAGTATGGTTATCGGAACACTGCACAGGCCTAATCACTGTTTGAGTAGCCTCGCATCTCCACGCGAGCAAAACACTGTTAGCTTGGCAGCATTAACATTAACCCAACCTCTACAGACCTGGATTATAAACCACTATTGGAGAACCCTTGCTAGACCAATTGAACACTACTGTTCGCTTAGTGCCATGAGAACTATGCTAAATGCTGTACTGTTAGCCTAGCATCATCAGACCAGTTAAACACTGTACAGTTAGCCTAGCATCACCAAACCGGTTAAACACTGTACGGTAAGCCTAGCATCAGTAAACCAGTTAAACACTGTACTGTTAGCCTAGCATCACCAAACTAGTTAAACACTGTACGGTAAGCCTAGCATCACCAAACCAGTTAAACACTGTACGGTTAGCCTAGCATCACCAAACCAGTTAAACACTGTACTGTTAGCCAAGCATCACCAAACCAGTTAAACACTGTACTGTTAGTCTAGCATCACCAAACCAGCTAAACACTGTACTGTTAGCCTAGCATCACCAAACCAGTTAAACACTGTACTGTTAGCCTAGCATCAGTAAACCAGTTAAACACTGTACTGTTAGCCTAGCATCACCAAACCAGTTAAACACTGTACTGTTAGTCTATCATCACCAAACCAGCTAAACACTGTACTGTTAGTCTATCATCACCAAACCAGTTAAACACTGTACAGTTAGCCTAGCATCACCAAACCAGTTAAACACTGTACGGTTAGCCTAGCATCACCAAACCAGCTAAACACTGTACTGTTATCCTAGCATCACCAAACCAGTTAAACACTGTACTGTTATCCTAGCATCACCAAACCAGTTAAACACTGTACTGTTAGCCTAGTATCACCAAACCAGTTAAACACTGTACTGTTAGCCTAGTATCACCAAACCAGTTAAACACTGTACTGTTAGCCTAGCCTCGCCAGTTAAAAACTAAACTGCAGGGGCTGAATACCAAACTGTTGGCCCTGCATCTCTCGACCATTTCAAAGCTGTAGCGTTAGCATCTTCTTCTGTCCCATTTTTATTTCCTCTCCTAGGGACGAGATCATCGTGTGAGGCTGAGCCGTGACCTGAGTGCCAGCCACACCGACCTGGCCCTCTGACTCCCCGTCGTGCACCGGTGGGGCGCTGGCCACGAGCCCGGGCCTCGCCATGACCCTCACGTCGCCGCGCTACGCTAATGCAGCTAGCCTCGCCCTCTACCACCAACATGGCTTCCCGTGGTTCTATTGCACTCTGTAAAGCTGTGGGGGTGCTGGCTGGGGGCCGAGGCGTAGGCCTACCGTGGTGTCTGTGCGTGTGCTCTCTGCATCACTTTTTGATTCTCGATATACTGTGTTTGTGAGCTTTATTTGTGTGTGCGTGGCCAGTGCCACACTTTGTCTCCATCCAGAACGTCCATCCTTATTGTGTCGATTGAACGACATGTCTTAGTGTATGAAGTTCTATGTTTACATTTGCTTATTAGATTACCCTTTTGCACTGCCCCCTAGCGGTCTGACCAAGTATATATAAATACCGTGTAAGCCTGCCCCCTAGCGGTCTGACCGAGCCTATATCTAAATACAGCGACAGTGCCCCCTAGCGGTCTGTCCAGGCCCATGTATGTAAATAGGTGAGACTGCCCCCTAGCGGGCAGTCTAAACGCACTGATATAAACAGTGCGTCTAGAAGTCTATCTTTAGAAGGCTGCTAGGAGAAGTGGACCGACCGGATCCTTGGCACATGAGACGCAGATCCACTCCGGATTGTCAGAAATGTTTCCTGTTACACTGTAAGGAGCGAGGCGTGTTTAGTCAGCCAGCAGACCTGACTTCAGGCCATCGAGGAGCAGGTAGGACTGAGGGCCATCTTGTTCGGGATGCCTACAAGAGGTTCTGGGTCCAACCCAGAACCTCTTGTGTGGAAGTCCAACAGCCTACCCTCCAGACCCACCCCCAGATGAATGGATTTGACTTATGAATATATGACTGAGACATGGAGAAGGGTTCATTTTGAGGTTAGGATCTACACTGGTTTGTGTATATATAATGGGACTATAATGTTCATACCAACATAACATCTTTTAATTTTCTTGTGTGTGTGTGTGTGTCTGTGTGTGTGTGTATTTAGTGGAACAAATACTGCCCGCAAGCTATCTGCTATTTCCAAACTATAATGTAAAACTCTTTTAAACTGGAATAGACTGTTTGTGTCTGCAATTTTATTAAAATGAACAACAGAACAGATCAACAACACTTTTAAGCTCCAATCAAGAATTATGTGAAGAAAATATACATTTTTTGAAGGCTCTCAAAGAAGTGCTGGTTTAACGTCTTTGTGTTAAACATCTTTAAAGTTCAACACTGAAACATGTTTAACTTTATGCTGCAACATTAGCTGACTTTGATTTGAACTTGATTTTGACTTTTTTTAATTTTGATTTCATAATCATGCAAGTAAGCCAGAGCTGGATTAGTTAAAAAAAAAAAAAAAAAAGAGTGGCCTACAGGAAGCCTTGAGGCGGTGCTGAGCCTTTGTTTGACAGAGCTTGATTTAGACATAATTATCTCAATAAGAGGCCAATTAAAACTATTTCAAGCAATTGTTGTTTAGAGATCCTGCTTGACAGCTTGTTCACTTTGAGGAGAAGGTCCACGACTCGTCTTAGCATTTATCCCATTAAGGAGGTTTGAACACCTTGTAAGTGTTCAGCCCCGACGTGGTGAAGTGACTGGTCAGCTCTGGCTCCGAGTCTGTTCGTGAGTATTTATTGGACTGGACGTTTTTGTTTGTGTACTTTGGGCTTCAGGTAGAGCTGTTGATCAGTCTGGTGGATACCTGCCTTGCGCCTTTGTTCCGTCTCTGTGGCGGTAGTGATGCACATCACCACATGATGTCATGGATTTATGAGAAAACACTAGAGACAAGCCTGAGTTATCCTGGGATGGTTGAAGTCAGTTTAAAGACAAATGTACAATAAAGCGACCCAATGAATATGTGGAGAAATGTGTTACGTTTGAAACTGCCTGGCCTCAAATGCCACAACTACATCGACACACTTTTTGTAACGTTGTTCATTAAAGTGGATTTAAATGACGTGTCTTACTAGGACCCCCGCAGACAGGGACGAGGGGACTGTCTCTCGGTCTGCATATTCACTGACAGGTCGGGCTGCTGTATGAAGGCGTGATGATCAGTCGACACTGTCCACTGTGTCCCCAGGGGGTCTTGGGACATTTACATCCATCTATATTGAATCATTTAGGCCGACGTGTTGTGTCCAAAGTGACTTACAAGTGAGGAAAATCATACAAACCATACCATACCATAAATGCCCAAAGTAGCCAAGGGCATCTGGTGAGCTTTTTGCAGCATCAGCTACAACCAGATTTAAAGTGTGGGCACCACATGGGACAAAGAAAGCTCTTGAGTTTAGCTGAAGCAACCTTGCCTTTGTGAGTGTGGCTATAATATGAAGAGTCTTTCACATTTTCCGCTTTGTGTGCATTATATATACACTTAAGTTCAAATCAAATCAAACGCGATCGTTTGGGAATAGGACCAGACAAATTAGTGGGCTGCTCAAATAGAGTATTACGGATTTCTACCACAATAATGTCTGCATTGATATTATATCGTAACATAAAGCTAGTTTCACAAATAATCCACAACGTTCTCGGTTCGGTGTGTATTAAAGAATTAATTCTTTTTCGAGTTTCAGAAGTCAGTGCTATTGTGGTAATATTGTGCAATGTCATGACATGAGTGATGTGCCGAAATAGCTCAGTTGGGAGAGCGTTAGACTGAAGATCTAAAGGTCCCTGGTTCGATCCCGGGTTTCGGCAGTTCTTTTGGCCTGGTCACTGCTTTCAAACCAAGGAAGTTCATCAAATTTAAACTTGCCCAAGGAGATCCTAGTCATTAAATAAAACGACACCCTACTTAAGGCCAATAACAATTAAAGTCAACTCTTTATTGCCGTCATATACATGCCAGGGATATAATTTAAAAGGCATAATTTACCAAATTCCCAAGATTTAATCAACAGTTAGCAGTTCCTATCAATTCAGATGAAATGTCAGAAAAATTATGCAGATAAATAGAAACCAACAGCTTTCACTTTTGTGAGCCATTGCATAAATATATAAATATCTATTTGTGGACAATATACAATCATGGGTATTATATGTATGAATCAAAAGTTCAACCTTTGTGCACATTTATGATTTAATGAGATAATCAAGTCAGATTTTGTAGAAATGCGCACATTATATCAATTTAACAAGTTTCATCAATTGGCTATAAATATTTAAATAGGCCCCGTTTTGGGAATGTGAAGCCACTTTCAATTACAAATGGACCTCTGTGAACTAACTCTGTTCGTACCTTTTCAGTTAAAGCAGAAGGCCAGTCAGCAGGGTCTATTGGTGCAGCAGGAGGACCGCTTGATGCTGCTGCATCACTGCTGGGTTCTGCTGTTGAGGTGGAGGCAATGGGAGAACCGCTTGATGCTGCTGCATCACTGCTGGGTTCTACTGATGAGGTAGGCAGCAGCAGTAGATTTGGTAGATGGCCCAGGGGTTGGATTTAGAAATTTCAACACCGCATCTGAAGAGAGGAGTATGTGACACCATTGAGTATTACAGTCTAATAATAAAAACATATACTTCCAGGAATAAAATGAAATAAGATGAAATGATATAATATGAATGAAAAAACAAAGAGTATGTATGATGTTAACCATTACAGTGAAATGCTGAATAGCAGAATATATCATGTTATGTTATGATTATCTTTGACCGAATAACAGCAAGATTCAAGATTCAAGTGTCTTTATTGTCAAATGTGCTACATGGCAGGCATATAGCACAGATGAAATTGCAGTCCTCTCAGACCTGCGGTGCAAAATAAACAAATGGACAAACAAAGTAGACAAACAGACATCGTACAGACAAAACATAGAAACACAGAAAGTACAAGAAAAAGTGAGGTAGTGCGTTGAAATGTGCGTTGAGCAGTGTTGATATTCAAAACAGCATTCCCTCTTGCTTAATTAACATTAATGATGTGCACTTTAACAACTAGGCTTATACCTATAATATATAAAGGGGTAAACGTTAGCTTACCAGAAGGCAATAAAAATGTAAACAAATGTAAACACTTAAAAGATCTAATATTTACAAATGTCCCAGAGGAATGTAAGGTGGGAGTACTGTAATTACCTACATTATTTTCCATAACAACTTAGCCCCCTCCACAATATTAACTGACGTTAAAACAGTTAACACTAGCTATTTATTGATTAGCAATTAGCAAATCATGTAGCTTAATGTTAAAAAGCCGAGTTGCTATCACGTTCTGTAACAGACAAATAATTTCACGTGACGTTACCTTTGTCTCGTTTCTTCTCCTCTTCTTTTCTTTTTTTTCCTTCCTTGCGCACCTGACAGTTTTGTCCGTTTTGACATCTTGTGTTGAGCGTGTAGGGAAGGGAGGGGGAGGGAGGGGGGGGGCGCGGTGGTGATGTAATGTCATAACATTTCCAACATATTATATTATTTCTATTAAATAGGCTTTGCTTTTCATTTATATTAATGTGGGATTCTTTTTTGCATTAAGAAATAATGGTACCAACTAGTTATATATATCTAGTTTTTTTCCCCATTTGTGGCGCTGGCGTGGCGCCCCCTGATGGATGGCGCCCGGCCCTGTGTGTGTGTGTGTGTGTACGGTGGGCGGGCCTTTAGAAATCAAAACAACCCCGTAGCTAGCCAGAGCCTATGTTGCTCACGTGACATCCCGTCGTTGAAATTGATTAGCTAGCGTCCCCGTCAATCACCCCAGGTGGGCGTGTCCGGGGAGAGCGAGGAGAAAGAGGCCGAGCGGAGTGACGGAGAGAGAGAGGCGGACTGAAACATGTCTTCGGTGCCTGACGGCAAAAAGCTGGTCCGGAGCCCCAGCGGGCTGCGCATGGTGCCCGAGAACGGGGCGTTCATCAGCCCCTTCTCCCTGGACGAACCGCAGTGGGTCCCGGATAAAGAGGTGAGTGGGTCCCGGGGAGGGAGGGAGGGGGACACGGATCCCACCCGGACGCTCCGCTGTCGGACTGGGCGTTGCAAACACGAGAGGAGTCGGTCGCCAGCCTGGCACTGATGGAACCCGCCCCGATACGTGCCGATATGTTCCGATATGTTCCGATATGTTACCCAACAGTTGGTTTTAGTGATGCGTCCGTCCAGAACCCGGATCAGTCCGGGTAGTGTCCAGGTCCAACCAGACTCATTGTGTATGTGCTCAGGGTGGTTTGCAGCACAGAACATGTTCGACCTGGTCGCTCTGCATTGTCTCGGGCTGCACACTCATAATGCTGTCCGGGGACACGTCGGGTCTGTACATTGTTAACACGTCCAAACCTCAACCCGTGGTCTCCCTGCATGGTCCCGAACAATAGCCCACCTCTGTCCCACTCAGCGGACGCACAGCTGTCCTGCTGCCTCAGCTCTCCGGAACCGCTGGATGAAGCTGAACACTCTGCTGGCCCACATGTTGGTTTTAGATCCCATTTTATTCGTTTGACACCGCAAGACACTCTGTCACTGTCACACTGACACACTGTCTTATTGTTGTCATTGTTATGGTCAAGACACGCAATTAAGACTGATCATTCACGTCACCATGAAAACGACGGATATTGACACGTGTAAAAGTCGTTTGTGTTTTGCATTCTTTGTCTGCGAGAAAACTTTCACTTTCGGTTGCAGAGCAACAAGTCAAAGTGAGATGTTTTGTGGCCCTTGTGGTTCTTCCCGTCTGATGCTTGACACCACTCGGATTGAACCGTGGCTTCTCTTGTAACTTCCTGTTTCTCTGTGTCTCCAGTGCCCCAGATGTATGCAGTGTGACTCCAAGTTTGACTTCATCACACGAAAGGTCGGTTGTGTTCATCGAATCACTGCAAACTTGGGGGGGGGGGGGGGGGGGGGGATGTGAGACAGGCAAACAGATAGAGAGAGACAGGTAGATGGATGGATAGATAGAATACACAGATAGAGAGAGATGGATAGACAGAGGAAAAGACACAAACACACAAACACACACACACACACACACACACACACACACACACACACACACACACATACACACAGAGGGAAGAGAGACCGGTGAGATAAGGGAACATATTGTGTCAGGACTCTGTAGCGTCCATGTGAGTGCCCTCTGTTAGCGGAGTCCTGGGGTTTCTGATGTTTGGTTGGCCACGTGTATCTTGGCAGCGCTGGCTGCAGTCCTGTGGGTTCTGTCACAGAAGCAGGTTTGTCCTCGCTGGCCTGCTGTACTTTTTCAACATGTTGTTAAGGAAGGAGATTTTTGATACAGATACTTGTGTACTGCTAACATCAAAAACCTCCAAAATAATACTTTGACTGTTTTAAGTTTCAAGTTTCAGTTTCAAGTTTCAAGTAAACTTTATTGTCAGTTTTCATGAATGTACAGGCCATACACAAGAACCGAAATGCCGTTTCCCTCAATCCCTGGTGCAAGACAGCATGCAATATAAATATAAATATATAAAAATATAAGTATAAAAAAAAAAAGAATAAAAAAATAAAAAATACTAAAGTGGTCGCGAGTGCAATAAAACAGTAAATAGTAAAATGTGCAAATTGAGAACAGTAACAGTAAACGGTAAACAGTAAACAGTAAGAGGTGCATTATGGGGGTAATGATAGTAATAGTAATAAATAAATGAACAGTATGGATGTTATGAACAGTATGGACAAATATAAATATATTTTGAAATATATTTTGCACTATTTTTTTGCACTATTCAATTTTCCATTTATCAACGCACTACCTCACTTTTTCGTACTTTTCTGTGTTTCTGTGTTTTTGTCTGTATGGTGTCCGTTTGTCTGTCCATTGTTTATTTTGCACCAGGTCTGAGAGGACTGCAATTTCATCTGTGCTATATGCCTGCCATGTAGCACATTTGACAATAAAGATACTTGAATCTTGAATCTTGAAACCCCAACATATATACTGACTAACCCCTACCTGCTCTTTAATGACCTGTCTCTGTACTGTCTAACCCCTACCTGCTCTTTAATGACCTGTCTCTGTACTGTCTAACCCCTACCTGCTCTTTAATGACCCGTCTCTGTACTGTCTAACCCCTACCTGCTTCTTAATGACCTGTCCATGTACTGTCTAACCCCTACCTGCTCCTGAATGACCTCTCTCTCTACTGTCTAACCCCTACCTGCTCCTTAATGACCCATCTCTGTACTGTCTAACCCCTACCTGCTCCTTAATGACCTGTCTCTACTGTCTAACCCCTACCTGCTCCTTAATGACCTGTCTCTGTACTGTCTAACCCCTACCTGCTCCTTAATGACCTGTCTATGTACTGTCTAACCCCTACCTGCTCCTTAATAACCCGTCTCTGTACTGTCTAACCCCTACCTGCTCCTTAATGACCCATCTATATACTGTCTAACCCCTACCTGCTCCTTAATGACCCGTCTCTGTACTGTCTAACCCCTACCTGCTCCTTAACGACCTGTCTCTGTACTGTCTAACCCCTACCTGCTCCTTAATGACCTGTCTCTATACTGTCTAACCCCTACCTGCTCCTGAATGACCTGTCTCTATACTGTCTAACTCCTACCTGCTCCTTAATGACCTGTCTCTACTGTCTAACCCCTACCCGCTCCTGAATGACCTGTCTCTGTACTGTCTAACCCCTACCTGCTCCTTAATGACCTGTCTCTACTGTCTAACCCCTACCTGCTACTTAATGACCTGTCTCTACTGTCTAACCCCTACCTGCTCCTTAATGACCTGTCTCTGTACTGTCTAACCCCTACCTGCTCCTTAACGACGTGGGGCCGAATTAATTCCCTTTGGATAAAAGCATCGCTCATCTGATAATATCGACTTAGTATGAAGGTTGATTTATTCTCTGGAGTTCTGCTGTCTCTCTCTGTAAAGTGCTTTGATTGGTTGATTGGCCGGCTCGTTAACTCGCCCCTCCCTCCCTCTCTCCCCCAGCACCACTGCCGGCGCTGTGGCCGGTGCTTCTGTGACAGGTGCTGCAGCCGCAAGCTGGCGCTGCCTCGCATGTGCTTCGTGGACCCGGTGCGGCAGTGCGGCGCGTGTGGCCTGCTGTCCCAGAGGGAGAGCGACTTCTACGACAAGCAGATCAAGGTCCTCACCGGAGGTCAGGGGTCAACGAGGCACACAACATGGTTCTGTGGAGAGGGGGAATTATGATGCATTTACTCATTTGTAGCAGCAT
The DNA here is from genome assembly GCA_036785325.1 of Urophycis tenuis. Lineage (NCBI taxonomy): Eukaryota > Metazoa > Chordata > Actinopteri > Gadiformes > Phycidae > Urophycis > Urophycis tenuis. The sequence goes on from JAXIVH010000028.1 coordinate 1,494,576, forward strand.
TAATCTAGAGCAATTTACAGACAAGCGTCCATTAAAGTGATGGTTCGGAGTAAAATTCACCCTGAGGTAATTTCCACCAATAATCCAGCCAAATACCCCCTCAGATGCATTTTTAGCGACAGTCAATATTTATCAAGTTTAGGGGTATCAGCCGAATGGCTTAGTATTGGAGTGTCCGGTACTGTGTGTATATCTCGTAAATTACCCCACTATTAATGCATGGATTGTTACCCAACTTCTGTAGTAGTACATATATGGTCTGTACTCACAAAACGAGGCATTTTAAAGTTTGTAAGTACACCAGGAGTTTATTTAAAAGAGCACTTTTCTGATAGCTTCAACTAGCTGTTGCTAAGGCTACCGCTGCGTCGACGTCTCTTCCGTCTTTCCGGATAAGTTCGTAAAAGTCCTCTTCAAAACTCACAAGTGTAAGGAAAAAGTTAGTGAATTCAACGCTCCATCTAATTTCAAGTATTCAATTATTCCAGTTGTCAATACATTTCGATGGAGTGTAGAATAACCTTTTCCTTACACTTGTCAACTTATCTGGAAAGACGGAAGAGACGTCGATGCAGCGGTAGCCTTAGCAACAGCTAGTTGAAGCTATCAGAAAAGTGCTCTTTTAAATAAACTCCTGGTGTACTTACAAACTTTAAAATGCCTCGTTTTGTGAGTACAGACCATATATGTACTACTACAGAAGTTGGGTAACAATCCATGCATTATTAGTGGGGTAATTTACGAGATATACACACAGTACCGGACACTCCAATACTAAGCCATTCGGCTGATACCCCTAAACTTGATAAATATTGACCGTCGCTAAAAATGCATCTGAGGGGGTATTTGGCTGGATTATTGGTGGAAATTACCTCAGGGTGAATTTTACTCCGAACCATCACTTTAAGGAGCAGGTAGGGGTTAGACAGTACAGAGACAGGTCATTAAGGAGCAGATAGGGGTTAGACAGTATAGAGACAGGTCTTTAAGGAGTAGGTAGGGGTTAGACAGTACAGAGACAGGTCGTTAAGGAGCAGGTGGGGGTTCGACAGTACAGAGACGGGTCATAAAGGAGCAGGTGGGGGTTAGACAGTATAGAGACAGGTCATTAAGGATCAGGTAGGGGTTAGACAGTACAGAGACAGGTCATTAAGGAGCAGGTAGGGGTTAGACAGTACAGAGACAGGTCGTTAAGGAGCAGGTAGGGGTTAGACAGTACAGAGACAGGTCATTAAGGAGCAGGTAGGGGTCTGACAGTACAGAGACAGGTCGTTAAGGAGCAGGTGGGGGTTAGACAGTACAGATACAGGTCATTAAGGAGCAGGTAGGGATTAGACAGTATAGAGACAGGTCATTAAGGAGCAGGTAGGGGTTAGACAGTACAGAGAGTTCCTTAATGACCTGTCTGAATTCAATGTAAGTTGTTTATCAGCTGAATTACTAATTATAATTAGGTCTCTGAGCTAGGGTGGTATTTTCTTTAACCTGAGGGTTTTGCCCTTTGCTCAGTAGCACCAGGTCACCCAGAGCCTGCTGACTGACTGTTTGCGTTCTGTTCTAATGTGAATCCTAAGGCGCTACGTTTGTTGTCACTCTGGACTCATCAGAGAAGTCCCAGACCATGACCTGCCGACTGGCCAACAACCACAGGTACAGTACCCCTGTAGACCACTAGACCACCTGTAGACCACTAGACCACCTGTAGACCACTAGACCACCTGTAGACCACTAGACCACCTGTAGACCACTAGACCACCTGTAGACCACCTGACCACCTGTAGACCACTAGACCACCTGTAGACCACCTGACCACATGTACAGTACCACATTATGACTTGCCCCTCCAGGTACCTGTTCCTGGATGGGGAGAGCCACCTGGAGGTGGAGCTGTCTCGCATCTCCAGCATGCAGGTGCTGATGGAGGAGTCCAGCCCAGCAGGTGAGAGCTCTCCTGGGTTTGGCTGCAGTGGCTCTGGTGGTGACGTAGCGACCACGTAGCTACACTGGCTCGTGGACACTTTGGGTCTTAGTTCTCCCCGTGATGACGTCAGCCAGCGTATCTGCTCCTGCTGTTTAACACCCCTGGACTCTCCTCCCTCCTCCCTCCTCCTCCTCTTCCTCTGGGGGTGTCCTCTTGCTGTCTCTTGTTCTTAACTCCCTTTCTCCTCCTCTCCTCCTGCTGCGTGCTCCTCTGTCTTCAGAGAGCAAGGAGTTCACCTTCACCGGTCTGCTTGACGGCAAGTTCCTCTCTGAAGGTCAGCCAATCACCAGCCAGCACCATCCTCATCCTCACCACATCTCCGCCCCCAGGCGTTCTCATCTCACCAGGGGGCGTGGTTAAGAGGAGTGAGAGGGGGCGGGACTATGAGTGACATGGGTTTCTCACTGGTGGGACCGGTAACTGGTCCACAGCTCACAGGGAGTCAGACACCAGGGACTGTTAACTGGTCCACAGCTCACAGGGAGTCAGACACCAGGGACTGTTAACTGGTCCACAGCTCACAGGGAGTAAGAGACCAGGAACTGTTTACTGGTCCACAGCTCACAGGGAGTCAGACACCCGGGACTGTTAACTGGTCCACAGCTCACAGGAAGTAAGAGACCAGGGACTGTTTACTGGTCCACAGCTCACAGGAAGTAAGAGACCAGGGACTGTTAACTGGTCCACAGCTCACAGGGAGTCAGACACCAGGGACTGGTAACTGGTCCACAGCTCACAGGAAGTGAGAGACCAGGGACTGTTTACTGGTCCACAGCTCACAGGGAGTCAGACACCCGGGACTGTTAACTGGTCCACAGCTCACAGGAAGTAAGAGACCAGGGACTGTTTACTGGTCCACAGCTCACAGGAAGTAAGAGACCAGGGACTGTTAACTGGTCCACAGCTCACAGGGAGTCAGACACCAGGGACTGTTTACTGGTCCACAGCTCACAGGAACAGAAATGCTGTTGCAGTCTTCTGGGAAAACACCAACAATTCCTAGCTATTCATCACGAGTCTGTGAGATGGAGCAATGCACCATGGGAAAGGGAATGGAGGTTAAAAGCTTCCACTAAAGGAAGCTTTTATCCAAAGCTTGAGTGCATGCATTCTTAGCATGGGTGGCCCAGTGGGAATCAAACCTCCAACCACGCCATTGTTAGTGACATGTTCTACCCTGTGAGCTTGGGGCTGCTTTGGGACCCTAATGGATTATAAAATGGATTAGGCTCTGGTTGACATTTTGATGGCAAAGTTCTGGATGGTGGGGTGGGTCCTCGGCCGGCCTATCAGAACACTCAGTTACATTTGGCGGACATGCAGGTTTATGCTGACACGAGAAGGAACATCGATTACTTCCTGTTGTTTGGATTTCACAAGAGTTTTCCACAAGAGATTTCACAAGAGTTTTCACAAGAGATGTCATGAGAGATGTCACAAGTGGTCAGGAGTCATGTGGGGCCAGGGTGGACCATCCAGATTCACGTACTCAAAACAAAGAAGGGGTTGCACACCGTATCTTCATGTGCATTTCCCATTCAGCTGGAAGACCCTCTGGCCTTGTCCAAGACCTAGTCCCATCAGGACCGGTGTCACGGGCCGAGCCCTGCAGGGGAACGGGTCTTTGTTCATATTGCACTGGGAGTCGTGCTACAGGTCACCATGGCGTTGGGGGTCCGAGGGTCTGGCATGGCTGTCGGGGTCTCACCGTGTGTGTGTGTGTGTGTGTGTGTGTGTGTGTGTGTGTGTGTGTGTGTGTGTGTGTGTGTGTGTGTGTGTGTGTGTGTGTGTGTGTGTGTGTGTGTGTGTGTGTGTGTGTGTGTGTGTGTGTGTGTGTGTGTGTGTGTGTGTGTGTGTGTGTGTGTGTGTCTCCAGGTGGGGGGTCCAGGGCCAGTGGCATGCAGCTCCTCTACCGGGCCCGGGGGTCCCAGGACCCCCAGCAGGTCCGCCTGGAGGCTGCGGAGGACCGGAAGGAGGCGTCCACCTGGCTGGCGGCCATGCACAAGGTACACAAACACACACACACACACACACCGCACACGCTCACGCGCCCGCACACACCACACCACAAGATGGAGTCCTCCCCCTCAGCATTGAAGCCCCTCCCACTCTTGTCTGTCTGGCTATCTGTCAGTCTGACTTTCTTTCGCCGTATCTGACTGTCGGTCTCTCTCTATGCCCCGGTCTGTCTGTCCATCTGCTCGCCTCTACGTATCTGAACGTCCATTTCTCTCTCTGCCTGTCTCTCCAGGCCGCCAAGCTGCTTTATGAAGTGAAGGACCAATGAGTAGCCGGCTGGGCGGAGCTACACACAGACCACACCCCACTTGACCTCTGACCTACCAGGACCCCAGGCAACCTTTGACCTGTGGAATCATCCGGATTTTGATGGGTGCCAACGATGACTGGGGTTCTGCGTCCCTGTTCCTGTTGGTTATTGATCAGTGATCGGGTCCTCGTAGCGGGCCGAGGCGGTGTGTGTGGGCAGCACCGACAGCGGACTCACATTTTGCCAAACTTGCCCTTTTACATCACTTCCTGTTTCCCAGAGTTCTAGATTCTGATTGGTCCCCGAGTGCCCAGATTCCCTGCAGTCTGTTCTGGTCTGAAAGATTCCACACGTTGTGGCGTCATTGATTTGAGTCACAACAGACCAACCAACCAAGTAACCAACCAACCAGTGGCTCCCCTGGTTTGGTTGGTTGTGTGTGTATGTGTGTAAGTGTGTGCTGCCCCCTGCTGGTAGTGGTGAAGTAATTAGTTGTAGTCAGTCCGTGTTATTTTCCCATCCCACTCCAACTCAGCCTGCCTGGAGTTTTTACTTATTTGGAGAGCACCGTAGCCTCCTGGGACCAGCAGTGGACCTGCAGCCGTACAGACTTTAGTTTAGTCAGAGGATGGAGTGTGAAAGCGATCGTTTGTTCAGCTGAATCGAGCAGGTCATCACAGGTGTCTTCTAGTCTCAGGAACACACACGGTTCTGTGAACGCACGCACACACACCGCTTTACACGTCGTCCCACGTACCACATTTTTGTAAGAAGTATTTTGTTAAATATTCCTATTTTAACACAAACGGTCTTTACGTACTCTCATACTTTTTACTGAACAGCTCCGATCGTTTTTTGTAGCATTTGTACACAGTGGGCGGTTGTTCTGGTGTTCCTACTCAAAGCTCTAATGTAGTTTATCCTCCTTTTGATTTGAGTGTTTGATATTTTATACATCGCCACTGCTGCACCGCGGGAAGCCCCCCACGCCATGGGGGGTCTGGACCGGCCCACCGGCCCGGTCCAGCGGTCCTAGAAGGATTAGGGTTCGGGTTTGGGTTCGCTAGGTGAAGCGGGCCAGTCTTAGTGGGGCCGGCCAGCTCGTCACATTGTTGACAAACCTCTGGATTTCCCCCCCGTGTTGTTCTGTTGTCCTCAGGCCAGGGACAAAGCTTTTATTTTTTTAAACAAGTCCCCCGAAAGGCGATGCAATGCTCCTGATTCTGGAGAGTCCAGCAGTGGTTCTGCTGGACCTGCTGTCTCCCGGGGCGGGCGGTGTGAAGGGGTTTGGGTCCGATCATCTGAGGTCAGACCGCACGCCCTCCACTTCCAGTCGTGTTTGTTCAGCATGAATTATTAATTCAAAATGACCCCCGACCTCCACTAAACGTCATGGGCTGTGCTGGTTCTGTCCGCCATGGCCCGTAGAAGCTGGTCCACTCGGAGCCATGCGTGTGTCTTGTGGGGAGATGATGATGATGATGATGATGATGTCTCACCTTCATTTGTTGTCGAGGAAGTTTTGCACAAAGTTCTGCGTTCCCTGAAACAGCAGGACTGTCTGTGTGTCCCTGCCTGCACTTTAACACACACACACACACACACACACACACACACACACACAGACACACACACACACACACACACACACACACACACACACACACACACACACACACACACACACACACACACACACACACACTGCTTCCAATAATACAGACGATATGTGCCCTGGTTCTTATGTTTGTTATTATGGTCTGGACAGATGAATAAAAGTGTTTATATAAATGTGTGGTGTACTGTGTCTCCATTTAACATTCTGTCACCATTTTATTTTTGTCCATCCTCCTTGACTATGTTGAGAGTAAATCAAATATCAAAATGATGCTCTATGAAATAATATCCTGAAATAGGGCTTTGATTGAAAGTATTAATGTTTGTTATGTTTGTTTGTGTCAGTGATACGCCTCTTGAGCAGAAATTGATCGTTTTCGTTTTCAGATATTGATCTCTTGCAGACCAACATTGTAATATGCACACGTGTTCTTCCACATAGTCCGAATATGAATGACCAACGACTCTAAAGTCGTAATTTTTTATATATATTTATATGTAAATATACATTATAAATACTATGTATAATATATACTGAATATGTACTGTTCCCCACCATGCATCACCTGGTACATCATGACGTCACGCTCACTAAGCGATAAATCAAACTGCTTCTTTAACTGAAGGAGTAAGGGGCAAGGCCATTCATCAGCCAACAGGGGGGGTTGTGGTGTGGCCCATACAACAACAACTACGTTTTCGTACAAGTTCCCACTATTTTAAGAATAATATTTAAATAGAGGAGCAATTTTATTAACACTTCATAAAAGAAAGAAATAACGGCAGTGCTTTACTGCAAATTAAACAACACGATATATATCGCCACCCTTGACGCTGCAGTGGTCTCGTCCAGCTCGCAGGTCAGAGCACATGTGCGCCGTGTGTGTATGTGAGAGCGTGGATGTGTCCGTGTTGTGTAATACTGCTGTGTGTGCACAAGTACCCCCGACAACATTAGTGGACTATGTAAAGTATCTTCGTGAAGTAGCATTCGTCTCGATCCATGAAAGACAGCCCACTATCGGCGGACGGGACGTGTAGAAAGTTGTGTGGGGCTCGAGCTCAGACGCCGTGACGTCAACCTTCTGACAACCCAGGTAAAGCACCTTCAGCTGGTGTCCCCGGTCTCCCCGGGGGTCCTGCCACCCACTTCTTGGCCGTGGTTTCGCAGCGTGGCTGCTGGTTGCAACAGTCAGTCGCTGCTGGTCCTTCCTGGGTGGGTTAGCTTCTCCCCAGGGGTCCGACGTGGAGCCGGTTAGCGTCCTAACTACCCCCTTCACCGTGGCTGCTGCGGCTGGTAGGGTGGGGGTGACTTTAGGGTGCCTGGAGGGGTTCCGGGGGCTGGAGGCTAACTTGCGGGGCTGAGGTCTCGGTGCCACGTAGCCGGGCTGTTAGCAGAGCCCACCGGTCCAGCAGAGCTGCAGCACGGATACGGTGGTCTGCACACAGGCTCTCAGGGCGCTCACAACCCCCTACAACAACCCCCACGTCCCGCTTCCCATCTGGAGGACAAAGTCGGCAAACCTCACTCCAGGAAAGGTTAGGATCCCTCAGAAGTAGCATGTCAAGCTGTAGTCGTTGTTGGTGTAGTCGGTGTTGGTGTCGGTGCTGTGTCAGCATCTCGGAGCGTGAGTACAGTAGCTGACTTTAGAGAGTTTCATCCTGTACGTCATTTAAACTATTTTACAAAACGTGACGTCATGAAGGAGGTCAGGTCGTGGGTTTGATCCCAGAGTCTTTGGACAGTTGGTCAAGCAGGCTAGCCACTGCGCTAGTCCCAGGTGTACAACGTTGTCTTTCTGAATATCATGACATCATTGACTCCACATGAAGTCCATAGAAGGAGATTGTTGTGGACTGTTGTGGACATCAACCATCAGTTGTTTTGAGAGTAGGTAAAGGTACAATGTGAAGAGTGTGCTGTAGTGTCTGGTCTGGAAGACCGTGAGACCGTGTCCGGTTGAGAACTGTAGCTGGACTTGGAATGGTTTAGACTTGTCAACACCTGAGGGCAAAGGAGAAGACTTTTAAAGGGGCATTTAGCAGACACTTTTGTCCAAAGCTTTCGCCCAAAGACTTACAATCAGTACAATTGTGGGGTTTGACATGTGGAGGAGGGGGATCAAGGAGATCGAACCGCCGACCCTATGGTTAGTGGACGACCCGCTCTGTTCACTGAGCTACTGCCGCCCCAGACTTGAAGCAGAGAACCTCACGGATCAGGTGAAATGTCAAAGCAACATGGCCTATATACAGGCCTGGGAAGGATCCGGAGAAAACACACCTGGAACAAATGAGCCTTGTGATGACCCAATGGGAGGCTGGATCTAACCTTGTGATGAACCAATGGGAGGCTGGATCTAACCTTGTAATGACCCAATGGGAGGCTGGATCTAACCTTGTGATGACCCAATGGGAGGCTGGATCTAACCTTGTAATGACCCAATGGGAGGCTGGATCTAACCTTGTAATGACCCAATGGGAGGCTGGATCTAACCTTGTGATGACCCAATGGGAGGCTGGATCTAACCTTGTAATCACCCAATGGGAGGCTGGATCTAACCTTGTGATGAACCAATGGGAGGCTGGATCTAACCTTGTAATTGAACCAATAGGGGACAGAAAGTAGCATGAAGGTTGTGGATTATCTAACCCTGCTAGCGTACATAATATTTTATATCATGTTATCATGACTGGTGTGCATGATACTGTATTGCATAAGAAAAGCTGTGACATTGACGTGCGTGCGTGCGTGCGTGCGTGCGTGCGTGCGTGTGTGTGTGTGTGTGTGTGTGTGTGCGCGTGTGTGAATGTTTACCAGGCCGAGGAAGGGACATAATTTACTTTTACCAAACAGTTTTATTAGAAGTGCCATGCAGTGATTCATGCAGGGGTTGGTGTCATCTTGCTCTGGGATGCCTACAGGTAGACTGGACACTGGGGATCGAACCCAGAACACTGGGAACACTACGCTGGGCTGCTGATGTATTGATGGATCCCTGAAGAAGTCCACCCATCTTCTGTGACCGCTGGGTTCCCACAATCCTAATGATTCCTTTTTGTATTATTTCCCAGCAGGCTTTGCGCTGCAGAGGTCACCATGAGTTCGCGGTCATGTCGGAACTGTGGGAGCACGGCCATCGATGTGGACCAATCGCGCGGCGACGCGGTCTGCATGGGCTGCGGCTCGGTGCTGGAGGACAACATCATCGTGTCCGAGGTGGAGTTCGCCGAGCGCGGCGGGTCGTCCCACGCCGTGGGACAGTTTGTCGCCGGGGACAGTGAGTACTTCCTGTCAGTGTTGTAGTTCAGTGAGTACTTCCTGTCTGTGTTGTAGTTCAGTGAGTACTTCCTGTCTGTGTTGTAGTTCAGTGAGTACTTCCTGTCTGTGTTGTAGTTCAGTGAGTACTTCCTGTCTGTGTTGTAGTTCAGTGAGTACTTCCTGTCTGTGTTGTAGTTCAGTGAGTACTTCCTGTCTGTGTTGTAGTTCAGTGAGTACTTCCTGTCTGTGTTGTAGTTCAGTGAGTACTTCCTGTCTGTGTTGTAGTTCAGTGAGTACTTCCTATCTGTGTTGTAGTTCAGTGAGTACTTCCTGTCTGTGTTGTAGTTCAGTGAGTACTTCTTGTCTGTGTTGTAGTTCAGTGAGGACTTCCTGTCTGTGTCGTAGTTCAGTGAGTACTTCCTGTGTGTGCACTGTATTAACAGCAATTAAATGTTTCACCTTCGTCTGATATACTTTTTGTAAGTCGCGTTGGATAAAAGCATCTGCTAAATGCCCTAAATGTAAATTATGTTGGCCCATTGGTTTGTTTTCAAGAGCCCGGGTTTCCTGGTGAACCTGATCTGTTGCAGTCAGGGAAAGGCAGAACTTTTGGTTTTGGACACAAAGCTGCTGAGACTACTGTGTTGAGTAACCATGGGGACTGATGGGCTGGACACAGGGCTGGACTCTGCCATCTCATTGGTTTGACAGTGGCCGTCATATCCTACTGTCAGCTAGCATTGGATACAGTATGTTAGTGTCAGTTAGCACTGGAGACAGTATGTTAGTGTCAGTTAGCACCATAGACTGTATATAACTAATGGACAAACCCTCTGTGACGTCACCCATAGGCATTCTTAACAGCGGAGATGAAGCCTAAAATTGAGCTTCTGGGCGCCGCCATCTTGGACATTTCAGTCTGTGTTCTAAGCCCGCCTACCTCCAGCCAGACCAATCAAAGCCTCGAATCCGTGAAGGTCATGCCGTGATGACAGATGACAGCTGCCAATCAAGTTGACCACGCCCTTAATTATTCATAAAATAAATCCTTCTCTGTGCATTAAAATAATGGATTCTAAAAAAAATCACCCCCCTCACAGTTGTCATGGACTCGAACACTACTGAAAGACACCAAAACCGTTTTTTGAACCAGGCTGTAAACATGTTTATTTTGGCTGTAAAGTTGGACATTTTAACATGGGTGTCTATGGGAGTTGACTCCGTTCTGCAGCCAGCCTCAAGCGGCCAGTCGAGGAACTGCAAGTTTTTGCACTTCCGCATGGGCTTCATTTTTCAGCATGGAATGTTGCCGCTTGGTTAGCACTGGATACAGTATGTTAGTGTTGGGTGTTGGATTAGTGTTGGTTAGCACTAGAGACGGTAGGTTAGTGTTGGTTAGCACTAGTTGGTTACATATCCTCATATCCTGGAAAGTGGGCCCTGACATTCCTACTCCATCTCAATCCCTGTTTACACCACCCTGCAAATCACAGGGAGGCTGTGTGGCTGCAGTACTGGTCTCTGACCACGAGGTGACAGGGTTGGGTTGGTGTTGACATCAGGGTTACAAAGTAATAGTCCTGCTGAGATCTTCCTTCAGGTCTGCTCAGAGGTCAGTGCTTAGACCAAAAGTTCCCATTTGGGATTAATAGTTTGGTGAAGTTAGCTCAGTACTTCAGTCTACAGCTGGTGGGTGAAATGAGCTGGGCCTTGTTCTGGTGCCAATAGATGTCACCATGGGGGGGCTTTTACTTTGTAAAGCAGTAGGGTCCCCTCTGACTCAAGGTTTGTTTACAATTCCACTTTCAATCTCTTGTAGATTGCTTAATTAAATAGTTTTTATTGGACAGATGGCTGATGCATCTCCTGCTGGCCTGAGTTTGTGCTGAAGATCTGATTTGTAGTGCATGTGAGGACATCTCATAAGTCCAAGCCACCTCATACAATCAAATCTGTTCAATCTAAAAATATTGAATTCTGCTGCTTGCACCTTCAGTCGGTCCCTGCGGAGTCACACTTGCAATCTAGTGCCTTTAAAAATATAAATATTTGTAGATGGATTGTGTTATTCAGCAAGCTAAGAAGTAGTAACAGGTTGATTGATTGATTCTTGCTCATCCAATGGTGTTTAAAGACTTTCTTTGATAGAAAGTTAAATTAACCATCTGAAATGAAAAATGTCTTTTCATATCGTTGTGGCGCACGAATCAAACGAATTCCACAATGTTAAGACTGTTGGAATAGGTAAAGTAGGTAAACCCTAAACAAACAAATCCACTCAACGCAAACGCAATTATCTCCACCCCGTCTTCCCCTGCAGGCGGAGGAAAGACCCCCAACTTTGGAGACGCCTACTACACTGGCAGGGAGTCTCGCGCGCAGACGCTTAATAACGGTAAGTCTCCAGCAGGGGGCGCGCGACGCCCTCATTACCGCGGACTGTCAGGATTGGACGCTTGTTTTCTCAGGACTAATAACACCCCTCTTAATCAATATTCACGTTCCTCTGATTAATATTGATATTCTGCTAATGAACAGCCCGCCTTTTTAATTCCTCATTCGATTGTTATTAAGATTCACCATCGAATATATATTTTTTAATTAATCTCTTGTAACTCTCTTGTAATTAACATTCATCTTAATTATTAATTATATTCATTATAATGTCTCCTTTGGCTGTGCCTCTGAGAGAGGGAGAGTGAGGGAGGAAGAGGGAGGTCTGTCTAAGCCTCTTCCTCACCCTAGGCCTCAGACTCGGAGCTATCCCTCCCTCTCATGCTCAAACTCAAGACACATGAATCACAAACATGTGATACACTTCCTGATACACACACACTCTCCTCCATGGCTCATTTTGACAGAACGTCTTCCTAAAACTCCACGAGGTGACTCAGCTAGTCATATCACAATCTGTTCCACGTTGTGTTCCACGTTATGCTGTAGTTATGTCGACATTACTTATATTTATGATGTATTATCTTATCATGTAACCTTTTAATCAACACATAGCTGCAGTATCATTCCTAGAGGGGCGTCAAGGTTCCTAGAGGGGAGTCAAGGTTCCTAGAGGGGCGTCAAGGTTCCTAGAGGGGCGTCAAGGTTCCTAGAGGGGAGTCAAGGTTCCTAGAGGGGAGTCAAGGTTCCTAGTGGGGTGTCAAGGTTCCTAGTGGGGTGTCAAGGTTCCTAGTGGGGTGTCAAGGTTCCTAGAGGGGCGTCAAGGTTCCTAGAGGGGAGTCAAGGTTCCTAGAGGGGCGTCAAGGTTCCTAGAGGGGCATCAAGGTTCCTAGTGGGGTGTCAAGGTTCCTAGAGGGGAGTCAAGGTTCCTAGAGGGGAGTCAAGGTTCCTAGTGGGGTGTCAAGGTTCCTAGTGGGGTGTCAAGGTTCCTAGAGGGGCGTCAAGGTTCCTAGAGGGGCATCAAGGTTCCTAGTGGGATGTCAAGGTGAAACGACTAAATCCTATTGGGACACAGCTCTATCTCTCTCACCTGCCCCAGGTGTGTGTGTGTGTGTGTGTGTGTGTGTGTGTGTGTGTGTGTGTGTGTGTGTGTGTGTGTGTGTGTGTGTGTGTGTGTGTGTGTGTGTGTGTGTGTGTGTGTGTGTGTGTGTGTGTGTGTGTGTGTGTGTGTGTGTTAAAGTGCAGGCAGGGACACACAGACGTCCTGCCGTTTCAGGGAACGCAGAACTTGTGCAAAACTTCTGGACTGTCTGGGCTCACCGGGACAGGAAGTGCTTGTGTAGAACTCACAGCCTCACTTCCTGTGACCCAGTTCCATAGGATCTGAGGGAAGGAACCAGCTGAGATCTGGTAGAAGCGGTGTTTTTACTGTCTGGTGGAACATCTCGGAGGCCCCTCGCTGCTATTCTGGGAGAAAAATAAACGCTCCACTGGCAGCCTCATTAAAATGTCTACACACGCGTGTCTGCTTGCGTGTCTGTGTGCGTGTCTGTGTGCGTGTCTGTGTGTGCGTGTCTGTGTGCGTGTGCGTGTGTGCGTCTCTGTGTGCGTGTCTGTGTGCGTGTGCGTCTCTGTGTGCGTGTCTGTGTGTGTGTCTGTGCGCGCGCGTGTCTGTGTGCGTGTGTGCTTGTCTGTGTGCGCGCGTGTGTGCGTTTTAATTTGGCACCCTGCAGAGATCATACAGCCCTCTTAACGACTGTCTCTCTCACATCTTGTCGTCTGATGACATCATCGGTGGTTCCAGGCGTTCTCTCCCAGGGGAAACATCTGGCCGTGATGATGTCATCAGACCAGACAGAGGTCACGACCCCTCTCTGTTCCACCTGGAGTGACTGTGGTGGTGGTGGGAGTGTGTGTGAGGTATTCAGAGTAATGACACTCACACACACACACCTAGCTGTACTGTGTGTGTGTATATTAATGTGTATTGTGTGTGTGTGTATATTAATGTGTGTGTGTGTTACTGTGTGTTTCTGTGTGTGTACAGTATTAATGTGTAACTGGTGTGTGTGTGTGTACAGTATTAATGTGTAGTGTGTGTGTGTGTGTGTGTGTGTGTGTGTGTGTGTACAGTATTAATGTGTAGTGTGTGTGTGTGTGTGTGTGCGTTGTGTGTACAGTATTAATGTGTAATTGTGTGTGTCTTTCTGTGTGCATCATGTTTCCAGCGAGACACAGCATCAACACGCTGGGCCGGCAGCTCCAGATGAACCAGCACTGTCTGGACACGGCCTACAACTTCTACAAGATGGCGCTGACCAAGAGGCTGACCTACGGCCGGCGCTCCGCCCACGTGGTCGCCGCCTGCCTCTACCTGGTCTGCCGCACCGAGGGGACGCCCCGTATCCACGGTTACCGGCCGCTGGGGCCGCTGCTGTTGTGTTCCGTTGTTAGCGCCAGATACAGTAGGTTAGCATTGGTTAGCGTTGGATACAGTAGGTTAGCATTGGTTAGCGTTGGATACAGTAGGTTAGCATTGCTTGGCATTGGTTAGCATTGGTTGGCGTTAGATACAGTAGGTTAGCATTGGTTAGCTTTGGATACAGTAGGTTAGCATTGGTTGGCGCCAGATACAGTAGGTTAGCATTGGTTAGCGTTAAATACAGTAGGTTAGCATTGGTTAGCGTTGGATACAGTAGGTTAGCATTGGTTAGCGTAAGATACAGTAGGTTAGCATTGGTTAGCATTGGATACAGTAGGTTAACATTGGTTAGTGCTAGGTACAGTAGGTTAGCTTTGGTTAGTGTTGGATACAGTAGGTTAGCTTTGGTTAGTGTTAGATACAGTAGGTTAGCATTGGTTAGCGTTGGATACAGTAGGTTAGCATTGGTTAGCATTGGTTGGCGTTAGATACAGTAGGTTAGCATTGGTTAGCTTTGGATACAGTAGGTTAGCATTGGTTGGCGCCAGATACAGTAGGTTAGCATTGGTTAGTGCTAGGTACAGTAGGTTAGCTTTGGTTAGTGTTGGATACAGTAGGTTAGCTTTGGTTAGTGTTAGATACAGTAGGTTAGCATTGGTTAGTGCTAGATACAGTAGGTTAGCTTTGGTTAGTGTTGGATACAGTAGGTTAGCTTTGGTTAGTGTTGGATACAGCAGGTTAGCTTTGCTTAGTGTTGGATACAGTAGGTTAGCTTTGGTTAGTGTTGGATACAGTAGCTTAGCATTGGTTAGTGCTAGATACAGTAGGTTAGCATTAGATACAGTATGTTAGTATTGGTTAGCACACACAGTCCTTAACGTCATTTCTCAGACATGCTGCTGGACCTCAGTGACATCCTACAGGTATGTAACCACGGCGACCGCACTAGGAAGTCGATACATCCCATAATGGCCCTGTCATTACCGAGCTCTTCATGGTCTCTTCCACCCTGGGGGGGGGTTGCGACCCTGATGACCACAGATGTCAATCATTAAATATTTAAGGGTGATGCATGAGGTTGATATTTACCATCCTGCTTGTGGTTAGCTGGTGCAGAGAGCCGCTGTAACAGAAGGCCACGCTAACTTTAGCGCCGCGACGCTGCTAACGAGATGTTGACTGCAGCTGAAAGGATAATGTCCTCGCATGTCACATGATGACCCCGCTGTCGTTTTGAAGGCCCTTTTATTAACTGAAGAGAAGGTGTGTCGCGTGTGTGCGCACATGTTGCGGTCTAAGCATGTATAAATTTAGACCACACACACACAAACACACACACACACACACACACACACACACCCTGTGATTGGGCGGCTGTTTTATTGGGTGAAGTAACAGAGTGAGTCAGGATGTGTAGTAAGGGGGAGGGACGGGGGGGGGGGGGGGGGGGGGAGGAACGGGGGGGATGCGGGGGAGGGGGCATCTCCCAGCCTCACAGCTGGTGGGACGTTGATATTTATATGCTGGCAGCTGTCCTGGTGGAGAACTCCACCCACACCCACCCCCGGCCCTGCCTGGTATTTAGAGGATAGAAGTGGTCTGGGGGAGGGAGGGGGGAGGGTGTGGGTCTAGGGAGGGGAAGGGTGGTGTACTGTACCGTGGTGGTGGAGGTACAGGTCGGAGGTGGTGGAGGTACTGGTTGGAGATGGTTGGGTGTTAGCTTGGCAGCTAACTGTTATAAATGTCATGATTCCGTCTCATGTAAAGATGTAAGATGAAGGGGAATGCTAACAGCTTCCTTACCTCCATCATTGGGCTGAACTTCCCAGTAATCCCAGCTACTACAGCCTCACTTCAGGTCGTAAGGCTCAGGAAGTGATGTGTAGCAATCCCTGGCCAACTTCCCAGCAGTGTAGTCATCTGTGGTTGGAAGGTTATGGCTGATCGCTCTCGACGCGATCCTGCACAGCTGTTGCTGAGTAGAAATGAGTGGTAATGTCATGTTGTCTTTAATGTCTGATGCACACATACTCACTCATTCATGCCTCCAGACTTCCCCTCATCTTGTGGGGCGTTCCTGGTTGGTCATGTTGTGAGCAGGCGTGTTCCTGCATTCTGTACAGAGATGGTTCTCATGATACTCTGCCTGTCGGCTCTCGTCTCCTCTGTAATCTGTAGAGTCTGCTCTGTGGTCTCTTATCTGCATTATGTCTGCTCTAGTCTCGAGTCCATAGCATGTCTGCTATGTCATCTATGTCTGGCTCTGTGTCCATCTGTATTAGTCACTAGTCTGTATTATTTCTCCTCTAGTCACGTGTCTGTAGTGTCTGGTCTGTAGTGTCTAGTCTATAGTGTCTCTCACCTCTTGTCTCTAGCATGTAGTATCTCTAGTCTGCAGTGTCTGTAGTGTCTCTTGTCTCTGGTCTGTAGTGTCTGGTCTGTAGTCTCTGGTCTGTAGTGTCTCTAGTCTGTAGTCTCTGGTCTGTAGTGTCTGTAGTCTGTAGTCTCTGGTCTGTAGTGTCTCTAGTCTGTAGTCTCTGGTCTGTAGTGTCTGTAGTCTGTAGTCTCTGGTCTGTAGTGTCTGTAGTCTGTAGTCTCTGGTCTGTAGTGTCTCTAGTCTGTAGTCTCTGGTCTGTAGTGTCTGTAGTCTGTAGTGACTGGTCTGTAGTCTCTGGTCTGTAGTCTCTAGTCTGTAGTGTCTGGTCTGTAGTCACTGGTCTGTAGTGTCTGGTCTGTAGTGTCTGGTCTGTAGTGTCTGGTCTGTAGTGTCTCTAGTCTGTAGTGTCTCTTGTCTGTAGTGTCTGGTCTGTAGTCACTGGTCTGTAGTGTCTCTTGTCTCTGGTCTGTAGTCTCTGGTCTGTAGTGTCTGGTCTGTAGTGTCTGGTCTGTAGTGTCTGGTCTGTAGTGTCTCTAGTCTGTAGTGTCTCTTGTCTGTAGTGTCTCTTGTCTCTCGTCTGTAGTGTCTCTGGTCTGTAGTGTCTGGTCTGTAGTGTCTCTAGTCTGTAGTGTCTCTTGTCTGTAGTGTCTCTTGTCTCTCGTCTGTAGTGTCTCTGGTCTGTAGTGTCTGGTCTGTAGTCTGTAGTGTCTGGTCTCTAGTCCAGAGACGCTAACCGCGGCGTCCTGGTCCAGTCAGTGTTCTGCTGACTGCAGAGTCCCCCGGTTGTGTCCGGAGGCGTTCAGGAATAGCCCGGTGTGGCTCCTGGCCGACCCGGTGAGAGGGAGAGTCCGTCTGGCCGAGGGGTCCCACCAGAGTCCCAGACCCCCTGTGGAGCTCTGAGGGGTGCAGGCGAGAGTTGACCCCCCCGGTTCACGACCTCGCCCTGGAGGGGATTTCTCTCCCTGCCCCCCCCCCCCCCTCCCCCCTCCCCCCCCCCCCCCTCCCCACTCCCTGAGTCATAAGAAACACTGGACTGACTACGACTCAGAGTGAAACCTGAATCATGTGGAGAGGACTCCACATTTAGTTAGTAGGCTCCATGTGTCCCTGGTTGACCGCTGATCAGAGAATTCCCGGAACTCTTGAGTTATGTTTCACCATCACTCACTCATGTCGTTACACTCAGAGGGAGGGTTTCAGCCTCGCCCTGACTGGATTCTGTTTATTTGGTTCGGGGTGCAGACTTTCAAAGTTAACTGACCAAAAATCCTCTTCTGTTTGGATACACTTACCCAAGCATGATTTTCACACTGGGATATACCCCCCCCCCGCCCCCTTTCTTATTTTGGATTTAGGGTGTTTCACTCCTGGAAGGTTCTGGGTTCGATCCCCTAACCCTTACCTGCCCCTTAATGACCTGTCTGTACTGTCTAACCCCTACATGCTCCTTAATGACCTGTCTCTGTACTGTCTAACCCCTACCTGCTCCTTAATGACCTGTCTCTGTACTGTCTAACCCCTACCTGCTCCTTAATGACCTCTGTACTGTCTAACCCCTACCTGCTCCTTAATGACCTGTCTCTGTACTGTCTAACCCCTACCTGCTCCTTAATGACCTGTCTATACTGTCTAACCCCTACCTGCTCCTTAATGACTTGTGATGGGTAATACAATAAAAGCCATCAGCCATCATCTCTGTCAGTCTCCTGGTTGTCATGGTGATGGGGTCTTAACCTCCTGGTTTTTCTCTCTACAGGTGAACGTCTACGTCCTGGGAAGAACCTTCCTGGTTCTGGCCCGAGAGCTCTGCATCAACGCCCCGGCCATAGGTACTGACCCCCTGCTGACCATTTCTGTTGGGTTCACAAGCCCTCTACTTTATGTTACTGTTAGGTTCTATTAACTTGGGTAATGGTTCACAAGCCCTCTACTTTATGTTACTGTTAGGTTCTATTAACTTGGGGATTGATTCACAAGCCCTTTACTTTATATTAAATTAGGTTCTATTAACTTGGGGAATGATTCACAAGAACTCTACTTTATATTACTGTTAGGTTCTATTAATTTGGGGAATGATTCACAAGCCCTTTACTTTATATTAAGTTAGGTTCTATTAACTTGGGGAATGATTCACAGGAACTCTACTTTATATTACTGTTAGGTTCTATTAACTTGGGGAATGATTCACAAGAACTCTACTTTATATTACTGTTAGGTTCTATTAATTTGGGGAATGATTCACAAGCCCTTTACTTTATATTAAGTTAGGTTCTATTAACTTGGGGAATGATTCACAAGAACTCTACTTTATATTACTGTTAGGTTCTATTAACTTGGGGAATGTTTCACAAGCCCTCTACTTTATATTATGTTAGGTTCTACTAACTTGGGGAATGATTCACAAGCCCTACTTGATATTTGAACCATATTTTTTATATGGTTATATCTTTAACTTTACTGTTAACCTAGGGAATGATTCAGTCTGCTTACTTTTTGCTATTGGCATTATAATTTTACTCCCTGGCATGGTTTAATGCCAGCCAGCCGGATATTTTGTCAGATGTAAAGTCTTTACTCAATTCCTCTGTGACAGATATAGCTCACATTCAGGTTGCTGTTTTATCTTAATGCCTTGTGATCTAATCCCTTTTATCTGAGCACCGTTTGATCTACACCTTGAGACTTCTATATCAGCTGCATCTAATGTTGAGTTCACAGAAGTTTTTATTTGAACGCTGCCGTGATATATTTTTGAGTTGTAGTTCCCAGAGTGATGCAGTACCCTCTAGTGAACACAGAGGGCGCTGTTGACCCTCCCAAAGAGTTCAGACCAAATGAATCGCAGTGGACACGCTGGCTCCCGTCACGTGATAACCTTTATGTTTCCCAGGGTCACAAGCATTTTGAACACGACAGTTTCCGCAGCATTAAGCTGCCAACAGTTTGAACAGATATTTTTTCTTTTTTTTTTTACAAAAGATGCAACAGAGTCCATCTCCAAGTGCAAAACAACTTTAGTTTTTGTTTACAGGGAACCATCTCTTTTTTTTTTTTTGCATTGTGAATTCAAACACTGAACATGAATGATGTTACTCCTTGTGCGGCCCGTCCCCATTGGCTGTGTGCACTTGAGCCTCGGCCAATCGAGCAAGAGTTCCCACGGTGACAGCTCGGCTTGCTCGCGGCCAACAACGCTAACGGCATCGGGCTAGCGGCTCCCCAACATGGCGTCCCCGGTGGAGGTTAGCTTAACTTAGCCCTCATCCCGTCTCCAGGGGCGATGTCCCGACCCAGACTTCTTAAGGTGGGACACATGTCGCTAAAACCAGACGCCGCTAAACCGCTGGGCTAGCACGCGCGCTCGCTCGCGGGGAATCTCCAGTAGCGCGGTGCAGTCACGTGACGCGCGCCCGTCGTCTTTTCTTGAAGTGTAACAAAATAATTAAATAAAAAAATAACGTTAAAATAAATAGGATAAATGGCTCCTACACCGTTTATTAAATAGTGTCTGAGAGAGAGAACTGGGCCCTCTGCGCGGGCCGCTACCAAGTCTTTATGCTACAGTGACTCGGGCTGACGGAGCCGAGCCCTCCAGAACCACGCCCACCGCCGGCAGCCCCGGTGGGCTCAGGCGTAGAAGACCAGCTCTGGGATCTGTCCGCCCTGTACTCCGGTTCCGTTGGTGCTGTCCGAGGAACACTGGAACTGGAAGGTGACCTTCCCGCACTGCACCTCCGTCATGCCCTCCTGGCCGAAGTAGCTGAGCTCGTTTCCGTCCAGCACCACGCTGACGGTGTAGAAGGAGTCCTGCTCCACCTGCACCGGGTGCTCGAACCACACGGGGAACGTCCCGCTGGAGCCGTCCGACACAAACATGGTGTTGTTCTGGGCCAGCGTGGCGCCCTGCCGCTTCAGCTCGATCTTGGCGCTGTACTCGGCCTTGCCCCCGCTGGAGCCGTACAGGCCCAGGCCCGCGATGAAGACCCGCCGGTCCACGGCGAACTGGATGCTGTCGCAGCGGCCGCGGTAGCGCCACTGGTTGCTGCGGTAGGCCGACGACTGGAAGCGATGGCAGTGCTGCGGCGCCAGGCCGGCCCGCGGCGCCAGCGGGAAGCCCAGCTGGGGCTTGGCGGCGGCCGTGTACCACAGGAACACGCCGTGCGTCTCCTCCAACGTCAGCACCTCGGCCTGCGCCGCGCCGTCCGCAAACTCCTCCAGGGTCATGGTGGGGAGGCGCAGCAGGTACAGCGCCTTGCCTAGCACCTCCCGCTTGTTGGCCGGGGTGACGGGCAGCCCGCGGCGCCGGCACTCGGCCACGGCCCAGCCCAGCACCGCCTGGAACACCACGGCCTCCGTGGTGTTGAGGGTCTCGCGGCGCAGGATCACCTCCAGGGTGGGCCGGTCGATGTCGCAGAAGCCCTCGGAGCGCAGCGCCAGCTGGGCCTGCGCGTCGATCACCTCCCAGCAGCGCTGCGTGAGCTCGGGCTCCTCGAACAGCCGGCTCTGGGACAGCAGCACGCAGGCGTTGCGCGCCTCCAGGCTGCTCTCCAGGAAGGTGACGCAGGCCCGCGCCAGCGCCGGCACTATGTACTTCTTGGCGGCGTAGAGCGTGGCGAGCACCGTGTCGGCCTCCAGGTCGATCTCATCGCTGTACATGTACCTGGGGGGGGAGGGGTACAGTGTTAGTCCCTGGGGTGGGGGGGGAGGGGGTTCATTACCCATGTTTGACCCAGCCTACGCTAGGGTTGCCCCGGGAGCCAGCTCCTGTTGTAGTCCCCCTGCCTTGCTAATGGGCAGAAGAGCCGGCAGCGCGGTCTAAGCTAACGGTACACGAGAGGGCATGAAAAGAGCATCAAACAAACATGTGTGAGCGTGCAGAACGTTCTGGTTGGACGGTGGAGACAACAGAGACACAGTACAGTCCCGGTGTGAGCTGTTCTGTTGAACCAACAGCAAAACAAAAGCGACCTATTTATAACCGCAACTCTGCATTTACTCTGCTCTTCAAAGCGCGTCTACACGCTACGGTTGAAGACTGGAGAAAACAAAAAGCGTTTCAAGTTTCGACAGAGATGGCAGGAGGGGGGGGACGACCAATTACAACGTGCGGCCGCTGGCGCTTTAAAAGCGTTCAATTCCGCTTAGCGGCGGACGCGCGATAACGCGCTTTGAAGTGACGCGGCGTGCGCCTGTCGTCTCCGCTCGCGGCAGGAGCGGAAGAGGCGCGGCGCAGCGGCGCGGCTTACTTGAGCAGGATGAGGAAGGCCGCCGGCTCCACGTCCGGGATGAGGATCTCTCCCGTCTCCTCCGCCAGGTCGCCGTAGAACATGGCGCAGAACACCGAGCTCCCCACCGCCAGCACGTACTGGACACGGAGATGAGATGACGTTCACTTATTTGACCTGACAAACTAGCGTCAAACTGGCTTTATAACACTGGTGTTACTGGTGCGCCAACACTTTAACACGGTGGGCTACTTCGACATGACTAAAATAAGATGCACCCTACTTTATATAACTGTGGCATCAGGGTGGCACTGCAGAAAGTAGCCTACATGTGGACCCTGGATCCGTTCCTAAGCACCACACACTCATCCCGGGGTGTACCTTGTGGGCCGGGAGCCGTTTCGACTCCCCGGGGGGTCCTACGATGAAGTGAACATCCGCCATCAGCTCGTTGTTGAACATCAACGCGTTCCTGGGGGAGAAGGAGGTGGAGAAGGAGGCTCAGAGTCAGAACTCAAAGCGTCTGATGATCTTATGAAATGATGTCAGGACTAAACGTGCAGCTCGTCACAACGCAACCGGTGGACTTTAAACGCGCACATGTCTCACTGTGAGGGTCCATCCGTCGGACCCTCACCGTGAGACCCGCGCGGCTCCGCGTCTCCCCCTCCTCCCTACCTCTCCCGCAGCGTGGGGTGGCTGACCGCCCAGCTCGGCGCGTCCACGGTGTTGTTGTTGATGTTGTGGTCGGAGGTGGAGGTGGTGGGGGAGGACAGGCTGCTGGGGGACCGGCTGACCGGAGAGTCTTTCTCGGTCTTGTCTCCGGCCGTCACCGTAGTGGTGGCGGTGGCTGAGGAGGTGGTGGTGGACGAGGAGGTGGAGCGGTTGTTCGCCAGGTTGGTGTTGGCGGTGTTGTAGAGTTCGGCGGCCATCCTCTTCCTCTTTGCCAGGGACAGGGAGAAGAACTCGTAGCACAGCGGCAGGCCACTACTGCTGCCCTTGGTCCTCTTCTTGAGCGTGTCTGGGAGCAGCAGGAGGAAGGACAGACACCTCATGATCCGGCCATGGTGCACCAGTCTGCAGTCCGCCGTGGGCATCGACCCGCCTCCGTCCTACCGTCCCGGGGAACGCGGCCGGACCGGTGCTCTTCCTCCTCGGTGGCTCCGCGTCGTCGTGTGCGGGGGGAAGCGATCCGTGGAAACTGCCCAGAAAAAAAAGTTGGGAGAAGACCCACAGCGTCCCGGGAGAGAGTCCGCCCCCCCGGAGTCCGTGATCCAACTTCAATGGAAAACACTTTTCCCGTCGAGCGTTTCTTTCATCTCCTCCTCCTCCTCCTCCTCGGGGCTCCGCAGAGGTATCCCTCTCCGCGGTGGTCCGGAGCGCAGCGCGGACTCAATCCGATATGATGCGTGTGTTTCACGGTGTGAAGCGTCTTTAGTCGCTGCTTCTGCCGGAGTGGCGTTTTTTTCCCCCTCTTTGAGGTCTGGTCTATTTTTTATTTTGGCTCCTGTCCCCCACCGAAGCCCAGCTGGCGCTCGACCAATGGGATCCGGGCTGGGTGTTGACGTCAGCGCCCCCACGCCCCGCCCCCCCTGCAGAGTGCGTCAGAGCGCTCCAGTGAAATTCAGGAGATGCAAATCATGGCTTTTCTTCCCCTTCCCTGTCCTTGCCCCCCTGTCCTCTTCAATGGCCGGCACCCGTTGTCACACAGAGCGCGCATTGTCTGCCGCTCGGCCGGCAGAAAGCTGTGCTAACAAAGTGTATGTATTGCTTGGATTCTGTAAATGTTTCTCGGTCAGCTGGCCACACAATACACGTTTTCAATACACAAGTCTGCCCGCAGTCTGTGGGCCAGTCGTGTCTTACTGGCCGAACTCCAACGAATCTCATTTAGAAGATGATAAATCAAGACCACGTACATAAATATGCAATGAAAATTTTTAACTCTTTAATTTTTTATTTAAAAAACAACAAACTTTTACGAGATATTCCATTTATTTTGTTTTAACAGATATATAACCCCACATGTATGCCTTTTAGATGCCTTGGTTTGAGTGTTATCTTCGTTGTAGAGGAAGCATTAGTAGTTAATGGCTAACTAAGGAGAGACTGGATAGTTGAGGTTCGAGAGAGGGGGGGGGGCTCTGGGCAGCCTCAGCAGAAGGGAGTGAGTGGGAAAGGCATCCAGGGTGAGAGTGAGTCAGGTAGCCTGAATGAGGAGCCACGGGGCAGTGTTTTGAAGAGCCCCCCCCCCCAGACCTGGTGCCCTGTGGGGGGGGGGGGGGGGGGCTCTCAGCTGACAGCGCCCCAGTACTGCGTGGCTTGACCTCCAGTTCCCCTGGAAGTCTGTGGAGTTGAAAATAGTTTCCAGCAGGTCCTCTGGGATCTGCAGGTCTGGTTTAGTTGGTCCACCTCCCAGTCTGGTCTGGGGCGGGGCTAGAGCAGGGAGGGAGGCTGTGAGGGGGAGGGGGGGGGGAGACAGGGGGAGACGGCTGGATCCTATTTCCAGCCCTCTGCTTTCCAGAGAAGAGCTCTTAAAATGCATCACTCCCCAGATATCTTCTCTGCACCTCCTCATTACTCGTCACTGCTCCTCCTCTCTGCTCCTCCTCATTACTCTTCCTCTTTACTCCTCTCTGCTGATCCTCTTTACTCCTCACTGCTCCTCTCCAATCCTCCTCTACTCCTCTCTGCTGCTCCTCTTTACTCCTCACTGCTCCTCTCCAATCCTCCTCTACTCCTCTCTGCTGCTCCTCTTTACTCCTCACTGCTCCTCTCTAATCCGCCTCTTTACTTCTCTCTGCTCCTCTCTAATCCTCCTCTTTACTTCTCTCTGCTCCTCTCTAATCCTCCTCTCCTGCTCCTCCTCTTTACGCCTCACTGCTCCTCTCTGCTCCTCCTCTCCTGCTCCTCCTCTTCATGCCTCACTGCTCCCCTCTGCTCCTCCTCTCTGCTCCTCTGCTCCTTGGTAAAGTGCTCCAGCAGCAGAGTGTTATTGTGTCCAGGAGGCTCACGCAGTTAAACTTTATTGCTCGGTTTTGCTGAAGATCTCAACTTAGTTTTTTTTTCTCAGTCTAAAAAGACCCAACGGGCGCAGCAGCGTTCTGCTGCTGAGTTCAGGGTGGAACCGACTTCTGGTCGTGTCTCGTGGACTTCTTTGTTCTGAGCTGCTCTGGGTCTGTATGAGTCTAGCAGAACCACTTGGCAGGAGAACCTTCCATTAAAGAGACAGGACTCTGGTTCTCTGGTGACCCAGGAGCTCGGAACTGGCCACACACACACACACACACACACACACACATACACACACAAACACACACACACACACACACACACACACACACACACACACACACACACACACACACACACACACACACACACACACACACACACACAACTGAATTCCAGAGTTTCTAAAAGCATCGGGATGATGAGAGAAGGGTTTTAAAGTAGCGAAACGGAGTTCTAGATCAGAACCGTTCTCAGGGGAACCCTGGGGTTCGGCGAGGAGGTGGGATGGGTGTGGTGGAACCCTGGGCCAGTGTTCTCACGGCAGACCCTCCTCGTCAGACTGTGAGCAGCGTGTAGCGGTCTCTGCTGTCTCACATGTCGTCTTGTAGACTTCATCCTGGGGCTACAGGCTCCCTGCTGCTGGATGCCTGAGGGCAGACTGCAGAATCGAACCCACAACACTTTGGCCACGAGTCAAACCCGGCCCGCCCCGCGGTGCCGGCCCAGCGCAGAGCCGCTCGTAAAAACTGATGTTCTCGATCCGGGATCCTCAGATCCACCGTGAGCTCCTCCTGTAGGCCCAACATCTGGAGGCGTGTCGTGAACCCTGCAGCTCCCTGTGAGATGGAGCCCTGATCTCCTCAACATGGAGCTGAGGAGAAGAAGAATTACTCTTGATCCCGCGAGGGAAATTGAGAGCTCCTCCTCCAGATAGTCTGTTATATTTATGATATGTATGTTGTATTACTATGTATACTTATCATATTACTATCATTACTGTTCTATGACCTGTGTGTCTACCTGTGTGTCTACCTGTTGTTGACCCGTGTGTCTACCCGTGTGTCTACCCATGTGTCTACCTGTGTGTCTACCTGTGTGTCTACCTGTTGTTGACCCGTGTGTCTACCTGTGTGTCTCCCTGTGTATTGACCTGTGTGTCTACCTGTGTGTCTACCTGTAGACCCCTGCCTGTACATCCCGCGCTTCGCCCAGCTGCTGGAGTTCGGGGATAAGAACCGAGACGTGTCGATGACGGCGCTGCGCCTCCTGCAGAGGATGAAGAGGGACTGGATGCACACGGGGAGGAGGCCCTCCGGGCTCTGTGGAGCAGGTAGGGACATCACATGGGCTCACTGTAGTGGTGATACTGTAGTGGTGATACTGTAGTGGTGATACTGTAGTAGTCTGCAGTGTTGATACTGTAGTGGTGATACTGTAGTGGTGATACTGTAGTAGTGATACTGTAGTGGTGATACTGTAGTAGTCTGCAGTGTTGATACTGTAGTGGTGATACTGTAGTGGTGATTGCACTGCTTTATCCCACTGTATTGCTGGTCAATGTGAATTTCTCCTAAGGGGGATTAATAAAGGAATATCTTATCTTATTATCTTATCTTATCTTATACTGTAGTAGTATGTAGTGGTGATACTGTAGTGGTCTGTAGTGGTGATACTGTAGTAGTGGTGATACTGTATTAGTCTGTAGTAGTGATACTGTAGTGGTCTGCAGTGGTGATACTGTAGTGGTGATACTGTAGTGGTGATACTGTAGTAGTCTGTAGTGGTGATACTGTAGTGGTCTGCACTGGTGATACTGTAGTAGTCTGTAGTGGTGATACTGTAGTTGTCTGTAGTGGTCTGTAGTAGTGATACTGTAGTGGTCTGCAGTGGTGATACTGTAGTGGTGATACTGTAGTAGTGGTGATACTGTAGTAGTCTGTAGTGGTGATAATGTAGTAGTCTGTAGTGATGATACTGTAGTAGTCTGTAGTGGTGATACTGTAGTAGTCTGTAGTGGTGATACTGTAGTGGTCTGCACTGGTGATACTGTAGTAGTCTGTAGTGGTGATACTGTAGTAGTCTGTAGTGGTGATACTGTAGTAGTCTGTAGTGGTGATACTGTAGTAGTGGTGATACTGTACCGTATTAGTCTGTAGTAGTGATACTGTAGTGGTCTGCAGTGGTGATACTGTAGTGGTGATACTGTAGTAGTGGTGATACTGTAGTGGTCTGCACTGGTGATACTGTAGTAGTCTGCAGTGGTGATACTGTAGTAGTCTGTAGTGGTGATACTATAGTGGTGATACTGTAGTAGTGGTGATACTGTAGTAGTCTGTAGTGGTGATACTGTAGTGGTCTGCAGTGGTGATACACGCTCCTAGTCGTGCACGTTCTACTGGTGTCCGTCCTGGTGTTCTCCTCACCGCTGCTGAGTAATGAATAATGGATGGCTGAAGGAGCCACGTGGAGATGCCAGGAGGAGACGTTGGTTGGTGAGACGCTGTGGATGCCCAGGGAGAGACTACGTGTTTAACTGGGAGTCTGGAGACCAGACGGCTCCTCTCTTCGGTTGTTTCTGAGTTTCGAGGCCGCGTCTCTGTGGATCTCCCAGCAGGGCTGAGGAAACCTTGGGTTCTTGTGAGCCAGTGTGTGGCCGTGGCTTTAGGAGGAGTCAGTGTGGAGGCTAAGAGGAGACGTGTAGACGTGTTTCAGCTGCCTCTGCCTCCTCAGGGATCTCTAATCACCCTTATGTAACGATTCCCCTCCAAGACCGTGCTGCAGTTTATTACCTAACTATAACAGTAGCCAGGGTTCTCTGGGTTCTGTGGAGCGCTGGTGGAACGCCCAGACCAGGGTATGGAGCTCAGCCTTGGGGTTAAAGTGTTCCATCACCACGCACTCTGTAGGAGTAGAACATCACAGTGTTCTGAGGCTCGGCGGGTTCTAACGCAACGTTCTGACGTTCTGCGCCCACAGCTCTGCTGGTGGCCGCTCGCATGTACGACTTCCGGCGCACCATTAAGGAGGTGATTGGGGTGGTGAAGGTGTGTGAGTCCACCCTGAGGAAACGGTAAGAAGAACCACCCACTAGGTTCATCCAGAACCTTCTGAGCCTACTCAGGACAAGTTTTGTTTACCCAGTCGATTAAGTTTTTTCTTTGTCAATAGTTTCATTTCATAGGATAATGACAAAGTATTATTGTTCTACCACTTTTTTTATCATCTAATGTTGACAAGAAAATAATGTGATGCCGATAAGACAAAATAAGTCTTATCGGTATCACATTATTTTCTTATCAATAAAGTTTTCTCTTCCGTCAACTATTTAGTTTTCGTCTTTCGGGATGTTTGATTTCATGTTATCAATGAAGTCATGTTTTGTATCTTGGTTGTGATTGGACGGCAGGTTGACAGAGTTTGAGGACACGCCCACCAGTCAGCTGACCATCGAGGAGTTCATGAAGGTGGACCTGGACCAGGAGTGTGACCCCCCCTGCTTCATCGCTGGCAAGGCCAAGAAGAAAATGGCGGAGGTAGGCGCTCCCGGCATGACCTCTGACCCCTGACCTCCGCCCAGGGCGTCCCGACTCGCTCTTCGTGACTCATGTGGCGCTGAAGCCTGTATCACGCCGGGCGGAGGGCCATCCGAGCGTGCGGTCCGTGTTGGAGGAGCAGGACGGCACACGTCCTAACCTGGTGTCTCAGCCCACCGGCTGCTGGTCGCCATCACGGCCGCATCGCAAAGGGTTCTTCTCAAGTGTGTTTGGAGTTGATGCTGGAGCAACATAGATCTACAAACACACAATGTACACGGTGGGATTACTTCATCGCCAAGAACCTTTTAACTTTAAACTGAACCATCCCATCCTAATGCAATATGTTCACCGATGTTCCAGTGCATCATGACCGCTAGAACATTTCCATATGGCTTCACCCACAAACACATGTGGGTTTAAGTAATTAGTAAAATACCCTGGAGAGCCTCTCTTCTGTGTTCCTCTCCTCTCTGCCCTACTGTTCTGTTCACTCCTCGGTTCTCCAGCTGGATCTTATCGGAGAACAAGAACAACATCTGGGTGTTTGGTTCCCCAAAGTACAGAGTTTGTGAAAAGATTCTTGAGATCAGATCAGACGTTCCACCGTGGTTACATGACTCGGGCTAAACGAGTCATGTCTCATGTTAATGCATGCCGAGTCATCGGGTGACCTGGGTTCTGACCGGCCGTGGAGAACCTCTCCCAGCCTGTGATATCTAACCCGGTAACACACCCTGGCCTCCTACACACTCCATGTTGTTCCACTGTAACGGAATCTCCTTCTTCTTCTTCTGCTCTTGTTTCCCCACCTCCTCCCCTGCAGCTAGAGATTGAGCTGGAGAACAAGATGGTTGACGTGGAAGGTGAGGCCGTGGCTCTGAAGACCTCTCCGGTTTCACTCCTGGGGTTGTTTGATGTCTGCTCTGTGGAGCGCGGAGGCCCAGAGCTTTTCCTCAAACACACGCCCTGATAAGGCCAACAAAAGACTAGACTTTGGCAACGCTGTGCAGCCTGAGAGCAGTCTGACCTGGGCTGGGAGTTAAGGCGGCTTCTGTTATCTTTGAACCTGAGGGGACAGAGAAGCCTGACTGGAGAATACCTTCCCTCTGGGGCTTGGTTCTGCTGCACTCACATTTACATTGCATAATGTCAATATAGTAATGTTTACCATGTGCTGCCATGAATATGTTTGATTTAACGTTCATCGTTCAATGTTCAGCTAGAGAATGTTGCAGTAGACACACTGTGCAGTAGAGCAGGTGTGATGTTGTTTGATTAGAATACCTGTGAGTACATTTACACCTGGACACACCGGTCGACTCTTGTGAATACCTGTACTCACCTGTACTCACCTGTACTCACCTGTACTCACCTGTACCCACCCGTACCCACCCGTACCCACCCGTACCCACCCGTACTCACCCGTACTCACCCGTACCCACCCGTACTCACCCGTACTCACCCGTACCCACCCGTACCCACCCGTACCCACCCGTACTCACCCGTACCCACCCGTACTCACCCGTACTCACCCGTACCCACCCGTACTCACCCGTACTCACCCGTACTCACCCGTACTCACCCGTACCCACCTGTACCTGTGGCTGCAGGTGAGATCCAGAACTACCACGATGAGATTGAGATGGAGCTGGAGACCTGCAGGCCCAGGCTGAGGGGAGTGTACGCTGCCTACACCGGACGTGGTACGCACACACACACACATACACACACACACACACACACACACACACACACACACACACACACACACACACACACACACACACACACACACACACACACACACACACACACACAACACACACAGGATCGTGACACCGGGATGCGTGTTGCCATGGAAACAGCAGCGTTCCGGTTGTCAGGTTTTCACCACCTGCTGCGGGGACAGGAGGGGCGGGACTTGCGGCGCTGCTCCCCACCGATTGGCCTAAATCTGTGTATGAACGTGGTGGACATGATGCTCAGCGTATCGTGGTGGCCGCAGCGTTGGGTGTGGGCGGGGACGTCGTAGAGCCATGCAGAGTGACACTCTGTCTCCCAGACGACTCTGACTCGGCGCCGGAGCCAACGGAGGAGGAGGAGGAGGAGGAGGTGGACGAGGAGCTGAAGGCCGTGGCCAAGCACTTTGGGAAGGAGCTGAGCGAGCTCACCTACGTGGAGCTGCCGACGCTGGCCAAGGGAGAGGAGGAGGAGGGGGAGGAGGAGGATGGAGATGGAGAGGGGAGTGTCGGGCGCAGAGGCCCCTCGCTGGAGTCCATCCTGGGCCCCATGCCGACCGCGGCCAGCCTGGGGCTGCCAGACTCCATCAAGACCTCCATCGACGCTGAGAAGGAGAACGGTGAGTGGCCCCCCGCTTCGCCCTCAGAACCTCAGGAGGAGTTCTGTGTAGAACCCACTACCTCAGGAGGAGTGTTTGGACCTCAGAACCTCAGGAGGAGTTCTGTGTAGAACCCACTACCTCAGGAGGAGTGTTTGGACCTCAGAACCTCAGGAGGAGTTCTGTGTAGAACCCACTACCTCAGGAGGAGTGTTTAGACCTCAGAACCTCAGGAGGAGTTCTGTGTAGAACCCACTACCTCAGGAGGAGTGTTTAGACCTCAGAACCTCAGGAGGAGTTCTGTGTAGAACCCACTACCTCAGTAGGAGTGTTTGAACCTCAGGAGGTGTTCTGTGTAGAACCCACTACCTCAGGAGGAGTGTTTGGACCTCAGAACCTCAGAAGTAGTAGAAGAACCTCAGTCAGACATCGATGTGTTCCAGGTGAATGAGAGGCTGCAGCCCTGACCGGGCCGAGTGTGGAGTCAGGCACATGTGTGCTTGTGTTCATCTCTGTGCATTGTTATGGAAACCAGTGGAGCTGTTTTTTGATTCTGAGGGTAATCAGTGATGTGTGTGTGTGTGTGTGTGTGTGTTGGAAGGGGCGGGGCCTCCTCCCTCTTTGAAGTATTAAGTGACACACTACCTTGTCATTAAGGCCCAGTCTTTCATCTGTGATGTGTGGTGAGGGGCTGTGTGTGTGCGCTGGGGGTTGTGTATGCAGGGGTTGTGTGTGTGTGGTGAGGGGTTCTGTGTGCTGGGGGTTGTGTGTTTGCGGGGGGTTGTGTGTGTATGCTGGGGGTGGTGTGTGCGGGGGGTTGTGTGTGTGTATGCGGGTGTGTGTGTGTGTGGGGGTGTGTGTGCATGCTTGGATAGTTTCCATTTTGGGCACTAGAGGAAGAAAGGCCTCTTATCAGTAGCTGAAACAAAATAAGACCAGGAGAGGAGAGAGGGGGAGGGAGGGAGGTGGAAGGGAAGGAGAACTAGAAGTAAAGAGTATTAGAGGGAGAGAATGGGGAGTAAGTGTTGAGGTGGGAGGACATCTCAGTGTCCTGAGATGGTAGGACATAGGACACCTTGGTGTCTTGGGTTGGTAGGACATAGGACACATCTGTGTCCTGGGTGGTAGGACATAGGACACCTTGGTGTCCTGGGTTGGTAGGACATAGGACACGTCGGTGTCCTGGTGATGTGATATAGGACATATCAGTGTCATAGGGGGGTGGGGCATAGAACAGCGTGGTGTCCTGGGTGGTAGGACATAGGACATCTCAGTGTCCTGAGGTGGCAGGACATAGGACATTTCGGTGTCCTGAGATGTTCATCCAGTGTGTCTGAAGAGTTGTAACTCGTTAGGAACAAGTCAGGTACTCGTTAACACCTTTAGAATGATAAAATTAAGGATTGATAGAGCGCATTTCTAAATGCCTTGCTGCAGTTGTGAATAGTAGTGGATTATGAATATATAAATTGTTCTGGGGAATTCTTGTCTCCTCCTCACTATATCTCTTTTTCTCCTCACCCCACCTCACCCCATTTCTTCTCCATTAGTGCAGTCATTGATTACTCCTCACTGTTTTTAACAGAGCTCTTAGTCCAATCAATGATGCCCCCCAACCAACACCTAGACACACGCGCGCACACGCGGATGCACACACACACACACACACACACACACACACACACACACACACACACACACACACACACACACACACACACACACACACACACACACACACACACACACACACACGCTCAAGCACACTCGCTCACACACACTCGCATGTACACTCACGTGCACTTGCTGACATTTCCACACACACACACACACTTTGGTGTTTGTGTGTCCCTGTCACCTGGTAGTGTCTGAGCGCGTGGTGGAGGTGTGAAAGATGGATTCGGAGGGAACCTTCTGGAATCTATTTTGTCTGGACGGAGGCTGTCAGCCTGTCTGCCTCTCACTGCTGCTTGGCCGAGCAGCAGTCCAGCATCACTTGGAGGAGGAGAGACTCTGTCTGGGAGACTGGTTGTCCTCAGAATATTCATCTTCTTGTTCTTCGAGTAAAGGCCTTTTAAATTACGACTTGAAACCTGTGCTAACGGGCGGTTGCCGGTTGCCTTGATGGAGTGATATTACTTAACACATTACTTTACATATTGCTTTACATATTGCTTTACACATTACTTTACATATGACTTTACATATTGCTTTACATATTACTTTACATATTACTTTACATATTGCTTTACATGGTCCTTTACAAGATCCTTTACAAGGTCCTTCACATGTTGCTTTACATGTTGCTTTACATATTGCTTTACACTGTGGGAGCAGCAGGTGATCTGAAGCCCAACCGCAGGCTTTCTGTTTGCAAACAGTTTCTCAGCATTTTTGTACATTAAGAGACGACACATTAGTGACCGTAACGAGGGTCTATAGGGTCTGGAGAGACGGCCTGCTCTTCACAGCCCACGAGCAAGGCAGTGGCACTAGCTGGGTTTCATCCTCTGAAGCGTGGCGTGTTGAGGATGGACAGAGTTGGCCCCCCGTGGTGGAAGGTCCAGGTCGTACTGTTAACCCTTACAGTACTACTGATGTTAACAGACCTGACATTATTCATGTTTAATATTAATGTGTTGTGATGTTCCTCAATGTCGCTATCTGTCCATCTGTCTGTCTGGTGAATGAGTGAACTGTCATTAATCATTTGTGTGTGTGTGTGTGTGTGTGTGTGTGTGTGTGTGTGTGTGTGTGTGTGTGTGTGTGTGTGTGTGTGTGTGTGTGTGTGTGTGTGTGTGTGTGTGTGTGTGTGTGTGTGTGTGTGTGTGTGATGTCTACATATTGACAGTTCATTCATTCTGTATACCAGCATCTGGAGAGACTGGTGTAGCCACGCCCCCTTGTTGTTATTCACAGCCGTTCCTGGTGAGCCCCGCCCCCTGGGGAGGGCAGCGTTTACTTTGACTGACAGATGGCAGAGTGGGTGAGACAGGAGAGGAGCAGTCAGACAGACACAGGGGATGATTGACAGATAGTAAGAGTGCAGTAAGCCAGACTCCCAACAGGTCGTTGTGGAGGGATATTTACTTCATTGTTATTGGCGCCTAATGATTAGTGGAACTGATAACTGACTATATTTCAGTGAGTGTGTGTGTGTGTGTGTTAATTCTCTCT
Source organism: Urophycis tenuis (assembly GCA_036785325.1). Lineage (NCBI taxonomy): Eukaryota > Metazoa > Chordata > Actinopteri > Gadiformes > Phycidae > Urophycis > Urophycis tenuis. Next base: position 1,528,189 of record JAXIVH010000028.1, read on the forward strand.
GTCTCCATTCCAAAGTGTCCTCTTCACACTAAACCACTGATGTAGCCTTCAGCCAGACGTTAGCCTCTTCACTGAGAGGACTCGTGTACGTCTGCCTCTCATTATACAAACCCACTTGAACCCCCTCCCCCATCTTTAATTATGTAGAGGGTCAAATTAAAAACACCGCAAATGTTTGAATGTATGAATTAAACAAAAATCCCACATTAGAATTCCCTGAATTCAAATTGGAGCTGTGCTCATTACAATGCCTGCCATTCATTGGCTGGAAATGCTAGGCTAGGCTACGCTAGGCTACGCTACGCTAGGCCTATGCTAATGAGGCCCTTGGCGGTCGGGTTCCGCGCGTCAGACACGGAACGCTGATTCATTGCCGTGGCGACGGAGACAGTTGGCTGGAGATTCCTGGGGCAGCTGGGCAGAACATTCCGGACGCCAGGAGACTTGCGCGTTTACTCCCCCAAACATGGGAAGCCACAGAGAATACACTTGCTGGTGGGAAGCGAGAATTAAGGAACAAATGCAGGGATAACAATACAAAATAAATCAAATATTAATTGGAGGAATGTCTCACTCGCTAGTGTTTGTTTCCACAGCTTTCCTGTTAGTGCTACCACCAATCTCACGGATGAAGTTCCCTGATTCCCAGCAAAAAGCTGGATGGAGAGAGACTTGTTTGGCCGGTCAATCTAGTGAACATAATTTTGATCCATGACAAGAATCAGATTGATGATTTGCCCTCCCATGACCCCACAGCCAGCCCCCCCCCCCCCCCTGCATTCTAGGGATTCCAGGGCGGCCATCTTGGCTCCACTGAGGTTTAAGCATGGTGAGAGTATGTATTCCTGTGAACATCAGGCTGGGATAATCCTCTTACAGAGGGATCCCAGCCTCTCGGAGATGGAGCAGCCATCCGCTCTCTGTTGGCGTTGGGTTGTGAAACGGGCGGCTTTTGAGAAATATGCAGTTTCTGAGGAGGAGGAGGGAGTCCTAACTGGGCCAGATGAGGGTCTCTTCCTTCGCTCTCTCTCTCGCTCTCTCTCTCGCTCGCTCTCGCTCGCTCTCTCTCGCTCTCTCTCTCTTGCTCGCTCTCTGATGATAATAATAATAATATTCAGCTCTGAGCTAATTAGTTTGACTGTGGAGACGCAAGACGTATTTAACATACTCCTCACAGCAGGGAGCGTTCCAGCTCGCTCTGGGACACCACACACACACACACACACACACACACACACACACACACACACACACACACACCCTGCGTGGAGGCATTGGAGCAGAGAAGTGTATGTATGTGGGTGTGTGTTATGGATGTCGAGGATGGGTCAGTGTGTGTGTGTGTGTTTGGTATGTGGGGTGTGTACGTGGGCTTGGTGTGTGTGGTATGTGTGTAAGGCTGCCCGGTGTGTGTGCATGTCTGTATGGGGTGTTTCTGTGTGTGTGATCATCTGTGTGGTGTATGAACTGCATGTGTGTGTGTGGAGTGTATTGGGTATGGACAGCAGGTGTGTGTGTTGGGTGTGTGCATGCACGTGTGTGAGTGTGTGTGTGTGTGGCGGGGAGTAGCAGGTGTGTGTGTGTAGGAGGATTCTCTGGCTAACCTTCTCCAAGGTCAAAAGGTCAACTTTTACACACACATGCACTGGATCTATTTTCTGCCAGTGTAGGCATTAGGCGCACACACACACACACACACACACACACCGTTACTACCAGGCTAGCATTTAACACTGCTAACAGAGCCGATTGGCTGACACAGGTCACATGGTCTTGAGGAACACGGCTGGTAAAGGAGCACCATTGAAACATGAAGACCCGGTGTCCCCCCTGCAGAGCGTACCTGCGCGCCCAGGTGGTCCGCTGGCTCCAGGTGCGAGCTCCGTCGTCCCACAGAGCGGTCTGTCTGAAACACCCTCTGCTGTCAGGGGGCGTCCAGGCCAGACCCACCAGGGCTGTGCTGCCTCTGATCTGTGGCCTGCTACTAAAGGCTGGATTACTCTGAACACACAGGCCAGGGAATCCCCTCCCCTCCAAGTTCAAAGCATGGCCCCCCGCCAGACCCCAGGGGGTCCAGGTGAGGAGGGTCCGGGGGCGGGTGTTTGATGGGGGGTGGGCGGGTGTATCGGATCAGGTAGAACTGCAGAGTGAGGTCAGAGGGAAGTCCCCCACACACACGCACGCACGCACGCACGCACGCACACACACGCACATACAGGGCTTTGAAGTGGGGGAGTGAGACGACACTCGTGCAGCAACACACACACACACACACACACACACACACACACAGACACGTCTTTGAAGCGTGCTGAAGAGGGGTGACGAAGACTGCAGTGTCACACCGCCATGCCCTCCCCCTCAGCAGGGAGAAGGAGACGCAGAAAGACTTTAATTGCAATTCTCTTGTTCTCTCCCTCATCTCCCTCCCTCCCTCCCTCCCTCCCTCCCCCGCCCTGGGAAGCCCCAGATGAGTTAACTCTGCAGATTACTGAGATCAGTGAACTCTTATTTTATCTATTCACTCTGCCTTTCTCTACCTCTGGCTGCCCTCAATCCCTCCTCTCTCCCTCTTTATTCTCCCTCTCCCAGCCGCGTCACCCTTCCTCTACCTGGGCTTGTTTTAATCTCCCCAGCTGTGAGCCTCTCCCTCCACCGCTGTCTGAAGCCTCCATTTTAAAATCTCTTTTGTTCTTCCCTGTCTCCAGAGAGGTGTGTGTGTGTGTGTGTGTGTGTGTGTGTGTGTGTGTGTGTGTGTGTGTGTGTGTGTGTGTGTGTGTGTGTGTGTGTGTGTGTGTGTGTGTGTGTGTGTGTGTGTGTGTGTGTGTGTGTGTGTGTGTGTGTGTGTGTGTGCTGCGGTTTGTCTGTTGACTGGTGGAGCATCTCATAGTGTGGGGGGTGATTCTGGGGTCAGCCTGTTGGGAGGAGGGGGCGGAGCTACCTGCCTGCATCTCCATAGCGATGAGAGGAACCCTGCAGGGTAAGAGAGTACGCTTGGCTCACGGGCACGCAGGCAGCAGCTTCACTCTCTCTCTCCCTCTTTAAGGAGCAGGTAGGGGTTAGACAGTACAGACAGGTCATTAAGGAGCAGGTAGGGGTTAGACAGTACAGAGACAGGTCATTAAGGAGCAGGTAGGGGTTAGACCGTACAGAGACAGGTCATTAAGGAGCAGATAGGGGTTATACAGTACAGAGACAGGTCATTAAGGAGCAGGTAGGGGTTAGACAGTACAGAGACAGGTCATTAAGGAGCATGTAGGGGTTAGACAGTACAGACACAGGTCATTAAGGAGCAGGTAGGTGTTTAACAGTACAGAGACAGGTCATTAAGGAGCAGGTAGGGGTAAGACAGTACAGACACAGGTCATTAAAGAGCAGGTAGGTGTTAGACAGTACAGAGACATGTCACTATGGAGCAGGTAGGGGTTAGACAGTACAGAGACAGGTCATTAAGGAGCAGGTAGGGGTTAGACAGTACAGAGACAGGTCATTAAGGAGCAGGTAGGAGTTAGACAGTAGAGAGACAGGTCATTAAGGAGAAGGTAGGGGTTAGACAGTATAGAGACAGGTCATTAAGTAGCAGGTAGGAGTTAGACAGTACAGAGACAGGTCATAAAGGAGCAGGTAGGGGTTAGACAGTACAGAGACAGGTCATTAAGGAGCAGGTAGGGGTTAGACAGTACAGAGACAGGTCATTAATGAGCAGGTAGGGGTTAGACAGTACAGAGACAGGTCATTAATGAGCAGGTAGGGGTTAGACAGTACAGAGACAGGTCATTAATGAGCAGGTAGGGGTTAGACAGTACAGAGACAGGTCATTAATGAGCAGGTAGGGGTTAAACAGTACAGAGACAGGTAATTAATGAGCAGGTAGGGGTTAGACAGTAGAGAGACAGGTCATTAAGGAGAAGGTAGGGGTTAGAAAGTACAGAGACAGGTCATTAAGGAGCAGGTAGGGGTTAGACAGTACAGAGACAGGTCATTAAGGAGCAGGGAGGGGTTAGACAGTACAGAGACAGGTCATTAAGGAGCAGGTAGGGGTTAGACAGTACAGAGACAGGTCATTAAGGAGCAGGTAGGGGTTAGACAGTACAGAGACAGGTCATTAAGGAGCAGGTAGGGGTTAGACAGTACAGAGACAGGTCATTAAGAAGCAGGTAGGGGTTAGACAGTACAGGTGCATCACACACACACACTTTTTAATTATGCAGTGGAGAGTGTGAACGTGACTGAACACTCTTCCACACTTGCACACTCTTCCACACACCTTCAGATGTCTCACTCCTGTCGGGGTCGGGCCTCCTCAGCAAGGGTGAGGGGGGGGCGGGGGGGGGGGGCGGGGGAGCTGACGGGAGATAAACGTCTTGTTAGAGGGCTTCACGCGTCGCTGTCCTCGGAGCTCTTTCATTGGCTGAGGGAAAGCACACGCACACACACACACACACACACACACACACACACACACACCCCCGCCCGCCCCCCCCCCCCCACTCCAGGCCGTCTGTCTTATCAGAGATAATCAGGTGCCAGTTGTTCTGCGATGCAGCGTGGGTTCACCTGGAGCTTGTTATCTCCCATCCCTCCTTCTCTCTGTTGTCTCTGTGTTCCGGGCCGCTGCGCCTGCAAAAACCTTCCACTTCATTTTGTGTTCAGCAGCACGGAAAAATAAAAGCCCTCCCCGATCTAGCCAACGCACGGTAATTGAAATAAGTGTGTGTGTGTGTGTGTGTGTGTGTGTGTGTGTGTGTGTGTGTGTGTGTGTGTGTGTGTGTGTGTGTGTGTGTGTGTGTGTGTGTGTGTGTGTGTGTGTGTGTGTGTGTGCAGCTTAATCGGCGCTAATCCTATTAGTGTGTTATCGGAAGTAATTTTATTTACTGATTAATCCTCCTATAAAGTGGTTTGTCGAACAGGAAATGAGGTAACAGGAAGTTATCCAGGACCTTCACTACTGCTGTCCTGAACCTGTTCTTCACCAGACCGCACTCTTCAGACTGAATATTAATCATGCTGCATATTTTGCCTTCGCTTTCCTGGGCCATGCATGTAGGAGCAGGTAGGGGTTAGAGAGTACAATGTTACTAAGGAGCAGGTAGGGGTTAGACAGTACAATGTCACAAAGGAGCAGGTCGGGGTTAGACAGTACAATGTTACTAAGGAGCAGGTAGGGGTTAGACAGTACAATGTTACTAAGGAGCAGGTAGGGGTTAGACAGTACAATGTCACTAAGGAGGAGGTAGGGGTTAGACAGCACAATGTTACTAAGGAGCAGGTAGGGGTTAGACAGTACAATGTTACTAAGGAGCAGGTAGGGGTTAGACAGTACAATGTTACTAAGGAGCAGGTAGGGGTTAGACAGTAAAATGTCACAAAGGAGCAGGTCTGGGTTAGACAGTACAATGTCACTAAGGAGCAGGTAGGGGTTAGACAGTACAATGTCACTAAGGAGGAGGTAGGGGTTAGACGTTTCAGCACAAAATGGCTGGTGTGCCTCAAGGTGGATGACCGGGTAACCAGCATAACGTCCCCCCATGTTCCTCTCGGTTCCCCCGTGTTCCTGACGTTCCTCTCTGTTCCCCCGTGTTCCTGACGTTCCTCTCTGTTCCTCTGTGTTCCTGACGTTCCTCTCTGTTCCCCGTGTTCCTGACGTTCCTCTCGGTTCCCCCGTGTTCCTGACGTTCCTCTCTGTTCCCCGTGTTCCTGACGTTCCTCTCTGTTCTCCCGTGTTCCTGACGTTCCTCTCGGTTCCCCTGTGTTCCTGACGTTCCTCTGTGTTCCTGACGTTCCTCTCTGGTCCCCCATGTTCCTGACGTTCCTCTCGGTTCCCCCGCAGCAGACGGAGACGGCGGGGAGCTGGACCTGAGCGGCATCGACGACGGCGAGATCGAACGGGTAAGAAGCGCTCATGCCCTCACCCTTCCCTCCCCCCGTGTCTCCCCCCCCGCGTGCTACAATCCCAGCGTGACGGGTTTGTAATTAGCGTCAGAACGCAACAACAACAATCCCGCCGCTTGGTTTGGCGGTCCATATGGGGGGCGGAGCCGAGCGGAACGGTGGATGGAGCGGTGGATGACTGCGCCCGCGGCGCTCGCTTTCATCCAGAGACTGGCAGGGAATTATTTTTAGCCGCGTGTCATTAAGGAGCAGGTAGGGGATGTGGGCCTTAAACCCAGAACCCTTCAGCTGACAGTCAGTTTGCTATTGTGAATTAATTGTTGTGAGGTAAGATAGTTCCTTAATCCACACGGGGAATTCGGGCACGACAGTAGAAACTAGAAACAAGTGTGGGGCTGCAGGGAAGGTGGAGGAAGGTGGAGGAGTGACTCACACAGAAGACCTGCTCCTCCTCCCCCCTCCTCCTCCCTCCTCCTCCTCCACCTCCTCCACCTCCCTCCTGCCCTCCCAGGGTGTGTGTCGGCTGGGTTGGAGTCACGCTGACGAGTGAGAAACCCCAGTCACCCCTCTCCTCCGCTAATCCTTCTCTCTGTCAGTCTCACTCTTTCTCTCGCTCTCCACTTTCTCTCTTGTGCTCAATTATTTTCTCTCTCTGTCTCCCCCTCTCCCCCAGTCAGCCAGTGTTTGAATGTCTTTCGGTTGCAGTGAATTCAGTCTGGTGACTGACCCGTTGCGACCCATTGGCTGTGGGGTCCTTTCAGAGCGTGATGCTGAAGGAGGCTGTGATGCTGCTTCTGTAGCTAGTTCAGTGCCTTGAGCCTTGTCTTTATGGGGCTCTGGTGATGTCATGTCTCTGGGACCGGACCAGGCACGATGCGTAGAGGCTACGCTAACAAGCTGCCGTTAGCAAGCTGCCGTTGGCAAGATGCTAAGATGCTAACAGACAGGAGGCCTCTTGTATGTTGAGATTGAACCCTGTAAAGACTGGTATTGTTTGTTGATGCGTGTCTCCCCTCTCCGTGGCTCCAGTATCTCCTCAGTGACAATGAAATCAAGATCAAGACGGCTCTGTGGATGGCGGAGAACTCTGACTACCTCAAGGAGCAGAAAGGTACGGTAGCCTTCACCGCTAGCTGCTGTTAGCATGCTAACATCCACCACTAGCTGTTGTTAGCATGCTAGCATTCAGCACCACTTAACTCATTGTCTTCATCGACCAGTAGGATGAACTTGAGGCCTTTTTCCTCCCGTTTGTCAAACGCATCTCCTAGCAGAAAACAAAAGGCTAGAAATGTGTGCGAGCTCAAATCCAGACGCCTTGGGGGCCGAGGGCTGTGTGGGGGTTTACAACCCAGGCCGAGGATGGGAAGAGATTTCCTGGGGAAGTGTTGGGGCGGGGGGACCCCACGGTTTATCTGCTGGGACCACCTTGATGTGGAGAGGTCACTTCCTGTTTCCTTTTTCCTGTCCCAGAGAAGGAAGCCAAGATAGCCAAGGAGAAGGAGCTGGGCATCTACAAAGAGAAGAGGGTAAGTGACACACACAACTCTTACTGAATGTATGGAATATACCCCATATAGAATGTACCCATGTAGAATATACCCCATATAGAATGTACCTCATATAGAATGTACCCATAAAGAATATACCTCATATAGAATGTACCTCATATAGAATGTACCCATATAGAATGTACCTCATATAGAATGTACCCATATAGAATGTACCCCATATAGAATGTACCCCATATAGAATGTACCCCATATAGAATGTACCCCATATAGAATGTACCCATATAGAATGTACCCCATATAGAATGTAGGCTAATGAAATTGTCTGATAGAGACACAGTTACATAAAATTTACATTATACAATGACCCAATTATACGTGTACAACGTGCAGTTAAGTTATGAGTCACTTCCTGCATAATCTCAGGTTATGAGATGAAGGCTGGCTGGAGGAGGGGCAGGCAGATGCTCAGAGCTGTGTGTTCTGACAGACGCTGGGACCTGATGTCAGCGTCCAGCAGCACAAGGGGAGAGGAAAGCCGTTCCCTCTCACTTCCTGCTGCTCCTGGTCCTGGCACCCAAACACAAAACATTTACTTAGCGCGAGCATCTGTCGCGCCGCGCTAACTAGGTGGATTAGCTCCCACTAAAACGTCTAGCTAGCAAGAGCTAACGCCCGCGCGAGCGTTAGCACAGCCACCGGCGCTAAGCCGCCGCCTGACCAAGCAGAACAGGGGTTCAAGCGACCAATCACAGAGCTGTCATTTCCTGGACATCAGGTGCATGGTGGCAGAAGGTGTTTGCTGGGATTATAAACTTGTTGAGTTGAGAGTTGTTTACTTATCCCGACCAGTTCACTGGTCAACCATCCAACCGTAGGATGGAGAGGGGTGATGTATCACATGCATCACTGACCATTAACAACATGTATGAGTCTGGTAGTTTGGCTCGGCTCCTCCCAGATACACAGCCCTTCACAAGTCCCCGCCACAACGCTCTGCAAAGAGGACACGAGGTAGTTGGTGATTTTACAAGTGGATCCAGGCGGTCTACGCTTAAATAAATTGAGAATTAGTGCTTGAGTCGGTACTTCCTGTGTTGAGTCGGTACTTCCTGTGTTGAGTCGGTACTTCCTGTGTTGTGCCGGTTCTTCCTGTGTTGAGTCGGTACTTCCTGTGTTGAGTCGGTACTTCCTGTGTTGTGCCGGTACTTCCTGTGTTGAGTCGGTACTTCCTGTGTGGAGTCGGTACTTCCTGTGTTGAGTCGGTACGTCCTGTGTGGAGTCGGTACTTCCTGTGTTGTGCCGGTACTTCCTGTGTTGAGTCAGTACTTCCTGTGTTGTGCCGGTACTTCCTGTGTTGAGTCGGTACTTCCTGTGTTGAGTCGGTACTTCCTGTGTTGTGCCGGTACTTCCTGTGTTGAGTTAGTACTTCCTGTGTTGTGCCGGTACTTCCTGTGTTGAGTCGGTACTTCCTGTGTTGAGTCAGTACTTCCTGTGTTGAGTCGGTACTTCCTGTGTTGAGTCAGTACTTCCTGTGTTGTGCCGGTACTTCCTGTGTTGAGTCGGTACTTCCTGTGTTGAGTCGGTACTTCCTGTGTTGTGCCGGTACTTCCTGTGTTGAGTCAGTATTTCCTGTGTTGTGCCGGTACTTCCTGTGTTGAGTCGGTACTTCCTGTGTTGAGTCGGTACTTCCTGTGTTGTGCCGGTACTTCCTGTGTTGAGTCAGTACTTCCTGTGTTGAGTCGGTACTTCCTGTGTTGAGTCGGTACTTCCTGTGTTGAGTCGGTACTTCCTGTGTTGTGCCGGTACTTCCTGTAGACCAGGAAGTCGGGGAAGCGGCGGGGTCCGATCCGAGCCAGCACGGCGGACGAGGCCATCGAGAAGATGCTGGAGCGCAAGAAGATCTCCTCCAAGATCAACTACGACGTGCTGAAGGACCTGAACGTGAAGCCGGCCGCCAGCCCTGCCCGCCCGGCCACGCCCACCGGCGGCGCCACGCCCACCAAGAGGTTCGGAGGACGCAACGCGGCCCGCGGCCCCGCCCACACGCCCCTGAGCCTGGGCACGCCGCTAAGCTCCCTGGGGAAGAGGTAAGAGCGGCCAGGGGACCCCCAAGACCCCCCGGGGCCCTCGCCACCCGCCTGGCTCCCAGGTGTTCACCCCCCAAGGGAGGGCGCCCGGGGGAGGGAGGGAGACGCCTGGGGGAGGGAGGGAGACGCCGTGGGGAGGGAGGGAGGGAGACTCCTGGGGGAGGGAGGGAGACGCCTGGGGGAGGGAGGGAGGGAGACACCTGGGGGAGGGAGGGAGGGAGACTCCCGGGGGAGGGAGGGAGGGAGGGAGACTCCCGGGGGAGGGAGGGAGGGAGACTCCTGGGGGAGGGAGGGAGGGAGACTCCCGGGGGAGGGAGGGAGGGAGGGAGACACCTGGGGGAGGGAGGGAGGGAGACACCTGGGGGAGGGAGGGAGGGAGGGAGACTCCCGGGGGAGGGAGGGAGGGAGGTCCCGGGGGAGGGAGGGAGGGAGGGAGGGAGGGAGACACCTGGGGGAGGGAGGGAGGGAGACTCCCGGGGGAGGGAGGGAGACGCCTGGGGGAGGGAGGGAGGGAGGGAGACTCCCGGGGGAGGGAGGGAGGGAGACTCCTGGGGGAGGGAGGGAGACGCCCGGGGGAAGGAGGGAGGGAGGGAGGGAGGGAGGGAGGGAGACGCCTGGGGGAGGGAGGGAGGAAGACTCCCGGGGGAGGGAGGGAGGGAGACTCCCGGGGCAGTGTGTTTCTGTCAGTAACGCTCAGAGGTGGTTCCACGTTGTGTGAGGAGGAGCGAGCCGCAGTTTGTAGACAAACATTCCCCGACGCTAAATGGAAGCGCCTGATTGGTCTTCATCCCTTGAGTGTGTGTTGGTGTGTAGTCTGGCAGCCCCCTGCTGCTGCTGCTGTGTCTCTCAGAACATGGTGAGTGTGTTGAAGAGGGCTCTCCCCTCACCGCCCAACACACTAACCCTTGTTAATGATGTCCTCTATGCCCGCAATAATCTGAAGGGTAAACAGCTGTACACACACACACACACGCACACACACACACACACACACACACACACACACACACACACACACACACACACACACTCCATCACACGATGCACTTTCTCTGTAAAATGAAATGATAAATAAACATACTCTTTTAGAAAATACACACAGATCAATCACAGAACAAATACATACACATCTTCTGACCCCTTCCCACCTCTGCAAAAACAAATAGATAGTAAGGCATACTCCATATGATGCATAGTCTATAAAACACATACTCTAGTCTATATAATACATAGTCTATATAACACATACTCTAGTCTATATAATTCAGTCTATATAACAGATACTAGTCTATATAATACATAGTCTATATAACACATACTCTAGTCTACATAATACATAGACTATAAAACACATACTCTAGTCTATATAATCCAGTCTATATAACATACTCTAGTCTATAGTCTATATAACACATACTCTAGTCTATATAATACATAGACTATATAACACATACTCTAGTCTATATAATACATAGACTATATAACACATACTCTAGTCTATATAATCCAGTCTATATAACAGACACTCTAGTCTATATAATCCAGTCTATATAACATACTCTAGTCTATATAATACATAGTCTGTATAACACATACTCTAGTCTACATAATACATAGACTATAAAACACATACTCTAGTCTATATAATTCAGTCTATATAACAGATACTCTAGTCTATATAATCCAGTCTATAGAACATACTCTAGTCTATATAATACATAGTCTATATAACACATACTCTAGTCTATATAATACATAGACTATATAACACATACTCTAGTCTATATAATACATAGACTATATAACACATACTCTAGTCTATATAATCCAGTCTATATAACATAATCCAGTCTATATAATACATAGTCTATATAATACATAGTCTATATAACACATACTCTACACAATAAGTCCTTTCTGCGGTTCAGACGGGTCCGATAAGGTTCTGCAGCAGAGCTGAATGTACGGCGCTGAGCGGATCCTCCTCTATTTATATCCACTTTATATACTTTTTGTCATTTCCACTTTTCTCCTCGCTGCTGTAAATTGGTTTCCTAGAACTCAGGATTTAAAGCCCTGAGTTGTATTAGGGTTTAGGGGTCTCTCTCTCTGTCTCTGTGTGTGTGTGTGTGTGTGTGTGTGTGTGTGTGTGTGTGTGTGTGTGTGTGTGTGTGTGTGTGTGTGTGTGTGTGTGTGTGTGTGTGTGTGTGTGTGTGTGTGTGTGTGTGTGTGTGTGTGTGGTAGAATCATGTCCAATCACCAGCCTCCCGTTTCCCTGCACACCGCATCAGCAGCCACAGAGCTTCTCACACACACTTATACACACGCACGCACACACACACTTCTACACACGCATGCACACACACACTTATACGCACGCACGCACACACACACACTTCTACACACGCATGCACACACACACACTTATGCATGCGCACAGACGCACGCACACACACTTATACACACGCACGCACACACTTATACACACGCACGCACGCACACACTTATACACACGCATATACACATGCATGCACACACACACTTATACACACGCGCGCATACATTCATTCATTGACCCATTCGAACGCATTCCTCATTTCAACACACACGCTCACTCAGTCCCGTGTTAATTCAAACGCACACGCATTCATACATTCATTCATTCATTGAAATGCACTTGCATTCATTCGTACACACACGCACGCACATACACACACACGCACACACACCTTAATTTATTCATTCAAACACACACAAACACTCATTCATTCGTTTTATTTATTTATTCATTCATTCAAACAAACCTGATGTGGGGTCATGCCCTACATCTGTTAAGTGGTTGTTCTTTGGTCGGGGTGGGTTTGGTGCCGTGGGTCCGGTCTCAGGGACCACTACGGTGCACACCTTAGTGTACAGGGAAGCCACCTCCTCCTGCTCCTCACAACAACAACAACAACAACAGGAGGAGGTGCAGGTGCTCCTGGAGCCTCCCGACCCGGGGCGTGCTGGAGCTCCATTCAAGCCTGCCGCTGAATGATTGATGTCAGTTGCTGTGAATCATTCATAAAAGTGTTTTCCTGAATGGTGGGCCGCATGGCGGGGGCCCCAGACAGGTGGGCTTCATGGGGGTAAAAGGCTTTCTGAAAGGTAAGAGTTGTCGGAGGTAAACACGCAACAAACACGCAACTTTGCACTTAGCGGCGTGCGTTGTGTTGCTAACCTTTTAGAGGAAGCTTTCGACCTGTTTAAGTAACAACGCAGCAGAACCACCGCGACGCACACACGCCCCGGAACCAGGGGCGCTACAGGTCACTGGGGCGCTGGTGGCTGTGGAGTTCTGTTGTGGGGTGTAGGCCGTGGTTTAGTGTTGTAAAGACAGTGGGTTAGTGTGTGGTGTTGCAGAATGTAAGGTTTGGTGGGTGATGTAGTTTATATAGGAGGATGGGTCTGTTGTAGTTCATATGAAGTGAGGTTTGGTGTGTGTGTGTGTGTGTGTGTGTCTGTGTGTGTGTCTGTGTGCTTGCAGACAGTGGGGCTGTTGTGTGTTCTGTTGGGACCTTCTCAGGGGCCACACTGCAGCATTGTCCTGGTAACTACGGTAACCACAGGGGCCTCCCCACCCCTCACTCTGCTAACATACATCACCTCCTCCTCCTCCACCCTACTCCTCACCCCTCACTCTGCTAACAACCGTCACCACCACCACCTCTCTGCTAAGCTCTCCTCTCTCCTCCTCCCTCCCCCCTCTCTCCCCCCTCTCCTCCCTCCCCCCTCTCTCCTCCCTCCTTCCCTCCCTACTGGGGGATGGTAAAGTACTCTTCCACAAATAGACCTAATAATTGCCCTCTAGTGTCTTTCTTGCTCCTCTCTCTCTCTCTCCCTCTCTGTCTCTCGCCCCCTCTCTCTCTCTCGCTGTGTCTCCCTCTCTCCCTCGCTGTCTCTCTCTCTCCCTATCTGTCTCCCTCTCTGTCTCCCTGTCTCTCTGTCTCTGTCTGTTTCTGTGTGTTTTACCAGAGCTTTTTAATTAATCCAGAGAGAAGACCATTCTGGCCTTTCATTGAGAGGTGTGCGTGTGTGGGGGGGGGGGAAGAGATGTGAGTGGGGAGAGACAGATAGTTAATTAACCTTCTCTCCAACAAAAAAGTATGAGAAACGGAGAGAGGGAGGAAGAGAGACAGCCGTACAAGAAGACAGACAGGTGGAGAGGAAGACAGACAGGTGGAGAGTGTGTGAGAAAGATAAACAGAGCGAGTGTGTGAGGGAAACAGAGAGAGAGAGAGAGAAAGAGAGACATAGGAAGAGGAAGTGAGTGATGTGTTCTCTCTGGAGCCCAGGTGAGTTGGCTCCACACAGAACAGGACACACTCTGCACTCTGCAAAGTGTGTGTGTGTGTGTGTGTGCTTTAACACAGCTGGTCACATGACCCTTCAGGGGTCTCTCATGGCCTCCGGAGCAGGGAACGCCCTGCCCTCTGTGTCTGGGCTGCTGACCCTCTGAGGGTGGGACGCTCGGGGCAGACCGCAGAATGTCAGGATGTCTGCTGGTCACCAGTCCACTGTTTGAGGTGGAAGCACTTTACACACACACACACTGTCACGCACACACACACACACACACTGTCACGCACGCACACACACACTGTCACGCACACACACACACACACACACACACTGTCACGCACGCACACACACACACTGTCACGCACACACACACACACACACACACACACACACACACACACACACACAGTGTCTCACACACACACACACACACACACACACACACACACTGTCTCACACACACACATACGCAGACACACACACTGTCACGCGCGCACACACACACACACACACACACACTGTCCCGCGGACACACACATACACAACCACACACATAAGCATACACTTGCATACAGCCATAACCACAGTCACATGGGAGCCCATATGGTCAGACAGACAGCATATTATAAAGACGCTGTTTGTGTGTGTGTGTGAATCCAGAAGGATGCTATGGCTTCATGTGTTATCTCGCTGGCTCTTAAAGGGCCAGGCTCTGGCTAACTGTCTCCATCTGCTTAGCAGCTTAGGATCACAGCGCTAAACTGATTAGCTAGCAGGCGCTAAGCTAGGAGAGACAACTAGAGAGCTAGAGAGAGAGAGAGTTGGAGAGAGAGTGTGTGTGTGTGTGTGTGTGTCGTCTATGGTTCTCTGTATGTTAAATGTGGGGGAGGGGAGATGATAGGAACACCAGCAGAGAGAGTGTGAGTGATACCGAGAGAGGGAGAGAGACAATAATACACAGAGGGAGAGGGACAGTGGTACAGAGAAAGACAGTGATACAGAGAGAGGGAGGGAGAGACAGTGATGGAGAGAGAGATTGATACAGAGAGAGATGGATGGATTGATTGATACGAGGATAGAGACATTGATAGACAGAGTGAGAGAGACAGTGATACACAGAGAGAGAGAGAGAGAGAAAGAGAGAGAGAGAGAGAGAGAGAGAGAGAGGTATAGAGAGGGGGAGAGCGAGAGAGACAGTGGTATAGAGAGGGGGAGGGAAGGAGAGAGAGAGACATTGATACAGAGGCAGATAGAGACATTGATACAGAGAGAGGGAGGGAGAGAGACATTGATACAGAGAGAGGGAGACAGACTGATAGGTACGGTGTGTGTCCTTGGTTGCCCTCTGATAGAGGTCATTGATGTCAACACTGATTGTCTAAGAGAGGAAGAGAGTGCTCACAGCGGGGGGGGGCAATAATGGCAGAGAGACCGGTGACAGACAGACAGACAGACAGACAGACTTAATCACACACCTGTCTGTGATCCATCTGACCAAGTGCTACCACGCGAGGTGTCCTGAGCTGTTGAGTGCACACTGTAGCGCTGAGTCTGTGCACGGAGCTAACGCTTCGCTAGTGGCGCCGCTGAGCATTTAGCATGATGCAAGCTGGCCCCCACTGCCCCTGCTAGGAGACCAGCCGGGGGGCGAGCCCGGGGTCAGAGGTCAGGTCTTCACCTGACCGTCTCTGGGTCTCTGGAATGTCCTGGGAGGGTGGTGACCCAGAGCTGGTGGAGTAACCTGGGATTGGTTTGGACTGGTCAGCCATGCACTAATGACTCCAGTGCGCTGTGTTCCTACTCGTCCTACGTCACGTGTCTGTCCATTCAGCCTGTCTGTCTCCCAGTGCCTGTCTGTCCCCCAGTGCCCTGGGAAGGACGGATCCTCTTCTGGGTTCCTGAGGTCCTATCAGGGTCCTTCTCTCTGGGTTTGGGAGGTCCTATCAGGGTCCTTCTCTCTGGGTTTGGGAGGTCCTATCAGGGTCCTTCTCTCTGGGTTTGGGAGGTCCTATCAGGGTCCTTCTCTCTGGGTTTGGGAGGTCCTATCAGGGTACTTCTCTCTGGGTTTGGGAGGTCCTATCAGGGTCCTTCTCTCTGGGTTTGGGAGGTCCTATCAGGGTCCTTCTCTCTGGGTTTGGGAGGTCCTATCAGGGTACTTCTCTCTGGGTTTGGAGGTCCTATCAGGGTCCTTCTCTCTGGGTTTGGGAGGTCCTATCAGGGTCCTTCTATCTGGGTTCCTGAGGTCCTATCAGGGTCCTTCTATCTGGGTTCCTGAGGTCCTATCAGGGTCCTTCTCTCTGGGTTTGGGAGGTCCTATCAGGGTACTTCTCTCTGGGTTTGGGAGGTCGTGTTCTTTTAGAACGAAGCCTACAGTCATTTGGGATTGAACACAGAACCTTTTACCTGGGATCCCCCCAGTAGACTAATGCACTATTCAGACGGTTTTATCCATGTGATTAAGGAGCAGGCAGGGGTTCGACAGTAAATACAGATCCATGTCATGAAGGGACAGATAGGGGTCATCTTGTTCTAGGAGGCCTGCAGGTGGACTGTGACCTCTGGGGAATGGAACCCGGAACCTTTCAGAGGGGGACAGAGGGAGCCGAACGTGCTCCCTCTTTCCCCCTCATGTCTGTAGTTTCCCCAGGAGGGGTGGAGCGGTGGTGGGTGTATGGGTGGAGCAGTGGTGGGTGTATGGGTGGAGCGGTGGTGGGTGTAGGGGGGGAGCGGTGGTGTCTGTAGGGGTGGAGGGTGGAGCGGTGGAGGGTGGAGTAGTGGTGGGTGTAGGGGTGGAGCGGTGGAGGGTGGAGGGGTGGAGCGGTGGAGCAGTGGTGGGTGTATGGGTGGAGCGGTGGAGGGGTGGAGCGGTGGTGGGTGTAGGGGTGGAGCGGTGGAGGGTGGAGCGGTGGTGTCCCCACATGTCTCCGTTGTGTGTTCTTCCCAGGCAGGTCGCGGCTGTCCTCGGGTCACATGACCGTCCTCGGGTCACATGACCGCCCTCCTCTCTGGCCAGTCAGGAGCCGCTCCCTGCTGCCACCGCCCAGCGTTGCCGTGGTGACAGGCCTGTCCCCCCCTCTCCCCCCCCGCAGTGGTCTGTCGCCGCGGGGATGCTGACTGAACAGTTTGACAAACGTTTGACCCCCTCCCCCCCTCCCCCCCTCCAGGGGCCTGTGCCCGGGGTCAGGGGTCAGCTTTCACTGTCGGGGTCACAGTCAGATAGACCGCTGGGACAGTTACAGATAACACACACACCCGTGTGTGTGTGTGTGTGTGTGTGTGTGTGTGGTACCTTGTTCATCTCTAGTGCTCAACACTCCAAACTGCTAATGAGGTCATTAGCATAGTTAGCATCTTGGTGCAAATTAGTCCCCTGTCCTACTTTTGTAAAAGCTGTTGTATAGAAACACACACTGCAGAACGTTCGAAAGTGCACCCAAGAAAGGAAACATAAAGATGATAACAAAACAACTTTATTAAGACGGCAGGTGTCACAGGGGGGGGAAGGAAAGGTCACGACCCCACCTGCTTCCAGCATCATCTCCATGTCTGCTGTAGTCAGGAGCTGGGATTAATATTCTGCTGACACACTTGAATCATCACCGAGGGGGAGGGAGAGAGAAAAACCACAGGACCAAGAGAGTGAGAGGGCGGGGGAAGGGAGGGAGAGAGAGAGGGAGGTGAGATGTTTATTTTTATTGTGTTATGTGTTTTGGCGATATGAAAATGTGACTGTCACACAACAATCGAAATTGAATTTAGAGACGAGAGAGATGCAGGAAGAGAGAACACTAGAGCGGGGGAGACGGGGGGAGAGAGAGAGTGAGGGAGACCGGGGAGAGCGAGGGAGACGGGGGGAGAGAGAGCGCGAGGGAGATGGGGAGAGCGAGGGAGGGAGAGAGAGAGAGACGGGGGAGAGCGAGGGAGACGGAGGCAATATAACAGCGTAGCAACGCTAAGTGATTTTGTCGTCGTGGGAACGGGGGGGGGGGTGGTCCCAGAAGGTTCTGGAGGGCGGGGCGGGGTGGTGGCAAGCCCCCCGGAGAGACACGGCGACGGCTAGTCTCTAACAGGCCCCCCGGGGCCCCCTGGGGCAGCTAGCTGAGATGGGGGCCCCTCCTGGGGGTCACCGATTACATCAGTGTGTCGCCGACGTGTTGATCCAGAGGATGCCACGCTAATAAATGATCTGATACAATGATCTGATACAATGATCTGATACAATGATCTGATACAATGATCTGATACAATGATCTGATACAATGATCTGATACAATGATCTGTACAATGATCTGATGAATGATCTGATACAATGATCTGATGAATGATCTGATACAATGATCTGATACAATGATCTGATACAATGATCTGATACAATGATCTGATACAATGATCTGATACAATGATCTGATACAATGATCTGATACAATGATCTGATACAATGACCTGATACAATGATCTGATACAATGATCTGATACAATGATCTGATGAATGATCTGATACAATGATCTGATGAATGATCTGATACAATGATCTGTACAATGATCTGATACAATGATCTGATACAATGATCTGTACAATGATCTGATACAATGATCTGATACAATGATCTGATACAATGATCTGTACAATGATCTGATACAATGATCTGATGCAATGATCTGATACAATGATCTGATGAATGATCTGATGAATGATCTGATACAATGATCTGATACAATGATCTGATACAATGATCTGATGAATGATCTGATACAGTGATCTGATACAATGATCTGATACAATGATCTGATGAATGATCTGATACAATGATCTGATACAATGATCTGTACAATGATCTGATGAATGATCTGATACAATGATCTGATACAATGATCTGATACAATGATCTGATACAATGATCTGATACAATGATCTGATAGAATGATCTGATACAATGATCTGATACAATGATCTGATACAATGATCTGATCTGAATCATTGATGGTTTGGTGCCTTCGTGGGCAGGTGAGGAGAGCCGGGAAGAGGGTTGAAACAGGGAGGGGTTGAGATGTAGCGGAGACTACCTGTGGTTGCTACGGGTTGGAGCTCCACTATGTAGCTACACTATGTAGCTACACAGTGGAGCTACGTAGTGGAGATGCATAGTGCAGCTAGGAGCAGGTAGGGGTTAGGAGGCATCTTGCTGGATGTCTACAGGTAGACTGAAGACACTGGGGATCGAACCCAGAACCTGTCAGCTGGGAGTCCAACCAGACCACTGACCGAGGCTGGGCCAGTAGAATATAAACAGATGTGAACTGTAGACAGGTCAGACAATTTATGTGGTTCTCCCTGTAGCCTTTCTTCAGCCAGAAGGTTCCCCTCCCAGCCTCTGCTGAAGGGCCCCTGAGCAAGGCGCCCTGTCCCGAGCAGCTGGAGGGCCGACAGTCAGGCAGCTGACCCCTGCCCCTTGACCCCTGACCTGTTGAAGGTTACAACAGGCAGCAGAAGGAGCGATCCATAAAGTTGAAGGTGAAAAGTTTACTGGGCGTGTGCAGGCGCTGGGGGCCTGGTGGGTATTGTCCCCCAGGATTACCAACACCCTTATTGAACGGCCCCCTGGGACACACACACACACACACAGACACACACACACACACACACACACACACACACACACACACACACACACACACACAGACACACACACACACACACACACACACACACACACACACACACACACACACACACACACACGTGTGTGTGTGTGTCAGTCCTCACAGATGTTGTGCTGAATGGGTCTTGGGTCTCGCATCTAAAAGACTCCGCAGGCTAACTCCTCCTCCCCCTGTCCGGCCCCCGACCATCACTCAAACCAAGCGCACCCCGTCGCTGTGTGGAGCAGATTAAAAAGTGATAAATGTTTCATCTGAGGAGGAGTTAGTCTGCCCCCAGCGGTGGTCTTTATACACTCTCCCCCCCCGCGAGGGTCTGGAGACGGGCTGAGACCGGACCTTACCACGTACCTGGCTGGGAAGCTCTCCTCTCCCAGGTGTGATGGTGTAACCAAGGTAACGCTGGGGGGGGGGGGCTCCACCGACGTCACAGCCGGTGCTTTGAGGTGCCGTGACGTCACATGGGGCGGATGGCCCGTTCTGATTGGGTGTTGGCATGGACCAGAACTTCCTGTTGGGTTGAGCTGAGGAGGTGATCTGGTGGGTCTGATCTCACCGTCTCCCCCATTCGGAGCCAGGCTTTCTGGGAAATTGAGTTTGGAGGATGACGTGGCATCACAGACGACTGTAATTAGAAGAATGACTTCAGCGTGTGTTTAGAGAGGACTTTAATCACATTATATTCAGTTTGGATTTTCCTTTTTTTTTTTTTTTTAAATCTCATTTTCTCCATGAGAGCCTCCAAGACTTTTAGCACGATTAAACATGCTCTAGAAATGAAGCATGCCTCACACACACACACACACACACACACACACACACACACACACACACACACACACACTCACAGGTTTGTCTCAGTCTGTCTCTGTCTTTCTCTCTCTCTTTCTGTCTCTCTCTCTCTGTCTCTGTCTCTCTCTATGTGTATGTGTGTATGTATCATTCCCCCCCCCCCCCCAGAGAAGGCTCCTAGAGCTCTGACGTCCCTGTGGAGCTCCGAGTCTCGCTGGTCAACATGAAAGCTCGGACAGCCAACCACGAGTCTTACATAAGCTCTGCACCTGTTCAGCTGTGATGCTTTTCACAATCACTCCACATTCTCTTAGCAGTCTGGACGGATTAAGAGAGTGTGTGTGTGTGTGTGCTTGTGTGTGTCTGTGTGCGTGTGTCTTGTATGTATGTCAAATGCTCGCTCTCTCTCTCTTTCTCTCTCTATCATCCCTCCATCTATCTAACGCTAGATCTCTCTCTCTCTAATCCCTCTCTCACCCCCTCTCCAATTCACTTCATTTTCCGTCTGTGCCTATCATGCTCGTGCCAACACACACACACACACACACACACACACACACACACACACACACACACACACACACACACACACACACACACTCCCAGCCTGTGTCAGGTCTAGTCTAGCAGCTGTCTCAGCACAGCCTTATGAGAACTAACTAATGAGCCTTACCTCTCTCTATGTCTCTCTCTGTAACTGTCTCTCTCTCTCTTGCTCTATGTCCCTGTCTCTCTTTGTCTCTCTCTTTGGCCATCACTCCGACTGCCCTGTCTCTCATTGGTGTGTACCTCCATTGAGCTACCAGTGTGTGTGTCTGTCTCACTGCCTGTCTGCCTGTCTGTCTGTCAGTCAGTCTGTCATCATGAGACGGCCGTAGCTGTACGAGGCTGCAGCCTCCTGCAGGCCCAGAGCATGGCCGCCGCCGTGGCTATCAGCCAATCAGTGGCCTGGTGACGTGCTTGCAGGCCCAGAGCATGGCCGCCGCCGTGGCTATCAGCCAATCAGTGGCCTGGTGACGTGCTGTAATTAGCTCACCACGCTGGTTTCTATTGTTTCCCTGAGCTTTGTTTAACTCCCTGATTGAGTCGGGTTCTGTCCTCTATTGTTGATGTCTACTAATTACCCACAACCCCCCTCTTATCGCTGAGAACTGCTGAACACTTGAATTTAATTAAAGTTGTTGTCGCGGCAGCACCTGGCGATTTCATCAAGTTATTGGCTCGCTGGCCGGTGCAGCGAGTCTGCTAGCTGGCGCTGGAGCTAACATTTTACTTGCGTTGTGAGCTAGTGCTGGCGCTACAGACTGTTAGTTAGCGCTGGGGCTACAGACTGTTAGTTAGCGCTGGGGCTACATTCTGTTAGTTAGTGCTGGGGCTACATTATGTTGGTTAGCGCTGGGGCTACATTCTGTATGTTAGCACTGCAGGGGCTGCAGGGGTTAGAGGTTCGATTCCCACTGATGCCAAAACGATGTAGGAACTATGAATCATGAATTGTACGAACAATGGCTGCTGTGAAAGTGAAGTGAAAAGGAATTCACAAAAAACCTTGAAATATCGCAAAACCAATTTGCTTGCGGACACGTTGGGGTGTAGATGAAAGGTCAATGCATCAGAGTGTAACGGGAGATGGTGAATACATGGCGGCCTGCAGGAGTCACGTGACTTGAAGTCCCTGAAGCTCTGCTGCAGTGCACACGGGGACCAGACTTGAGATGCATGTGAATGAACCCATGAATTTTGTGTGTTTCAGGCTTCAGCCCTTCATCACTGGGCAACCTGTTAAGAAGGCTGCGTTGGAACAGGTGAGCTGGTGTAGATGCGCACGCACGCACGCACGCACACACACACACACACACACAATTAGTTCTGACGTCACAAAAATGTCTCAATCAGTCTTTCCTCCTTGTTGCTTATCGACACTGCTGTCAGGTCTGAGTTAATGGCCCTCCTAGTGGGATGCTCACGTGCACTCTTGCTCACGTGCACTCTGCTCACGTGCACTCTGCTCACGTGCACTCTGCTCCTGTGCAGCTCAACAGGCCCTCTTCCCACACAGGCGCCTCCACTCCTACTGTCCTGTCTCTCTCTGCATGTTAATGGAAGGCGACTCGCCCTCTGTGGATCACAGCGAGAACACGGCCGCTAGGGGCCGGGTCAACATGTCTTGTTACTTAGCAACGTCCCCCCCCCCCACCAACCCCCCTCCCTCCTCTGGGAACCAGGCGCCAGCGAGCTCTGATTGGCTGAGGCCGGGCTGGTGTAGAACAGGGCTCCTATGTTAATATGTTCAACATTCCTGAGGGGTGGGGGGGGGGTGCAAGTGGGGGTGACAGGGTGACTTGGTGAGAGGGTGAGAGGGTGGGTGGGGGAGGGGGTGAGTGCTCACCAGGGACAACATGTCCTCCTGCAGTAGACCAGAGACACTGGTCTCACACACACACACACACACACACACAGTGGAGAAGCAGCATGATGTACGAGAGATGAAGGCCAACCGGGGGTCCTCAGGGAAATCAGCCCCCCGCACAGGTTACACTACATCACACCGCTCGGCATGCTGTGTGTGTGGTTCAGGTATTATAAGTCTCTGTGTGTGTCTGTGTGTGTGTGTGTGTGCAGGTCCCGGTCCCGGGCGGGGGGCCGGCGAGGCCCGCGGCCGTGCTGGTGGAGAGCGGGCCGGTGGTCTACGACGACGCGGGTGATGACGAAGAGGACGATGATGAGGAGCCCTGCGTCAGCGCCATGCAGCTCATGGGCAGCAATGGTAGGTTGTGTGTGTGTGTGTGTGTGTGTGTGTGTGTGTGTGTGTGTGTGTGTGTGTGTGTGTGTGTGTGTGTGTGTGTGTGTGTGTGTGTGTGTGTGTGTGTGTGTGTGTGTGTGTGTGTGTGTGTGTGTGTGTGTGTGTGTGTACAGGAGAGGGAAGCAGCATCTCTCAGAACTAGAGCTCAGAACCCTTCTCATCACGTCCTCCGTGTGGTGTAACAGTACTGCTTCTGTCTGTCTGTCTGTCTGTCTCGCCCCCCCAGACTACGGCTGTGAAGGGGACTATGATGAAGGGTTCTAGCGCGGACCCTCTGTGGTGTCAGACAGCAGGAACCATTTTGACGACAACAAAGCATCGACCCACGCAGGGTGAACAGGGCCGCCACACCTCTCTGGCTGCCTTGGGGGCGGTGATGTCATTGCAGAGAGGAAGAGGAGTGTCTGGGGGCGTGGCCAATGGAAACACAGGGTTGTGGGAACGGACAGCTTCAGAACCCTCGCAGACAAGATAGAAACACTATGAACTACCCCCCCACCCCCCCACTGGGCTCACTCAGCCAGGTGGTCCTGGGTGGAGGTCCAGGGTGGAGGTCCAGGGTGGAGGTCCAGGGTGGAGGTCCAGGGTGGAGGTGGGCTCCACTGAGAGGAGGCCGGGCTGGGCTGGGTGGGGGCGGTTTGTAAGCCGTAGGGAATTAATTTAATAATCATGAAGCAATCTAAACCAAAACAAAGAGAAGGATGTTCTATGCTAACCATGACATCATCACTTTATAACCATGACATCATGACTCGATAACCGTGACATCACTTTATAACCAGACTTGATAATCATGACATCATCACTGTATAACATGCCATCATCGCTTTATAACCATGACATAGTGCACTGATATCCGTGCCGTCACTTTATAACAAGACTTGATAACCAAGACGTCATCATGCGAGAACATGACATCACCTCTGGAGCCAAAATGGCCGCTCCCAGTGGCGCCTGACTCCAGCCTCGACCAGAACTTTGAATGAATTTACGTACAGTATTTATTTATGAGAACAAATGATCAAATGATGTGGGGTCGGATCCACTCCCTTCTTCAGACCACACCACTCAGCCCCCAGGCATCCAGTGTTGGGATCGATCTATTCTGGGGCGGTCCATTCTGGATCCTGGCGCCTTGATTGGTTGCCTGGTGAGGTTTGGAGGAGGGGATTGGTCGGATCAGCTCCTGTGAATGATTGCCTTAGCGTCTGGCGTCTGTTGGACACACTGCATGCTGTCTGTCCTCCAAAGTGTTACCACTGCCTTAACACACACACACACACACACACACACACACACACACACACACACACACACACACACACACACACACACACACACACACACACAATTGTTACATTCTTTTGCTGGAGGTCTCTCTGACAGTGTCTTCTGGAGGAACGTGAGGGGTTTTGAGAAGTGTTAGATGATGCTGTGGTTACCACCCCCCCCCCCCCCTCCCCCCCCCCAGCCCAGAGGTGGGCGGTAAAAACGTTATTCGTCAAGATTTTGTTTAGATTTTTAATTTACCTTTTTTGGATTTTTCTTTGGGAGCTGTGGGCGTGGCCGGTGCCTCTGACTGACAGGCTGGTATTTAAGATGTTGCTGCTAAATATAATATTCTATATTGATATGAGACCTGGCTGCCACAGTAAAGACTCTCAAATGAAACGTGCGTCTGTCTGAGTTCCATGCGCCTCACACCAGACTCTTCAAACATCCAGTGGATGTTCTCCTCTGTCTCTTCATCACTCCTCCTCCTCCTCCTCCTCCTCCGCCTTCATCTCCTGCTTAATATCACATCCTGCTTTTCTCATTAATCACACCACTCTGTCTCTCTCCCTCCCTCCCTCTCTCTGTCTCTCCCACATGGTCTTTGTCTCTCTTTCCCACACTCTCCCTCTCCCTCTTTCTCCGTCTCACCCACACTGTCTCCCTCTCACCCACACTGTCTCCCTCTCACCCACACACTCTCCCTCTGTCTCGGTCTCCTCTCTATCAACACATGGTGGACCTGAGTTGTACTTGAGACCATGTCTCTGCTCTGCTGCTGTGTTGTTTCACTTCTGACTGAAAGTGTTTTTCTCCGTCGTCGTCTGTCTCCTTTTTCCTGAGAGACTTCTCAGGGGCTCTCTAAACCAACCCACACACAGGGGCTTTCTAAGCCAACCCAAACACAAAGGGGTCTCTAAACCAACCCACACACAGAGGGGCTCTCTAAACCAACCCACACACAGAGGGGCTCTCTAAACCAACCCACACACAGAGGGGCTCTCTAAACCAACCCAAACACAGAGGGGCTCTCTAAACCAACCCACACACAGAGGGGGTCTCTAAACCAACCCAAACACAGAGGGGGTCTCTAAACCAACCCACACACAGAGGGGCTCTCTAAACCAACCCAAACACAGAGGGGCTCTCTAAACCAACCCATACACAGAGGGGCTCGCTAAACCAACCAAAACATGAACGGGGTCTCTAAACCAACACACACACAGAGGGGCTCTCTAAACCAACCCACACACAGAGCTGTTAACTTCTGGGTAGGCTGTTTACCAGAGACGTCCTCAGTCAGGGAGCAGGTGGTGTGAGGAGGAGCAGGGAGCGGTCAGAAGGAGCAGGTGGTGGTGAGGAGGAGCAGGTGGCGGTGAGGAGGACCATAGTACTCTCCATGACACCGGGTGGCCCGTGCTTCAGACCCCAGGGGAACCACCTCCACAGAGAGGAGTCCCGAAAGCACAGCGCCAGAGAACCGTGGCTGCTGACTTGAGCTCTTGAGCACACTTCCTCCTGAGAGACTGGCAGCGTGTTCAGGGGAGGCGCATGTCCCAGAGGAGCAGGCAGGCGTCGGGTCGTCTTGCTCAAGAATGTGGACACTGGGGATCGAACCCAGAACGCTTCCCGGAACAGAACCTAACCACTACACTATGCTGCACATGTTTGCAACATGTTTATGTGTTGAAGTCATGTTGGCTGGTCGCAGGGCACAGACTCATGTGTTCCACTGCCACCTTCTGAGGTTAGTGCTTGGTTCACTGACCACTCCACGCCTCTGCTTATCACTTCCTCGTTCAGAATCACCAGGAAACAGATCTCCTCCAATCACGGCTGTCCTTCCTGTTATGACCGTATGTGTGTGTGAGTGGGGGGGGGGCGGCATGTGGGTGCACCTAAAACAACAAACTCTTTATTCAGTGCTTCAACCTATAGTGTCGGCCCCACCCATATACCTTCACTACTGGTGTGAAGAGAAAAAATCTAACCATCCCTGCCTCCTGGTTTTATGACTATTTCATGACAAATCCCACAATGGCACTCACTCTGCCATTTTTGTAGTCCTGTCTGAGTCTGTAGTCCTGGCAAGCTCAGGATAGAGGAGTGTGTTCTCCTCTAATGGTGTTCCACGGCAGGGCGAACGTTTCAGGTGAGTTTGTGGATTCATTCATGCTTGTCTTGTGATTGGCTGGAACTATAACCTGGCTGTGTCACCTGACAGGGGCTTGCAGGAGGAGGTGGACCATGGAGGTCCACCATGCACCGGTGTGAGGAGCACAGAAGGCAGAGACCTGAGTGGAAACATGTGCCGTGTTCCATATCCATATCCATACTTCCTGTACTTATTTGTTTGAGTACGTAGGGTGTTCCGATTACGATGGTGGCAAAAAGAAGTGTACTGAAAGGACCCGGATGGTGCCCTCAAAACGGTCAGAACGCTGAGTGTGTGCAACAGTGTACACTATCCGTACTCAATGGCAGCCATCTTAGCTTCATAGCGTAGGAAGCGGAGCCAGGCTGAGCCGCGCTCAGTTAAAAAATGGCAAGACGTCAACACTGTCACTGGTTTCATGAGTGTTTGGCGGGTGACGCGGCTGCGCAGCTGATAGTAATCTCCGGTAAGTGCACCACAGAGTATTGGATTTGGAACAACACTAACATCTGAAAATCTGCGCACTGAGTGAGTGACGATAGTGTACTACGTTTAAGTACTCATCGAAGTATGGATATCGGAACAAAGTGTTTACTGTTGGGGTCGGAGGTCATCAGACTGAAGTACAGTATTTTACAATACAGACACTAAAGATTTGGAAAAGGTTCTGATTAATAACCTGCAAACCACTGTGATGGCATCGGTTTAGACAGACAGACAGACAGACAGAAATACTTTAATGATCCCTGATGGAAATCGCATTTGTTACAAATACTCCAGTTGAATTTTTAAGGGAAAAGAAAAACCGTATAGAAGTAAAAAAACAGTATAGGAGTGTATAACAGTGAAATATAAAAATAAATATAGAATATAAAGCTGTTAATGTGAGATGCGATCTGTCATAAAAAATGTGTTGACGATTCCTCTTGATTCAGTGTTTGGAGCGTCGAGCCGTCAGTTCAAACAGAACCTTGTGGTTCCTCTGCGCTGAGACCGCAGACGTTCTCCTGGAGAACCAGTGGTGACGTACAGCCTGCCTGATCAAGGAGTTATTTTAAGTCATATCTACAATTTACATTAAGCTCCTTCATTTTAACCGACGGGGAAACTTCCAGTATTTCTAAATATATCCTGACTTTAATTATCCATGTGGTGAAAAACATAGGAGTTCATTTAAAGTACGGTAGCTCTGAATTAGTCCTTTAACACCATTTAGTCACATAGAGGACAGGCCTGGGGCTGCTCTCACCACACACTCTCTCTCTCTCTCTCTCTCTCTCTCTCTCTCTCTCTCTCTCTCTCTCTCTCTCTCTCTCTCTCTCTCTCTCTCTCTCTCTCTCTCTCCTCTCTCTCTCTCTCTCTCTCTCTCTCTCTCTCTCTCTCTCTTCTCCTCTCTCTCTCTCTCTCTCTCTCTCTCTCTCTCTCATTAACCCCTTCTTCCTTGTGTGGACCAGACTTCATACTTTGCTGCAGGCAATCAGAGATTACAAAAAGAAAAACTGATTAAATTACACTTCATCTTTCTCTCTCTCTTTTCTCTTTTCTCTCTCGTCTCTTTTCTCTTTCTCTCCCCTCTCTCTTTCTTTTTCTCTCTCTTTCTCTCTCTCTCTTTTCTCTCTCGCTCTCTGGCTCTTTCTCTCCCCTCTCTCTCTCTTTCTTTTTCTCTCTTTTTTTTTCTATCTCGCTCTCTCTGTCTCTCTCTCTCCTCTCTCTCTCTCTCTCTCGTCTCTCTCTCTTTCTCTCTCTGTCTCTCTCTCTCTCTCTCCGTCTCTCTCTCTCTCTCTGTCTCTCTCTCTCTCTCTCTCTCTCCGTCTCTCTCTCTCTCTCTCTCTCTCTCTCTCTCTCTCTCTCTCGCTCTCTCTCTCTATCTCTGTGTCTCTCATATCATTTCACGGTGTGTGATGCTGTGTAATTGTACTGTCATGTTGACTTCCTATAGAGCTGCTCTATCCTGGACCTGCCCTCCTTCCCACAGGCAGTGTGTGTGTTAGGGTAAAGGTGTGTGTGTGTGTGTGTGTGTGTGTGTGTGGTGTGTGTGTGTGTGTTAGGGTGAACCCAGCATGTGGTCAGTGAGGTTCTGGTCCACAGAGGTCAGTACCCCAAGCCTCTTGCTGCATGATAACCCCTGACCTGGATCGCCCTCCATCTCTCTGAAGAGAGAGAGAGAGAGGCACGCACACACAAACACACACACACACACACACACACACACACGTGCGTGAACTTTCCACTCAGACATCCTGTAACCTTCTGGAGGGGGGGGAGGGATGGAGAGACAAGCAGGTGAGGAAGGGAGAGGGAGGTGAAGAGGCTGAGAGAGGAACAGAAGAGAGAGAGGTGTGTGATGCTCGTGACCTCTGTTGACCTCACCGATGATGCTGAGGTCATCACTGTGTTCTGGTGGGGGGGGGGGCGGGGAGATCAGAGTTAAAACAGCTGCCTCTCCTCCTCTTCATCCTCCTCCTCCTCCTCCCTTCTCTAATTATTTACCGTCTCTCTCTCTCTCTCTCGCTCTCTCATAAGGGTTGTGCTAACACTGTATATATATATGTATGTGTGTGTGTGTGTGTGTGTGTGTGTGTGTGTGTGTGTGTGTGTGTGTGTGAATGAGGTGAGAGGGAGTGCAAAAGGCACCTTGCCACACACACACACACACACACACACACACATCCATACCGTCTTCCTCTGCCAGAGGCATTCCACTACTAATCCGTACACCCCCCCGCTGTTTCACGACATCAGCAGTGTGTGTGTGTGTGTGGGTGTGTGTGTTTGTGCGTGGGTGTGCGTGTGCGTGTGTGTGTGTGTGTGTGTGTGTGTGTGTGTGTTCATGCATGACCGTGAAGGACGAAAGGGGAGAGAGAAAAACTTGCGTTGCGCTTTGTTGTGAAAAATCCTTCCTGTCCTTAGAACACAGGCAGCGCTGCAGGCGACAATGAGGGTAGGGGTTGAGTTCCCTGCCTTGCCCACAGTGCCCTGCCCCCGTAATTTAAGTAATTGACATACTCCATGTTGAATTGAACTGGATTAGCATTGGCATGATGCCCATTAGCTCAACACATCATGTTAGCATGTTAGCATTAGCTCAACACATCATGTTAGCACATCGGCATTAGATAAACACTTCATGTTAGCATGTTAGCATTAGCTAAACACATCACGATAGCACGTTAGCATTAGATTAAGACATCATGTTAGCATGTTAGCATTAGCTAAACCCATCATGCTAACACATCAGCCCTAGATCAACACATCATGTTGGCATGTTAGCATTAGCAAAACACATCACGGTTAGCACGGCTAGCTTTACGTAAAACACATCTCAGTAGAGATACATACATTTAGCATGGATAGCATCACCACGTCAGGTCCGACCCGTCTCTCTGTAGCCCAGAAGGTCTCCAGGGATGCTCAGCCTCCAGCCCAGAGTGGAGGGAGCAGACTGAGTCTGATCACAACCCCAACGGAGCGCCATGATGTCAGAAACCAACCCAGCAGGGGGCCTCCCTTTCAGGACCGGGTGCAGCTTCCTCTATTATCTTTGTGTGTGTGTGTGTGTGTGTGTGTGTGTGTGTGTGTGTGTGTGTGTGTTCTAGCAGCTCTATATTACCTCAGCCAGGTGGGAGACTCAGCTGTTAATTACTGACTGGCAACCTGCTGCACAACACCTGTGTGTGGGTGTGTGTGCACGCGTGTGTGCATGTGTGTGTGGGTGTGTGTGCACGCGTGTGTGCGTGTGTGTATGTGTGTGTGTGCATGTGTGTGTGTGTTTGTGTGTGTGTGTGCACGCGTGTGTGTATGTGTGTGTGTGTGTGTGTGTGCATGTGTGTGTGTGTGTGTGCACGCGTGTGTGTATGTGTGTGTGTGTGTGTAAATTATGTAGACCAGTATGCAGAGATTGAAAGGAAAAGATTTGGTGAGAGTAGGGAGGGGGGGTGAGAGGTAGATTGAAGGGGACTGGGGAGGAAGAGGGAGGGAGGGGTGATGAGGGGGAGAGGGGGGAGGAGGAACACCTGGTGCATGATTAGAGGTGTGGAACAGAGGGAGTCTCTCCCCATCCTCCCCCTCCCCTCTCAGGTCTTCATCACCTCTTCCTCATCATCTTCTTCCTCTGCATCTTCCTCCTGTGCCAGAGACAAATAATGTATGTGTGTGTGTCCGTTTGTTCCTCTCCATTTCGTTTTAGGTTCTATATTCTGAAGTCCATCACGTTTTGCTTCTGCCACAGAGGAATTCTGGGTAATCTGCAGCACCGTGTGTGTCCAGCGTGTGTGTTGATGCATGAGGACGTGTGACGAGGGGCTAACCTGGGGTCCGGTGGGGGTTCTGAGGGGGTCTTGTCCCTGTCCCTTGGGGGTCCCTTCTGGCTACACTGTACCGAGGAGGTTCTTACAGAGGAGGTGCTCCAGTGCATTATAAGTTAAAGTGAAGAGGAGCAGCTACAAATATTCTACTTAACATCTCAGCGTGACTTCATTCTGCATCCCGAATGTTGTTCTGCATCACTCAGAAGTCTAGCGGTCGGTGGTTTGTCAGACAAAGCCTTTCTCTCTTCCTCTGGGCTGTTTATTTAAGGGAAGCAGTGGGAAGTTTACACTGGCAACGTGAAGCACAGACACCTCGTCTCCAGCACAGACTCATGCTTCTATCTTTAACCAGGACCATCTACACCTACCCCCCCAGTCGTTTGAGTCCATAACGCCGTCATGGGAGCAGACCTTCAGAAGGCTCCTGGTGGCTGTACTGCAGCAAAACCCGGTGAGCTGCTTGGTCCAGCCCGGTCGCCTCGACATGCTCTCACAAGAACCTCGCTGTGGAACGTAGGGTTGAAGTTCAGAGTGCTGAGCAGGAGCAGGAGAACATTCTGGAATGAGTGGTTCTACCCTGCCGTTCCAGAGAAGAGCATCTACTCTACGTTCTCCTCTAATCCCCTCCAGCTGTCCTCCA
>JAXIVH010000028.1:1572349-1577349 GCA_036785325.1 Urophycis tenuis
ATGGTGGAATATTCCACAACATATGTGACATTTACACCACTGATTTACTGTGGGGTGTGTGTGTGTGTGTGTGTCTGGAAAAGCCTGGCATTCCTCCGTGTGTCAATCATAGCGCTGTAGTGTAGCATGCTATGTGGTAGCATGCTATGCAGCAGTGCATATCAGTGGTTGCTGGCAGTGTCCTGCGCAGTGTTAGCGCGAGCTGTGCTAACGCTACGCAGCAGCGGTTGCACAAACCGGCGGTCGCGAGCTAGCCGCGGTCGCGCTAACCGGCGGACGCGGGCTCGCGGCGTTAGCGCAGGCGGCGGCGGCGGTGTTGTGAGCAGAGGGGACAGTCTGTCTGGCTGCAGTGTGGGAGCGCTGGCTAGCCCAGCTAGCGGCCCGCGGTTAGCCCGCAGGCCAGGGGTGGCATTAACCACAGGGCCGACGCCAATGCAGATTCACCCCCACAATGGAGGGGGGCCACGGGGGCAACCGCCTCCAAAAATAACCCAGCCTCCGGCCCCTGGGCCCGGGCCCCTGGCTAAACCACACCCTGGAGGGTGGCGTGGTGGGCAGGGGAGGGATGGGGGAGGAGAGGGGGGAGATGGGGAGAGTGGGAATGGGGGGGGGGGGGACCGCAAGCCCAGGGCTGCTGAATTATTTACGGGAAGGCCGCGCGCCAAACTGAGCCGACCAACTTAGCTCTGCTGTTGCCTAGCGACATCTTAGTGAGGTCACATGGGCAGGAAGGGAATGTGGCGCGCGTGAGGGAACTACGCGCAGTAGTCAACACACCGAACATACGAAACACTCTGAACATACGACGCACACGTCAACTACACACGCTAAGGACTGTTTCCCTGGTAGGACTCTCTCTCTCTCTCTCTCTCTCTTTTCCTCAACCACCCTCCCTCTCTTCTTAATCTCCCAAAACGTCCCTCCATCATTTCCGTTTATTCATTCATTCTTTTCATCCCTCTCTCTCTCTGTCTATATTCATGCCTCCAGCTCTCCTTCTCCAGGAAGTTTTCCTACTAAATGGCGGTTTTCCCTCTCTGGGCAGTTTTCCTGAATGTGACAACGTTCCTGCATCCCAGTGTTGGGAAACATTCCAGGGTGTTGGCCAGCCTTCCAGCTCTCTGACCATGGAATGACCACATCTCACTTTCTCAATATTTTACAATGTTTCACAAATTAAACATTGTGGCAGCATCACCAGAGACGAGGGGCCGAAGGTGAAGGTTTGACTCACTGGCAGTCCCCTGGCTTGGTGCAGGACCCATACTGGAGGCTGCAGCCAGGCTTGCAGATGGCTTCAGGAGAGAAAGAGAGGAGCAGGTGAGAACTTTATCTTGACACCATGAGACACCCTCTAAGCCCAAGTAGGAGTGATACAGGTGAGATCAAATCAGACCAGGTATGACAAGGTGACACCAGGTAGGACCACATCAGACCAGTTGACACCAGGTATGACCACGTCAGACCAGGTGAGACCAGGTGAGACCAGGTATGACCACGTCAGACCAGGTGAGACCAGTTACAACCACACCAGACCAGGTGAGACCAGGTGAGACCAGGTATGACCACGTCAGACCAGGTGAGACCAGTTACAACCACACCAGACCACATGAGACCAGGTGAGACCAGGTATGACCACATGAGACCAGGTGAGACCAGGTATGACCACATGAGACCAGGTGCGATCTCCTCACCAACGTTGCACATGGTTCCGCTCCAGCCGTCAAGGCACCGCAGGTTCCCCAGGTGGTCGCAGTCGTAGTGTCCGAAGTAGTCGTCGCGTGGCCGACACACCTTGTTGCACTGTCTGCTGTAGTAGTGCTCCTCACAGCGCACCTGGACAGTGTACTCCAGGGAGGCGATGGAGCCCGCGTGCTGCACCTTCTGCTGTTCCCCCGGGTACATCATCCCCCGGAAGATGCTGCGCTCAATCAGGAGCTCCTCGTCTGGGGGAGGGAGGAGAGGGAGAGGGGGGAGGGGGGGGGAGAGGGAGGGGAACATTAGACTGTAACGACAACTCAGAATACCACCAACAAACTGTTCCCCTCACATTGGTTTGACTTGGATATCGTAGGTTCTGATTGAGCCGTGTTTGTCCAGTGGTGAGAACAAGAGGGACTTATTTTAAACATTAAATTAAAACTGAGCTAATGCTACACTAGCGTAAGGCCTCTGGGAGGGACAACGTGACTCCATTTTGTCGTACCAACAGTACAATAGGAAAGAAAACAGAAGTCAAAGAAACCTGGAGGAAAAGCCGAGGTTGTAGAAAGCAGGGCTGGGACACCGCCGTATCTGACATGCTTTTTTTTTTTACTTTTCCTGCTTTTTATGCACCGCCCCAGGATATCCAGCAGGAGCCAGACAGGAAGTAATGTGTTTAGGAACAGACAGGGTCGAGCCACATCGGAAAGAACCTTTAACTCCATAGAGCCCCTACCCTCACTGCTCTACCCTCACTGCTCTACCCTTACTGCTCTACCCTCACTGCTCTACCCTCATTGCTCTACCCTCACTGCTCTACCCTTACTGCTCTACCCTCACTGGTCTACACTCACTTCTCTACCTTCACTGCTCTACACTCACTGCTCTACCTTCACTGCTCTACCCATACTACTCTACACTTACCTGCTCGACACATACTACTGTACACTCACTACTCTACACATACTGCTCTACACCTACTGCTCTACCCTCCCTGCTCTACACTCACTGCTCTACATCTACTGCTCTACCCTCACTGCTCTACACTCTGAACCCCAGATGTGGGCATGACAATAGCAAACTTTTTTTTAATCAATGAGGTTGACTGACCTGGAGCTGAAGGACAGCTCTCTGTGTGACCAATCAGCACAAAGAATGGTACAGAGCACTGCACACACAGCCAGCCTGACTGGTCACCAATACACTGCATTTAGTATCCAGACAACTACCATCTCGTGTCTCTGTTACTCTGCAGCAATTACATACCAAAATATAGACCAATCAGCTCTCTGCAGACCCAAACACACACACACTTAGTAAGACTGTTGTTACCAGGGAGAGCAAGAGGGGAGAGAGACAGAGAGAGGAAGAGAGAGGGCGGGAGGGAGAGAGGGAGAGAGGGAGGGGGAGACAGAAAAGGGTAGCGAGAGAGTCCTTGTGACAGAGCTGTCCTCCAGAATGGTGCAGCAGCCTACCTGCTCTATGAGGTAAGACAGGGTGGAGAGGGGTTACTCTACAGCCCTATCAAACCCTCTGCAGTCTGCTCAGCCACACCAGGGGCTACAGTACAGAAGCACCTGGGAGCCACCAGCAGCAGCCCAGGGCTGAGGGGAGCTGCTGACCACCTGCTGCCCTCATGGCTGCAGGTGGTCCAAGCAGACAGGAGACGCTGCTTCCACTGGAAGACTGGACGCTGAGGACACACTCTATGACTGCTTTGGATCAACGCTAAACATGGAGACCAGAAGACTGAAGCCGTCCAAAATATACTGCATGCATTCAATGGAAGCTTTGAGACCAAAGCCATGAACGATATTGTGAGTGCATATATTCTTACCCCCAGTGGGACTCAAACCCCTAACCCTAGCAGTGTTAATGCCTTGCTTGACCAGCTGGGCTACACAGGACCAGGACTGGTGGACAGGACTGGAGAGGCGCTCTGGATCTGCTGTGCTGTGATTGGTTGGCGGGTCAACCAGGGTCTACAAGTCACCAAACCAAACACCACGCATGTCCAACCAGGGACAGATGTAGATGTCTGATTGGCTGGGAGCTGAGAGATAAATATGAAGCGAGGGTTTGTTTTAACCTGCGTGGGAGCCCAGATGGGTGGGGTTTCTGAGCTTGTCATGGGGCCGGCGTAGTTGGCTGGGAATCAGGCGACATTTAAACCAACAATGCTGTCATTCAGCTCACTACTCGCTAACCCAAGGGGACGCTAAATTGGACTTCCAACAATACACTGAAGCCCCACCCTCCTGGCACATAGCGCACATAAAACAATCATGACCAGGTACATTATGCCTCAGCCAATCACACCACGCCTCACGCGGAAACAATAGACCTGCATGGCCCAGTGGAGCCGTTTCCTCCTGTCGCCCCTCAGAATCAATCAGTGCCCGGGCCTCAGAGTGACCATGCCTCAGAGTGACCATGTCTCAGAGTGACCATGTCTCAGAGTGACCATGTCTCAGAGTGACCGGGCCTCAGAGTGACCATGTCTCAGAGTGACCGGGCCTCAGAGTGACCGGGTCTCAGAGTGACCATGTCTCAGAGTGAGCAGGCCTCAGAGTGACCGGGTCTCAGAGTGACCATGTCTCAGAGTGAGCAGGCCTCAGAGTGAGCAGGCCTCAGAGTGACCATGTCTCAGAGTGAGCAGGCCTCAGAGTGAGCGGGCCTCAGAGTGACCATGTCTCAGAGTGACCCGGCCTCAGAGTGAGCAGGCCTCAGAGTGACCATGTCTTAGAGTGACCATGCCTCAGAGTGACCAGGCCTCAGAGTGACCATGTCTTAGAGTGACCATGCCTCAGAGTGACCAGGCCTCAGAGTGACCATGTCTTAGAGTGACCATGTCTCAGAGTGACCATGTCTCAGAGTGAGCAGGCCTCAGAGTGACCAGGCCTCAGAGTGACCATGTCTCAGAGTGACCATGTCTCAGAGTGACCCGGCCTCAGAGTGACCATGTCTCAGAGTGACCATGTCTCAGAGTGAGCAGGCCTCAGAGTGACCATGTCTTAGAGTGACCGTGAGTTGTTTGTTGTCCAACTGGCCTTTAAAGGGAAAAGACCCAACAACCAGCTGGTTACAGTTAAACATGTGGAGCTAGAGTGCCTTGCTCAAGAGACAATGACTGTCCCTCTCTCTTTCTGACAATATCTCTCTTACCTCTCCCTCTCTCTCGTCTCTCTTTCTGCCTCTGAATCTATCTCCCTCAAGCTATCTCTCCCTCATTCTCTCTTTATGACTCTCCTTTACTCCTCCCTTTCTCTCTAACTAAAGAGAGGTTTGGACGGAAC
>JAXIVH010000028.1:1596090-1606090 GCA_036785325.1 Urophycis tenuis
AGAGACAGGTAATTAAGGAGCAGGGTAGGGGTTAGACAGTACAGGACAGGTAATTAAGGAGCAGGTAGGGATTAGACAGTACAGAGAAAGGTCATTAAGGAGCAGGTAGGGGTTAGACAGTACAGACAGGTCATTAAAGAGCAGGTAGGGTGTTAGAAAGTACAGAGACAGGTCATTAAGGAGCAGGTAGGGGTTAGACAGTACAGAGACAGGTCATTCAGGAGCAGGTAGGGGTTAGACAGTATACAGACAGGTCATTAAGGAGCAGGTAGGGGTTAGACAGTACAGACAGGTCATTAAAGAGCAGGTAGGGGTGAGACATTACAGAGGACAGGTCATTAAGGAGCAGGAAGGGGTTAGACAGCACACAGACAGGTAATCAAGGAGCAGGTAGGTGTTAGAAAACAACCTCCCTCTCTCTCTCTCTCTCTCTCTCTCTCTCTCTCTCTCTCTCTCTCTCTCGTCTCGCCTACTCCCTCCTCACTGTGTTTTTGTGGAGCAGCTCTAAGGATTGATTTAATTTCCAGACTCTCTGAGGGATCCTTCAGACAGGAGAGGGAAGTGACAGGAGGTGACAGGAGGTGAGTGGAGGTGACAGCAGGTGAGTGGAGGTTGAGTGGAGGTTCAGGAGCGGTCAGACGGCTCATGTCAGCTCTTTGTCTTCAGGATTGTTAGGTCATGTCTTCAGGATTGTTAGGTCATGTCTTCAGGATTGTTAGGTCATGTCTTCAGGCTTCAGGGCCCTGCGTGATGCAGGCTGACTTGGGGGATTTGAACCTGAGACCTGCCTCTCTCCTGACAGGTGGTGGTCGTCAGCCGTGCAGTGATTGCATGAGGTGCTGGAGGACGTTCTTCCAGGACCTGGAGCTCTGGAGTTATCTCAGGCACCATCACCACTGTGTCTCTGTCAGCTCAGTTCTCACTCCAGTGAATAATATCAGCCTCGCCTTGGGGGGGGGGGGTCTGACGAACCACAGTGGAGGAGGTGAGTAACTCACTTCCTACACCTCTCCTCCTCCCAGCCGCTAACACACACACACACAGCACACACACACACACACACACACACACACACACACACGCTGCGCAGCAAGCGTCTACTGGAACAGTGCGTAACCAGTGGTTATTATTACACCGGCTACCAGGTGTGGGTGAGTGGGAGTGTGTGTGTGTGTGTGTGTGTGTGTGTGTGGTGTGTGTGTGCGTATGTGTGTATGCGTGTGTGTGTGCGTGCGTGCGTGTCTGTGTGTGTGTGTCTGTGTGTGTGTGTGTGTGTGTGTGTGTGTGTGTGTGTGTGTGTGTGTGTGTGTGTGCGTGCGTGCGTGTGGCGGTGTGCTTGTGTGTTTGTGTGTGTGTGTGTTGTGTGTGTGTGTGTGTGTGTGTGCGTGTGCGTGTGCGTGTGCTTGTGTGTTGTGTGTGTGTGTGTGTGTGTGTGTTGTGTGTGTGTGTGTGTGCGTATGTGCGTGTGCGTTGTGCTTGTGTGTGTGTGTGGTGAACCTTTCCCCCATTGTAAACATGCTCCACCGTGGTCCACCGTCCACGCGCGCTGCACACTGTTGGAGCAGTGCATTGTGGGCCGGGGCGGGGCTGAGCGGGCCGTCAGATAAGAGCCGGGCTCCGCGCTGCGTCGGCAGTCTTCAGGATGGGACTTGTAAATGTTTCCATGGCGACGGGCCGTGGGCCCGGCGGTGCGCAGCGAGCTCACAACAATGAGCTCACAAGAGGAGCGGGGGGTTTAGAGAGCCAGGGCTCTAGTGAGGGAGGGGTTTAGAGAGGGAGGGGTCCTACTGTAGTGAACGAGGGCTCTAGTGAGGGAGGGGTTAGTGAGGGAGGGGTCTACTGTAGTGAACGAGGGCTCTAATGAGGGAGGGGTTAGTGAGGGAGGGGTCTACTGTAGTGAACGAGGGCTCTAGTGAGGGAGGGGTGTTAGTGAGGGAGGGGTCTACTGTAGTGAACGAGGGGCTCTAGTGAGGGAGGGGTTAGTGAGGGAGGGGTCTACTGTAGTGAACGAGGGCTCTAGTGAGGAAGGGGTTAGTGGAGGGAGGGGTCTACTGTAGTGAACGAGGGGTCTAGTGAGGGAGGGTCTAGTGAGAGGGAGGGGGTTATTTAGCGAGGCGTCTAGTGAGCGAGGGGTCTAGTGAGCGAGGGGTCTAGTGAGCGAGGCGTCTAGTGAGCGAGGGGTCTAGTGAGCGAGGGGGTTCTACTGTAGTGAGCGAGGGGTCTAGTGGGTGAGGGGTCTAGTGAGCGAGGGGGGGGGGGGGGGGTGGGGTCGGGTGTGACAGCAGGAAAGGTTCTGAACCTCTGGGCCAGGAGGAGCCGCCACACGATCAGCCCAGCTGTCCTGTTAAACACTGGCTCCTGTCCTGTTACACACCTGGCTCCTGTCCTGTTAAACACTGGCTCCTGTCCTGTTACACACTGGCTCCTGTCCTGTTAAACACTGGCTCCTGTCCTGTTACACACTGGCTCCTGTCCTGTTAAACACTGGCTCCTGTCCTGTTAAACACTGGCTCCTGTCCTGTTACACACTGGCTCCTGTCCGTTACACACTGCCCTGTCCTGTTAAACACTGGCTCCTGTCCTGTTAAACACTGGCTCCTGTCCTGGTTAAACACTGGCTCCTGTCCTGTTAAACACTGGCTCCTGTCCTGTTACACACTGGCTCCTGTCCTGTTAAACGCTGGCTCCTGTCCTGTTAAACACTGGCTCCTGTCCTCCAGTCTGTTTGTGACAAGCGGCACACGTTTGCGTGCGCGACCTGCGGACCAAACCACACATTCCATGGTTACAGATAAGTGAGTCGTCTGGAGGAGCTGTCGTTGGACCATGTAGGCTGATCTCTGGGGAGGCGGATGACAGGAATGCGTTGGGCAGGGCGGGAACAGAGGGGATGAAAAGGGTTCTTTAGAGGCTGGAGGGATACAAACAGAGCATTAGCCGGGATCAACTGCACAATTGAAAAGAGGAAGTGGGGAGTGGCAGCTGATAGAGTCTACCTGTACAGGTACGCACGGTCTGCACAGATATGTACAGTCTGTACATTCCGTAGGTGCGTATGGTCTCTAGCGGTACATAGTCCACATGTACAGGAACATACAGTCTGGTGGTGGAGGTGGTGGGGGGTGGTGGAGGTGGAGGTGGAAGTGGAGGTAGTCATATCAGCTCTGGGGCCGCGTCACTGTGCTGTGCAGCAGTGCTGATGTTTAGTCTTACGTTGAGCATTAGGACCAGACATCTCTACCTGCACATTATCTCTGCTGTGGGTCTTAATCCCTCCACTATCAAACAGCCTGGCCTTGTCTGCCTCTTCCTTATGTATGTATGTCTGTGTGCACGCCTGTGTTATGTGTGTGTGTGGTGTGTGTGTACGTGTGTGTGAGAGCTTCTCTCAACAGAAGAAGAAGCCTTATCCCATGTCTTCTACCTTATCTTATGTATTCTGGGAACTGTTTGCTATTTCTGAATCCCCAGCCGTGATGTTTGATCCGTGACTTCATTCCAACACACGTACCACCCCGTGAAAAAACATCCCGTACCCCAATAAAGACATGAGGGTTACCCCCGGCAACACACAACACCCTCATGTTGCCAGGACCCCCATGAAGGACCCCTCCCCCTCCCCAGCAAAACGTCTTCCAGAAGGTCAGCGGGTCACGGCGGTGACCTCATGCAGGTCATGTATGACCTCATTAGGTCAACCTCAGCCGCTCCTTAAAACACGTCCTGGTTCCATCACCCCCACCGCCAAACCACGCTCAGCTCAGCATGTTTCAGTCTGCCACGTAATGTTACGTACAAACAGTCTATGTGTCAAAGTTGAGGTTGAACTATGGATGCTCCTCTCAGAAGGTTGCTCAGACTTGTGCTGAGTGAGTTTACTTTCAATTTCAGTAATTGTGTTCTTTGATGATGCCAGAGGAACACGTCCTGGACGTCCCCCAGAGACTGCTCCTCATCGCCAGGAAGGTGAGGCTGAATTCCAACGGGCTGAATGCTCTCCAGCCAGGGGGAGGAGGTGCACCGCGTCATGGAGGAGGTGCACCGCGTCGACAACCCGACTCCTCTTCTTATCTCCGGTGATGCAAACCCTTTCGCAAGACGATTGCAGCGCTGAGATCATGAGATGGGAGCGTGTTGAAACCCCCGCTGCTCTCCAGGACTCTGACGTCGCCAGGCTGGCTGTCTGAGGCCTCACGTCATCCTGGAGCTGGGCGGGTGGAGGTTAGCTGGGTGGAGGTTAGCTGGGTGGAGGTTACCTAGTGTGGAGGTTAGCTGGGTGGAGGTTACCTAGTGTGGGAGGTTAGCTGGGTGGGAGGTTAGCTGGGCGGAGGTTAGCTGGGTGGAGGTTACCTAGTGTGGAGGTTAGCTGGGTGGAGGTTAGCTGGGTGGAGGTTACCTAGTGTGGAGGTTAGCTTGGGTGGAGGTTAGCTGGGTGGAGGTTACCTAGTGTGGAGGTTAGCTGGGTGGAGGTTAGCTGGGTGGAGGTTACCTAGTGTGGAGGTTAGCTGGGTGGAGGTTAGCTGGGTGGGAGGCTGTTCAGAAGCAGACGTTCTCACGCCCAGGAGATGACGTCAGCTGCCGGGGATCACACGCCATCTGCCCAGCCTCCGCTAGGCTCACAGGCTAGGCTACTGCTGCTAGCGCGACGGCTAACTGACGACACACACACACACTGAGCTGCGACACCTCCAACACGGCTGTCTGGTGGTGAGCCTGCTAGCAGGGCCGTTCGCCTGTCGCGGCTAAACATGTGAATCTCCTCTGTGATGGCTGCCGTCCTGTCCTGTCTGAAGGACCCTGGAGGAGGAGTAGTGAAGGGACCAGACCTCCTGCTCACTGTGACCCTCACATCTTACAGTCACAGAGAAACAAATCCCCTCTGAGCAAGAGGAGCACATACAACCACATTGTCAGATACATCTAATACATACATGATGAGTCATCTGCTTCAAGTAAAAGACATGAGTCACACACATTGATGATTTTACCACAAACACACACCCACTATACGATTTAACACGAGATGTGTAGCACACATAACATTACACACGTGTCTGAAAGCTGTCAAGAACTGTAACTTCAGACCATCGGCAGTATACGGTGCTTCGTTTTTTTTTTATTGCTCCCGTTAAACACGACCCACGTGTTGGTGAACCAACCATTCCAAGGTGACTACAGGTGAGCGTCTCGGCGTCCCGCGGCGAGCCGACAGAGGGCGCTCGAAGTCGCGGCCAACTCAGCCGCGCGCCGCGCCGCCGCCGGGGGGCTCAGGTGTCCGCGGCTCTGCGCCCTGCGTTAACGCTCAGCGCGTCCAGCGCTCCGCTTCGAACATGGCTCCCACGATTTAGGCTGTGACTCCTCCACGGTGAGATACCTCATATGCAATGTGTAGAGGCCGGTAGGCGTCTGTGGCGTGTGTTTTAAATATAGTATTGGTGGGAAAACGGGATTCCAATGTGAGCTGTGGAAGACCGGACTGTACGGCCAATCCTGGAGGAAGACTTCAGTGGACTTTGATAAATAAATAAATAAAACAATCCGAATCAACAGCAGGCTCTTCTCCTCAATAACCAGCCCTGTTCACACAGCGCCGCCCGCTCTG
The DNA here is from genome assembly GCA_036785325.1 of Urophycis tenuis. Classification (NCBI taxonomy): domain Eukaryota; kingdom Metazoa; phylum Chordata; class Actinopteri; order Gadiformes; family Phycidae; genus Urophycis; species Urophycis tenuis. The sequence goes on from JAXIVH010000028.1 coordinate 1,601,693, forward strand.
CAGTCTCCACCAGCCGCTGACGCGCATGAGTTGGTGAATGGTTTGCTCATCAGCCAATCAGGAGCCAGCCCCTGCCCCCCCAGCACGGACCGTTGTGGAGTGCGTGGAAAGCTCGGGGAAAGTCGTGTGTGTGCGTCTGTGTGGAGCAAGCAGTGCGCTCGGCTCCTCTCTACTGTTTAACTGAACCTACGACCGCTCGGACCTCAGCGTGCCTTTACGCACTGGAAAGTCGAGGCTCGGCGCGCGCCGTGCCAAGAGGGCAGGATACTTTGGCCTCGTTCCACGGAAGCGCTTTTGACTCCTGAATATTTTATTTCCTAATGGTAGCGAATACTGCGCAGCCGGAGACATGTGGACCTGTATGGGGAAATTACAGCGCCTTTCGGTAGTGTGTTTTCTGATGTCTCTCTGCGCCGAGGTGAGACCCTTTCTGCTTCCGCTTTTTCATTTTCCCCTAAAATTCTTTCCGTTAAGTTCCGTTAAGTGATGGTCCGCGTGACCCGTCTCCCTGCTCTCCGTCTCCCTGCTCTCCGTCTCCCTGCTTTCTGTCTCCCTGTCGCCTTGAAGTTCAACTCCGTCCTTAATTGAATTGCGTGGTGGAGTCGAATCATGTGATTCACGGAGATAGAAACGCAGCCAGTTAACTTGTTCCCAAACGCTCGTTACTTTCCTCAGGGAAACTAGCGAGGGTGAAGCCTCATGTGTCGCTTTGGTGAAACTTAGTTAGTAGTTTACTAAGCGGACCTGGCGCTGTCTAATGCACGTTATGAACGTGCGTTTCACAACTTCGTCCAGACAAACGGCGGCCTGTGCGGCGCCAGAGTCCCCGCAGAGTGGACGGAGCGTGCGTGTTTTTTTTTTTTTTAATCAGCGTCCAGTGGACACTCTTAACCTCACTTAACCGCAACATGTTAGGTAACGCACTGTTCCCCCCGCGTGTCCCGTGCAGGTGTCCCAGGCCCGGGGTTACTTCGAGCTGCAGCTGCTGTCCGTGGACAACCCCAGGGGGCAGCTCTCCAGCCGGGACTGCTGTGACGGCGGGGACAGGCCCGCGCTGGACACCGTGTGTGCAGCCCAGTGCGCCTCCTACCTCCACGTGTGTCTGAAGGAGTACCAGACCACCGTGACCACCAATAGCCCGTGCACGTATGGAACCACGGCCACTAAAGTTCTGGGTGGGAATACGTTTCACGCCAAGAGCGCCAAAAGCGGACAAAATAGGAACAACGACGCGGGAAAGATCACCATCCCGTTTCAATTCTCCTGGCAGGTAAGCGGATCTCCGGACGGATTTAGTCGTGGCTTGACACTACGCTGTGGCGCACTTGATCTTGTTTTCGGGAATCCGCCTGGCAACCCCTGAGCGGCGCACCCACATCCCGGGGGTTGCGCGCGTGTCCAGACCCATGCCGCCCCGCGGAGTTCGGGTCGTCCCCCATTCCTCCCATAGCTGCCCGCATGGCTTCTTATTCACGTTAATGCGCTGCAGTGGTGCGGAAAGCCGCCACGCACGCAAGTACTAGAAAGCACTAGAATCTGGGTGTTTTACGCACGGCTTATTGTCATAAATATCGTGTGTGTGTGTGTGTGTGTGTGTGTGTGTGTGTGTGTGTGTGTGTGTGTGTGTGTGTGAGTGTGTGTGTGTGTATGTGTGTGTGTGTGTGTGTGTGTGTGTGTGTGTGTGTGTGTGTGCGTGCGTGCGTGTGTGCGCGCGCGCGTGTTTGTGTGCAGGCGCGTGTGTGTGCGTGTCTGATGTGTGTGTTGAGTATTATTCGTGCGGTCGGCAGTGCGATCTGTACCAGGCCGCTCGGTCGATCCGAACCAGCTCCGTACTGGGGAGGGAACAGCGCTGTCACAGCTCCTGTTGGCCCAGAGATCGGAGAGAGAACAGAGAGAGAACGGAGAGAGAACAGAGAGAAAAGAGAGAGAACAGAGAGAGAATGAAGAGAGAATGGAGAGATAACAGAGAGAGAGAACAGAGAGAAAGGAGAGAGAACAGAGATAAAATTAAGAGAGAATGGAGAGAGAACAGAGATAAAATTAAGAGAGAATGGAGAGAGAACAGAGAGAGAGAGAGAGAGAGAGAGAGAGAGAGAGAGAGAGAGAGAGAGAGAGAGAGAGAGAGAGAGAGAGAGAGAGAGAGAACAGAGTGAGAGAACAGAGAGAAGAGGTGTGAGTGAACACTGTCATCACCTCGCTGCTCAGAACTGAATCACAGCAGCAGTCACCAGTAGGCTGCCCTACTGTCTGGTACCCCTGCTTACCTGGTATACACCTGGTATTCACCTGGTATTCACCTGGTATTCACCTTGTATACACCTGGTATACACCTGGTATTCACCTGGTATACACCTGGTATACACCTGGTATTCACCTGGTATACACCTGGTATTCACCTGGTATACACCTGGTATTCACCTGGTATACTCCTGGTATACACCTGGTATTCACCTGGTATTCACCTTGTATACACCTGGTATACACCTGGTATTCACCTGGTATACACCTGGTATACACCTGGTATTCACCTGGTATTCACCTGGTATACACCTGCTGTACACCTAGTGTATGTGTGTGTTGTGTCTATGTTGGTGTGTCTTGTGTTGTGTGTTTAGTGTATTGTGTGTCGTGTTCACGTCATGCATGTTAAGAGTGTGTGTCTGTGTAGTTTGTCTCTGAGTGTGTGGTGTGTGACCATGTAGTGCATGGTGCTGGTGTTTATGCTGTGTGTAGTGTGTATTGTGAGTCCTCCATTCATCAGAGCTGTCATAGAGAAGATGGGGTAGTACTGGGGGGGCGTGTCCTGTTACCACGACACCCGAGTTCATCCAGCGCGCACGTGTGCGTGAGTGTGTGTGTGTGTGTGTGTGTGTGTGTGTGTGTTTGTGTGTGTGTGTGTGTGTGGGTGAGTGTGAGGGTTTGTGTGTGTGAGTGTGAGTATGTGTGTGAGTGTGAGTGTGTGTGTGTGTGTGTGTGTGTGTGTATATGTGTATGTGTGTGTGTGTGTGTATGTGTGTGTATATGTGTATGTGTGTGTTTGTGTGTGTGTGTGTATGTGTGTGTATATGTGTATGTGTATGTGTGTGTATGTGTGTGTGTGTGTGTGTATGTGTGTGTGTGTGTGTGTGTGTGTGTGTGTGTGTGTGTGTATGTGTGTGTATATGTGTGTGTGTGTGTGTGTGTGTGTGTGTGTGTGTGTGTGTGTGTGTGTGTGTGTGTGTGTGTGTGTATGTGTGTGTATATGTGTGTGTGTGTGTGTGTATGTGTGTGTGTGTGTGTGTATGTGTGTGTATGTGTGTGGTGTGGGTATAGATATCACCCCTGGTGTTCCAGGTCTGGGATGTCCTCTCAGGTGTTTCCTGGCCACGCGGTGAGGTCACTGGCGGGCGTGTGGCAGGTCAGGGGTCAGGGGTCAGGGCTCGGTGTTTTCCACTAGCAGGAGCAGGAGGAGCAGGAGCAGGAGGAGGAAGAGGAGGAGGAGGAAGAGCTAGGCCAGACAGAGCACTGCATGATGGGGAGGTTAGCGTTGGTCATCGGTTAGCGTCCGTTAGCACCTGTAGGATGTCTTCCTGCTGTTTGCTTGTTGTTAGCGGTAGCATCTGATTTGAATCATCTCTCGTCTCAGCCCTGGTCCCCTGACCCCAGTTGACCTGGGGCCTACAGTTAGACTGGAGACGTTGGGGATCGAACCCAGAACCCCCTTACCACCGCTAGTCCTGCAGCAGTCGCTCCTCCAAATGGAGGTGCAGTCACAGCAGGGGTGACTGCACCTCCCCCCCCCCCCCCCCCCCCCGGGTGTCCTGCCCCCACCCAGCCCTCCTCCTTTAACGGGCTGCTGGGGTGAGTTCAGCTCAGGTCTGGCTCCTTCTCCTCTTCTGGCTCCTCCTCCTCCAGGCCAGGAGGAGACCAGCTCCTCTTACAGGCAGACAGCAGGGGCCAGGCAGGAGACCTTCCTGCCTGGGGGAGTCTGTCTCCCTGGTTCTGCCGCCATCCCCCAGCACCTTCCCAGCACCTTCCCAGCACCTTCCCAGCACCTTCCCAGCACCTTCCCAGCAACGCGTGACGTTTGGTGAGACCATCGGAGGGCTTCCCTCCCTCCTGGTCAGTCAGCTGGTGAGCCGACCCCTCTGGGTCCAGAGCTGTCCGGTCTCGTTGCTCTGTCATGGAGGGCCCGGTGGTACTGAGGGCCCGCTGGACCTCCAGCCAGGGCTGAACGATTGATCGTTTTCTGATCCAAATTGCGATTTCAGACAATGCGATCATGTGATTTTACGCATGCATGACGTCTCCATGCCATCCTGCTAAGCCCACCAATCAGAATCGGCAGGCTAACCAATCAGTGAAACCCGCTCCACCTGCTCATTCATTTAAGAAATGGCTGCAGCCGGATCAGTAGCG
>JAXIVH010000028.1:1618590-1631090 GCA_036785325.1 Urophycis tenuis
TGGTCACTCTGAGGCCCGGGTACTGATTGATTCTGAGGGGCGACAAGAGGAAACGGCTCCACTGGGCCATGCAGGTCTATTGTTTCCGCGCGAGGCGTGGTGTGATTGGCTGAGGCATAATGTACCTGGTCATGATTGTTTTATGTGTGCTATGTGCCAGGAGGGTGGGGCTTCAGTGTATTGTTGGAAGTCCAATTTAGCGTCCCCTTGGGTTAGCGAGTAGTGAGCTGAATGACAGCATTGTTGGTTTAAATGTCGCCTGATTCCCAGCCAACTACGCCGGCCCCATGACAAGCTCAGAAACCCCACCCATCTGGGCTCCCACGCAGGTTAAAACAAACCCTCGCTTCATATTTATCTCTCAGCTCCCAGCCAATCAGACATCTACATCTGTCCCTTGTTGGACATGCGTGGTGTTTGGTTTGGTGACATGTAGACCCTGGTTGACCCGCCAACCAATCACAGCCCAGCACAGCAGATCCAGAGCGCCTCTCCAGTCCTGTCCACCAGTCCTGGTCCTGTGTAGCCCAGCTGGTCAAGCAAGGCATTAACACTGCTAGGGTTAGGGGTTTGAGTCCCACTGGGGGTAAGAATATATGCACTCACAATATCGTTCATGGCTTTGGTCTCAAAGCTTCCATTGAATGCATGCAGTATATTTTGGACGGCTTCAGTCTTCTGGTCTCCATGTTTAGCGTTGATCCAAAGCAGTCATAGAGTGTGTCCTCAGCGTCCAGTCTTCCAGTGGAAGCAGCGTCTCCTGTCTGCTTGGGCCACCTGCAGCCATGAGGGCAGCAGGTGGTCAGCAGCTCCCCTCAGCCCTGGGCTGCTGCTGGTGGCTCCCAGGTGCTTCTGTACTGTAGCCCCTGGTGTGGCTGAGCAGACTGCAGAGGGTTTGATAGGGCTGTAGAGTAACCCCTCTCCACCCTGTCTTACCTCATAGAGCAGGTAGGCTGCTGCACCATTCTGGAGGACAGCTCTGTCACAAGGACTCTCTTGCTACCCTTTTCTGTCTCCCCCTCCCTCTCTCCCTCTCTCCCTCCCGCCCTCTCTCTTCCTCTCTCTGTCTCTCTCCCCTCTTGCTCTCCCTGGTAACAACAGTCTTACTAAGTGTGTGTGTGTTTGGGTCTGCAGAGAGCTGATTGGTCTATATTTTGGTATGTAATTGCTGCAGAGTAACAGAGACACGAGATGGTAGTTGTCTGGATACTAAATGCAGTGTATTGGTGACCAGTCAGGCTGGCTGTGTGTGCAGTGCTCTGTACCATTCTTTGTGCTGATTGGTCACACAGAGAGCTGTCCTTCAGCTCCAGGTCAGTCAACCTCATTGATTAAAAAAAAGTTTGCTATTGTCATGCCCACATCTGGGGTTCAGAGTGTAGAGCAGTGAGGGTAGAGCAGTAGATGTAGAGCAGTGAGTGTAGAGCAGGGAGGGTAGAGCAGTAGGTGTAGAGCAGTATGTGTAGAGTAGTGAGTGTACAGTAGTATGTGTCGAGCAGGTAAGTGTAGAGTAGTATGGGTAGAGCAGTGAAGGTAGAGCAGTGAGTGTAGAGCAGTGAAGGTAGAGAAGTGAGTGTAGACCAGTGAGGGTAGAGCAGTAAGGGTAGAGCAGTGAGGGTAGAGCAATGAGGGTAGAGCAGTGAGGGTAGAGCAGTAAGGGTAGAGCAGTGAGGGTAGAGCAGTGAGGGTAGGGGCTCTATGGAGTTAAAGGTTCTTTCCGATGTGGCTCGACCCTGTCTGTTCCTAAACACATTACTTCCTGTCTGGCTCCTGCTGGATATCCTGGGGCGGTGCATAAAAAGCAGGAAAAGTAAAAAAAAAAAGCATGTCAGATACGGCGGTGTCCCAGCCCTGCTTTCTACAACCTCGGCTTTTCCTCCAGGTTTCTTTGACTTCTGTTTTCTTTCCTATTGTACTGTTGGTACGACAAAATGGAGTCACGTTGTCCCTCCCAGAGGCCTTACGCTAGTGTAGCATTAGCTCAGTTTTAATTTAATGTTTAAAATAAGTCCCTCTTGTTCTCACCACTGGACAAACACGGCTCAATCAGAACCTACGATATCCAAGTCAAACCAATGTGAGGGGAACAGTTTGTTGGTGGTATTCTGAGTTGTCGTTACAGTCTAATGTTCCCCTCCCTCTCCCCCCCCCCTCCCCCCTCTCCCTCTCCTCCCTCCCCCAGACGAGGAGCTCCTGATTGAGCGCAGCATCTTCCGGGGGATGATGTACCCGGGGGAACAGCAGAAGGTGCAGCACGCGGGCTCCATCGCCTCCCTGGAGTACACTGTCCAGGTGCGCTGCGAGGAGCACTACTACAGCAGACAGTGCAACAAGGTGTGTCGGCCACGCGACGACTACTTCGGACACTACGACTGCGACCACCTGGGGAACCTGCGGTGCCTTGACGGCTGGAGCGGAACCATGTGCAACGTTGGTGAGGAGATCGCACCTGGTCTCATGTGGTCATACCTGGTCTCACCTGGTCTCACCTGGTCTGATGTGGTTGTAACTGGTCTCACCTGGTCTGACGTGGTCATACCTGGTCTCACCTGGTCTCACCTGGTCTGGTGTGGTTGTAACTGGTCTCACCTGGTCTGACGTGGTCATACCTGGTCTCACCTGGTCTCACCTGGTCTGACGTGGTCATACCTGGTGTCAACTGGTCTGATGTGGTCCTACCTGGTGTCACCTTGTCATACCTGGTCTGATTTGATCTCACCTGTATCACTCCTACTTGGGCTTAGAGGGTGTCTCATGGTGTCAAGATAAAGTTCTCACCTGCTCCTCTCTTTCTCTCCTGAAGCCATCTGCAAGCCTGGCTGCAGCCTCCAGTATGGGTCCTGCACCAAGCCAGGGGACTGCCAGTGAGTCAAACCTTCACCTTCGGCCCCTCGTCTCTGGTGATGCTGCCACAATGTTTAATTTGTGAAACATTGTAAAATATTGAGAAAGTGAGATGTGGTCATTCCATGGTCAGAGAGCTGGAAGGCTGGCCAACACCCTGGAATGTTTCCCAACACTGGGATGCAGGAACGTTGTCACATTCAGGAAAACTGCCCAGAGAGGGAAAACCACCATTTAGTAGGAAAACTTCCTGGAGAAGGAGAGCTGGAGGCATGAATATAGACAGAGAGAGAGAGGGATGAAAAGAATGAATGAATAAACGGAAATGATGGAGGGACGTTTTGGGAGATTAAGAAGAGAGGGAGGGTGGTTGAGGAAAAGAGAGAGAGAGAGAGAGTCCTACCAGGGAAACAGTCCTTAGCGTGTGTAGTTGACGTGTGCGTCGTATGTTCAGAGTGTTTAGTATGTTCGGTGTGTTGACTACTGCGCGTAGTTCCCTCACGCGCGCCACATTCCCTTCCTGCCCATGTGACCTCACTAAGATGTCGCTAGGCAACAGCAGAGCTAAGTTGGTCGGCTCAGTTTGGCGCGCGGCCTTCCCGTAAATAATTCAGCAGCCCTGGGCTTGCGGTCCCCCCCCCCCCCATTCCCACTCTCCCCATCTCCCCCCTCTCCTCCCCCATCCCTCCCCTGCCCACCACGCCACCCTCCAGGGTGTGGTTTAGCCAGGGGCCCGGGCCCAGGGGCCGGAGGCTGGGTTATTTTTGGAGGCGGTTGCCCCCGTGGCCCCCCTCCATTGTGGGGGTGAATCTGCATTGGCGTCGGCCCTGTGGTTAATGCCACCCCTGGCCTGCGGGCTAACCGCGGGCCGCTAGCTGAGGTAGCCAGCGCTCCCACACTGCAGCCAGACAGACTGTCCCCTCTGCTCACAACACCGCCGCCGCCGCCTGCGCTAACGCCGCGAGCCCGCGTCCGCCGGTTAGCGCGACCGCGGCTAGCTCGCGACCGCCGGTTTGTGCAACCGCTGCTGCGTAGCGTTAGCACAGCTCGCGCTAACACTGCGCAGGACACTGCCAGCAACCACTGATATGCACTGCTGCATAGCATGCTACCACATAGCATGCTACACTACAGCGCTATGATTGACACACGGAGGAATGCCAGGCTTTTCCAGACACACACACACACACACACCCCACAGTAAATCAGTGGTGTAAATGTCACATATGTTGTGGAATATTCCACCATTGATTGCACAACACAGCTAGTTATTACATTTACCTAAGCATGACATGAGTTTATGTAATGTGTTGCATTTTCAGATCAATCACAATTGCGACTTAATTAAATCATGATCGCGTCAGCATAATTAATTGAGTCGCGTAAAAAGGCTTGGCAGTATAAAGGCTGTTCCAGTTATATCTTGAATATAAATACATGGCAATCTTTTTTTGGAACCATTTTATATATGATTCAAAGGCCATAGTGATCTATTCTGGAGCCCCTGATTGTCCATGAAGCTGAGAATAGAATGCTATTCTCAGACAGTGCAAGACCCAAGTCTTGCACTGTCACACTGTGCTAAAAACACCCACCACGTTGGGAAATATGCTTTCCTTGTTCTGTTGTGAAACATATACGCTCATGTTTGTGTTACACTGAGTACAGCAACACAGGCTAACTCATATAGCCATGGCCTGCTGTCTGTAGCTCTCTACTGTGCTAGGGTTAGTGGTAGAGTTTGCATTAGTCCATTCAGGTTAACTCTTTACCATGCCATAGTTAGTGTTAGCTTTAGCATCAGGGTCAGCACTAGGGCCAGTAAGAATTTATAGGAATTTGTGTTGTGAAGTTCATCACAGCTTTAAGAGTCCATTATGTTGTATAACTGTTGTATATTTAGCGTTATGGTTAGCATTGGCAGTGTAAAGTCTGTTGTCGCTAACTCTTTACTGTCGGCGGGTTAGCGTTCGCGCCAGCGCTTGTGTTGTGAAGTGTGTTGCAGCTAGCTGCACAGGGCTAGCAGCTCGGAGAGGACTGGGTGGGGCGTGAGGTGGGGGCTGAAGTAAGGGGGGAGGGGGTCTTTAAATAGCCGCAACAGAGATATGACAGGACAGGTGGGCAGGGTTATCGTTGGCCTTGAAATAACAGACTCCAGCCACAAACCAACAGAGTGGCTAACTTCATACTCCTCCACCCTGTTCATACCAGCGCTACACCCACATCCTCACCCACCTCCCCCCTCCATACCGACCCTTCTCTCCATCAGTCAAGCCCGGGCCCAGCAGCCAGGCTGTCTGTAGGCCACCGGTCTGCAAGCCAGGGATACACCTGTAGTATGGATGCATGAATACGTGATGGATACATGAATGTAGCACTACACTGTCACAGAGACGCACAGAGGGAACGGCAGTCTAGTGGTTCGGGTGTTTGACTCTGCATTCACTGTCTAACCCCTCTGTACTGTCTAACCCCTACCTGCTGCTTAATGACCTGTTTGTAATGTCTAACCCCTACCTGCTCCTTAATGACATGTCTCTGCACTGTCTAACCCCTACCTGCTCCTTAATGTCTGTCTCTGTACTGTCTAACCCCTACCTGCTCCTTAATGACCTGTCTCTGTACTGTCTAACCCCTACCTGCTCCTTAATGACCTGTCTTTGTACTGTCTAACTCTACCTGCTCCTTAAAGACCTGTCACTGTACTGTCTAACCCCTACCTGCTCCTTAATGACATGTCTCTGTACTGTCTAACCCCTACCTGCTCCTTAATGACCTGTCTCTGTACTGTCTAACCCTATCTGCTCCTTAATGTCTGTCTCTGTACTGTCTAACCCCTACCTGCTCCTTAAAGACCTGTCTCTGTACTATCTAACCCCTACCTGCTCCTTAATGTCTGTCTCTGTACTGTCTAACCCCTACCTGCTCCCTGATGACCTGTCTTTGTACTGTCTAACCCTACCTGCTCCTTAATGACCTGTCTCTGTACTGTCTAACCCTACCAGCTCCTTGAGGACCTGCCTCTGTACTGTCTATCTCCTGTGTTAGCGTGATAGGTGATCCTCTCCCCTGTGTGCAGGTGTAAGTACGGCTGGCAGGGCCCGCTGTGTGACGAGTGCCTCCTGTACCCGGGCTGCGGCCACGGCACCTGCACGGCCCCCTGGCAGTGTGACTGTGAGAAGAACTGGGGGGGCTTCCTCTGTGACAAAGGTACCCCCCTCCCCCATACACACACACACACACACACACACACACACACACACACATGGTCAACATTGCCACAGCGGGGATGTGGGCCCGTGTACGGTGGGGATGTGGGCCTGTGTACGGTGGGGATGTGGGCCTGTGTACAGTGGGGATGTGGGCCTGTGTACGGTGGGGATGTGGGCCTGTGTACGGTGGGGATGTGGGCCTGTGTACGGTGGGTGAGACGTGTCCGCGTGTCCCCAGACCTGAACTACTGCGGCACCAACCGGCCCTGTAAACACGGGGGGACCTGCATGAACACGGAGCCTGACGAGTACCGCTGCGCCTGTCGCCAAGGATACTCTGGGAAGACCTGCGAGATCGGTGAGTCGGACCCCCGGGTCACCTCCTCACACACACACACACACACACACACACACACATGGACGCACACACACACACACACACACACACACACACACACACACACACACACACACACACACACACACACACACACACATGGACACACACACACACACACACACACACACACACATGGACACACACACATGGACACAGACACACACACACACACACACACACACACACACACATGCACACACACACACACACACACACACACACACACGGACACACACACACATGCACACACACACACACACACACACACACACACACACACACACACACACACACACATGGACACACACGCAGACACACACACACACACACACACACACACACACACACACACACACACCGCACATGCACATGCACACACACATGTACACACACATGTACACACACACACACACACACAGACACACACACGGACACACACGCACACACACACACACTTGTACAAACAGGTGAAGGTGGGGAGGTAGGATGTGGGAGTTGAGGAGGGAGGAGGAGGAGGAGGGACAGGAGGTGAGGAAGGCGGAGCAGCAGGAGGTGCTGTACCTGGCGTCTCCATGACGATGTGAAGCAGATTTATGAGTTCTGAGGCAGGAGGCTGCTTTCACCACATTCCTCCCTGACGCCTCGTTATTCTCCCTGTCTCCCTCTGTCTCCCACTGTCTCCCTCTGTCTCCCTCTGTCTCCCTCTGTCTCCCTCTCGCTCCCTCTGTCTCCCTCTGTCTCCCTCTGTCTCCTTCTGTCTCCCTCTGTCTCCCTCTGTCTCCCACTGTCTCCCTCTGTCTCCCTCTGTCTCCGTCTCTCTCCCTCTGTCTCCCTCTCTCTCCTGCTGTCTCTCTCTCTCTCCCTGTGTCTCCCTCCCCAGCGGAACATGCCTGCATGTCCAACCCCTGTGCTAACGGTGGAACCTGCCATGAGGTTCCATCGGGGTTCCAGTGCCACTGTCCTGCCGGCTGGGCGGGGCCAACCTGCGCTAAAGGTGAGTGCCCGCCTACCTCCGCCGCCCCACTCTGATTGGCTCAGAGTGCTGCCATGTGATGGACTACTGAGGCCTCAGAAGAAAAGCTGCTTGGGCTTGTTTCTCAAAGGAGAGGGTTGAGTTTGGACGAGTTATTTACGGTATTTTAATAATTGTCTTTTTAAATCACTGTCAAAAGTGACCCCTGCCTCATGTAAAGTACAGCCTGTGTGAGTAAGGAGGGCTGTAGCTATAAACGAGCTGCTGGGCCCCTGAAGCTACCTCCAGGATGAACACAGCTGACCTGTTGGCATGGAGGTGTGTGAAGCTAGTCCTGTGTGTGTGTGTGTGTGTGTGTTCTAACGTGCCGTGGCCCGTGTGTTTCAGACGTGGACGAGTGTGTGTCCAACCCGTGTGCTCAGGGCGGGACCTGCATGGACTTGGAGAACGGCTTCGAGTGCATCTGTCCTCCACAGTGGAGTGGGAAGACCTGCCAGATAGGTAGGACCCCCTGCTGCTCAGGCTGTCGAGCTGGAGATGGAGATGTAGGTAGAGCTACACCTGTAGATGGAGATGTAGGTAGAGCTACACCTGTAGATGGAGATGTAGGTAGAGCTACACCTGTAGATGGAGATGTAGGTAGAGCTACACCTGTAGATGGAGATGTAGGTAGAGCTACACCTGTAGATGGAGATGTAGGCAGAGCTACACCTGTAGATGGAGATGTAGGTAGAGCTACACCTGTAGATGGAGATGTAGGTAGAGCTACACCTGTAGATGGAGATGTAGGTAGAGCTACACCTGTTGATGGAGATGTAGGCAGAGCTACACCTGTAGATGGAGATGTAGGTAGAGCTACACCTGTAGATGGAGATGTAGGCAGAGCTACACCTGTAGATGGAGATGTAGGTAGAGCTACACCTGTAGATGGAGATGTAGGTAGAGCTACACCTGTAGATGGAGATGTAGGCAGAGCTACACCTGTTGATGGAGATGTAGGCAGAGCTACACCTGTAGATGGAGATGTAGGTAGAGCTACACCTGTAGATGGAGATGTAGGCAGAGCTACACCTGTAGATGGAGATGTAGGTAGAGTTACACCTGTAGATGGAGGTATAGGGAGAGTGGAGGGGGTTCCTCTCATCAGACACCAAACTAAAGGGGTTCCTTGGGATCGTGGGGTGATGGAGAGTTTAAGAACCAGAAACCTGTGGAGGTGGTGGGTGAAGCTTCCAGAAGATGGAGGATGTGTTCTCCTCTGTATGCTCAGCATGGTGTGGTTCTCGGGGTGTGTTGTGTGTTGTGCGTTGTGTGTTGTGTGTAGTGTGTTGTTGTGTGCTGTGTGTTGTATCGTGTGCGTTGCCCATGGCGACGTGCTCTTCGTCACAGCCCTCACCGGGCTGGAGGGCCCCGCCCCCCCTGCAGCCTTCTGACACCGGGGGGGCGGAGTTATATCTGTCTGTTTGTTTACACGCCTCGCTCGCCCACCTCAGAGAGAGAGAGAGAGTGTACATGGGTGTGTGTGTGTGTGTGTGTGTGTGTGTGTGCAAGTATGTCTGTGAGTTCATGTATGTCAGTGGATACGTGTCTGAGTGTGTCTGAGTGTGTGCGTGTGTGTGTGTGTGACTTTATGTACATACTGTATGTCAGTGGATATGAGTGTGTTTGCGCGAGTGTGTGTGTGCATGTGTGTGCCTAATTGAGACACGCAGCCAGGTGATTTGAGTAAAAATAACCCCCCCCCTCCCCTGTCTGTCCCGCCTGGCAACTGCCAGACAGACCCTCTGTGTGTGTGTGTGTGTGTGTGTGTGTGTGTGTGTGTGTGTGAGAGAGAGAGAGAGCGAGAGAGAGAGAGAGAGAGAGAGAGAGAGAGAGAGAGAGAGAGAGAGAGAGAGAGAGAGTGTGTGTGGGGGGGGGGTGGGGGTTACTGGATTTCAGCCGCCCAACAGGTGTTGTCTACCCCTGGTCCAGAGTCTCTGGAGCCCCCTGACCCTGACCCCTAAACACTTACCCTAGATCTGTGTGTGGGTGTGTTTGTGTGTGTGTGTGTGTGTGTGTGTGTGTGTGTGTGTGTGTGTGTGTGTGTGTGTGTGTATGTGTGTGTGTGTGTGTGTGTGTGTGTGTGTGTGTGTATGTGTGTTTGTGTGTGTGTGTGTGTGTGTGTGTGTGTGTGTGTGTGTGTGTGTGTGTGTATGTGTGTGCGTGTGTGTGGCTTGAGGCGATGGCAGGAAGTAAACCTTCCCTTCAAGATGAATTTCTAGAGTCGTGTCAAAGACGGTGATGGAGGCTTCAGCGTGTCTCGTTGTGATTGGCTCTCATCACGTTTAACCAGAGAGCATGCTGTTGGTACAGTGATGAGTGGGGGGCAGCTCCATCTCCAGGAGGTGGTGTTAGATGGAGTTTCCTCCACGAGGTTCTGGTCAGCTTGGCTTGTTGGTGGTGGGGCGTTCAAGGCTTGCTGTTCTCATCACTCTCTCTCTCTCTCTCTCTCTCTCTCTCCCTGCCACTCTCTCTCTCTCTCTCTCTCTCTCTCTCTCTCTCTCTCTCTCTCTCTCTCTCTCTCTCTCTCTCTCTCTCTCTCTCTCTCTCTCTCCCTGCCACTCTCTCTCTCTCTCTCCTCTCTCTCTCTCTCTCTCTCTCTCTCTCTCTCTCTCTCTCTCTCTCTCTTTCTCTCTCTCCCTGTCTCCATATGTCTCTCTCTCTCTTCATGTGTTGCAGATGTAAATGAGTGTGCTGGGCAGCCCTGTCTCAATGCTTTCGCTTGCAAAAATCTGATTGGTGGATATCACTGCACCTGCTTCCCTGGATGGGCGGGGCTGAACTGTGACCTCAGTTAGTATTGTACCTTCCGGCCAATCCTATGGCAACCCTCCCAAGCCGCTGTCCAATCCAAAGGCCTCGCCTCGGTCTAGTCTATATCTCTAGTCTCTAGTCTATCTCTAGTCTCTAGTCTTTCTCTAGTCTCTATCTCTAGTCTCTAGTCTAGTCTCTATCTCTAGTCTCTAGTCTATCTCTAGTCTCTAGTCTCTATCTCTAGTCTCCAGTCTAGTCTCTATCTCTAGTCTCTAGTCTATCTCTAGTCTCTAGTCTCTATCTCTAGTCTATCTCTAGTCTCTATCTCTAGTCTCTAGTGTAGTCTATCTCTAGTCTCTAGTCTATCTCTAGTCTCTAGTCTAGTCTCTATCTCTAGTCTCTAGTGTTTCTCTAGTCTCTATCTCTAGTCTCTAGTCTAGTCTCTATCTCTGGTCTCTAGTCTTTCTCTAGTCTCTATCTCTAGTCTCTAGTCTAGTCTCTATTTCTAGTCTCTAGTCTAGTCTATATCTCTAGTCTCTAGTCTAGTCTCTATTTCTAGTCTCTAGTCTATTTCTAGTCTCTCTAGTCTCTAGTCTAGTCTCTATCTCTAGTCTCTAGTCTATCTCTAGTCTCTAGTCTAGTCTCTATTTCTAGTCTCTTGTCTAGTCTCTATTTCTAGTCTCTAGTCTAGTTCTAGTCTCTCTAGTCTCTCGTCTAGTCTCTATCTCTAGTCTTTAGTCTATTTCTAGTTTCTATCTCTAGTCTAGCCTCTATCTCTAGTCTCTAGTCTACCTCTAGTCTCTATCTCTTGACTCTAGTCTCGATCTCTAGTCTATTCTATCTCTAGTCTCTAGTCTATCTCTTGACTCTAGTCTCTATCTCTAGTCTCTATTCTATCTCTAGTCTCTATCTCTTGACTCTATTCTCTATCTCTAGTCTCTATTCTATCTCTAGTCTCTATCTCTTGACTCTAGTCTCTATCTCTAGTCTCTATTCTATCTCTGGTCTCTATCTCTATCTCTAGTCTCTATCTCTAGTCTATCTCTAGTCTATCTCTAGTCTATCTCTAGTCTCTATCTCTAGTCTCTATCTCTATTTTAGGTCTCTAGTTTCTATCTCTAGTCTGTAGTCTATCTCTAGTCTCTCTCTCTATCTCTAGTCTCCTTCTAGTCGCTATCTCTAATGTATATCCTTTGTCTCCTCCTAGCCTAGCCTAGCATATCTATAGTCTCCTCCTCTGTCAGGTGGCTGTGCTCCTCCCCTCTGGCTCCTGCTCCCTGTACCTCTAAAGACCAGAACAGACTTTTGTTTCCCTGTCTGTGGTGAACCTTCCAGGGATGCTTCTGATGTTATTCTGAAACCATGATTAAATGGCCGTTATTTGCATGTGTGTTAACTGTGTGTGTTAACAGTATGTGTGTGTGTTTGTGTGTGTGTGTGTGTGTGTGTGTGTGTGCACGCTCTCTCTCTCTCTCTCCCTCTCTCCCCTCTCTCTCTCTAAGTTTGAGAGTCGACTGCATGTTCCAGCTCCAGGGCATGCTCCTCCTGTACCTCTACGCCGATCTGATCAATACTTCAATAAATCAATACATGTTCTGTGACCCTCACACTGTGTTCTGGTCCCCCGCAGATGCCAACAGCTGTCCGGAACCGTGCCAGAATGGAGGAACCTGCACGGTACGTCCTGGGAATGTGTTCTGTTGCAGAACCTGATCGATCAATTACAACCTGATCGATCGGTTAATTGATTTCTACCAAGGGGTCTGTGCACTGTAGCTGCAGAAACACTACAGAATGCTTGTTGTGTTTCACATGACTGGTGATAGTCCTATGGTTAGGCTGCTTGTCTCCTAGATGGAAGGTTGTAGGTTTGATCCCCAGTGTCTGCAATCCTAGAGCAAGATACTCTAGGTCAACCCCTTTCTGCTCCTTAATTACCTGTCTCTGTACTGTCTAACCCCTACCTGCTCCTTAATTACCTGTCTCTGTACTGTCTAACCCCTACCTGCTCCTTAATGAAATGTATCTATAGACAGCAGTAAAAAACACAAGCCTTTACTGGATTCGATCAACCTTCAGTAACCTCTCCACTAAACATGTCTCTTTATGAACATGATCACATGATAATTTATTGGTTACGGCCTGATAGATATTGGTGTGTTGAGAAGGACGCCAAAGCCTGAGGAGAAGGGAGTGGTCCTGACTGATTCAACAGGTCTAGGGAATGTAGCTACACACTCACAGACACACACACTCACACACACCCACACACACACAC
>JAXIVH010000028.1:1636090-1643481 GCA_036785325.1 Urophycis tenuis
GTGTGTTTGTGTTTATATGTGTGTGTGTGTGTGTGTCCAGCCCCGTATATGAGTAACCCCCCCCCCAACACACACACACACACACACACACACACTGCCCCCCCCCTGCACCCAGTCGACCAATGACTGACAGGAAGATTAGCCGGCCCATGTCTCTATTCAGCCCGCTGACCCCTGGGTAGGGGTGTGTGTGGTGGTCAGTAGGGTGGGGGTGGAGGGTGGGGGGAGGTGTGTGTGGCGGTCAGTAGGGTGGGGGTGGAGGTGGGGGGAGGTGTGTGTGATGGTCAGTAGGGTGGGGGTGGAGGTGTGTGTGGCGGTCAGTAGGGTGGGGGTGGAGGTGGGGGGAGGTGTGTGTGGCGGTCAGTAGGGTGGGGGTGGAGGTGTGTGTGGCGGTCAGTAGGGTGGGGGTGGGAGGTGGGGGGAGGTGTGTGTGGTGGTCAGTAGGGTGGGGGTGGAGGGTGGGGGGAGGTGTGTGTGGCGGTCAGTAGGGTGGGGGTGGAGGGTGGGGGGAGGTGTGTGTGGCGGTCAGTAGGGTGGGGGTGGAGGGTGGGGGGAGGTGTGTGTGGCGGTCAGTAGGGTGGGGGTGGAGGGTGGGGGGAGGTGTGTGTGGCGGTCAGTAGGGTGGGGGTGGAGGGTGGGGGGAGGTGTGT
Source organism: Urophycis tenuis (assembly GCA_036785325.1). Taxonomy (NCBI): domain Eukaryota; kingdom Metazoa; phylum Chordata; class Actinopteri; order Gadiformes; family Phycidae; genus Urophycis; species Urophycis tenuis. The sequence goes on from JAXIVH010000028.1 coordinate 1,636,741, forward strand.
GTGGCGGTCAGTAGGGTGGGGGTGGAGGGTGGGGGGAGGTGTGTGTGGTGGTCAGTAGGGTGGGGGTGGAGGTGTGTGTGGTGGTCAGTAGGGTGGGGGTGGAGGGTGGGGGGAGGTGTGTGTGGCGGTCAGTAGGGTGGGGGGGTGGAGGTGGGGGCAGCGCCCTATAGGCACGTCTCAGTATGTGGTCGGGGAAGGAGATTAGCATATGAAGCGTGGACATTGATCAGGGATCAGCTTTAACCTGCTGTCGCTCTCTCTCTCTCTCTCTCTCTCTCTCTCTCTCTCTCTCTCTCTCTGTCTCTCTCTCTCCCTGTCTGTCTCCTCTCGCTCGGCCCACCGTGGGAACGAGCGAGAGCACAAAGAGAGGGTCTCGAACCCTGCGGTGGGGCAGTGGGCAGTAGATTAGTCAGGAGGTTGGGGGTTCCATTCCCACTGTCAGGGAAGAGCAAGGCAGCTGAACTGGCAATGTAAGAGGCGGCCAAGCTGCCCAAGTTAAAGCAGGTAGGACACAGGAGGTGAGGAGGTGAGGAGGTGAGGAGGTGAGGGGAGTGTAGGAGTCAGTGTGGATGATCTCCAGGACCGGGTGGTAGCAACAGTTCTCTGCAGGTGTTCTCTCTGAGTGTTCAGTGGTTAACTGGAGGGCCCACAGCCTGACTGGGATGGCTCCAAAATGGCGTCCTGAGTGGAGCCTGCAGGCCTTCTGGCTGGCGGTTGCCGTGGCGTCATCGTGTCAATTATATTGTACAGTTCTATTAAATTAAAAACCTTATTGGCTGGAGAACAAAGGTTTACACAACAAATAACACTACTTATCAGGGTTGGAATGCTGGGTAAAACATTCTGGGTTCAACGCGGGCATGTTGGAGTGTTGTGTCGGTGTGAGGCGTGTCGTGTCGAGTTGTGTTGTTGTTCGTGTTTTCGTTGCGTCGTGTGTGGATTGTGTTGTGTGTTTTTGTCGTGTTCTCGTGTTCATTTCATGACCTCTCTCTCTCTCTCTCTCTCTCTCTCTCTCTCTCTCGTGTGTGTGTGTGTGTGCTCCCCAGCTACAACGGTGGTGTGTGTGTAGACGGAGTGAACTGGTTCCGCTGTGAGTGTACGGCTGGCTTCGCGGGACCAGACTGCCGCATCAGTGAGTCCTGGGAACCTCGGGTGGGGGCCGGCCCCCCCTCCTCACCCTGAGGGGCCCGGCCCCCCCTCCTCGCCCTGAAGGGGCCGGCCCTGCGCGAGCCCATTGTCCACAGGCCACAGATTAGGAAGCCTTTAAGGACCACGGTGTTAACCTTTGACCCCTCTTCTGAGGGGAGGTCAGCTGATGTCTTCTGCAGACAGGTTTCGGTGCACTCTCCCGCGGCATTCTGGGAAATTCCAGTCTTTTCAGTCCTTTCAGGCCCTTGTCTCATGGAAGCGTTGCAGCCCTTGAGAACCTCTTTTCTCCTCGAGAGTTGAGGGATCCTGAGTTGTTCTCCTCGGAGGTTACCGCGGTGTCTTCAGATCCAGCAGCTTACTTCACTTCAAGCTTCAGCGCAGACGACGTTTTACTTTCAAAACTCTGTGACGTGATTGGCTCACCGCTAGGGTGTCTTAAGGGCTGTCATTTGTAATGCATCTCCTGACCGACAGCTTGAGCCTCATTCTGCCCGTACTGAACATATTTCTGTTTGTCTTCAGCTGTTTCAGTTCCGTGGCTCACAAACCCTTGTTATTCTGTCTCAAGTCACACAGATCATCATTTATCTAACCATGAATGTCCTGATGAGGTCTGCCTGCTGACTGACCCCCCCCTCCCCCCTCCCCCCCCCCCTCCAGACATAGACGAGTGCCAGTCCTCGCCGTGTGCCCACGGCTCCACCTGTGTGGACCAGATCAACGGGTACCGCTGTCTGTGTGGACCGGGCCGGGCCGGGCCGCAGTGCTCAGACGGTGAGACCGCAGGCGTGTGTGTGTGTGTGTGTGTGTGTGCGTGTGTGTGTGTGTGTGTGAGTGTGTGTGTGTGTGTGTGTGTGTGTGTGTGTGTATGTGTGTGTGTGTGGGGGGGGGGGGGGGGGGGCGATAAACCCACTGCGGCCTGGTTAGGGCCGACAGTCAGACGCAGTTAACTCAACCCTTATCTGATGTCACTTGTCATGTAAACACTTGAAGAGGGCGAAGGCATGATGGATTCATTCTGTGCTCCAATAAGGCAACGATGTCACTTGTTAAGAAAAGATTCTTATCTCTCTCTGTGTCTCTGTGTCTCTCTCTCTCTCTCTCTCTCTGTCTCTCTCTCTCTCTGTCTCTCTGTGTCTCTCTCCCTCCCTCCAGTGCTGGCTGTGGGGCGGTCCTGCCATCACTCAGGCCTGTCCTTCCCTCACGGCAGCCACTGGGAGGAGGAGTGCAACGGCTGCCAGTGTATCCATGGCAACGTCCACTGCTCCAAGGTGACCCCGGGTTCTATGCAGGCGTTCTCCAGAGTTCTAGCACTGCCTTGAGCGTTCTAGGACTCCGGGGAGGCCCTTCAATGTTCTCCAGGCGCTCTGGGCGGCTGTGGCGTTCTGCCTGACCCTGTGACCCTGTGACCCTTGACCCCTCAGGTGTGGTGCGGGCGCCGGCCCTGCCTCCTCCCCAAGACAGCGTCCGGGTCCGAGGTCAGCCCCGCCTCCTGCCCCGCGGGCCAGGAGTGTCTGGAGCACCAGTACCTCACCTGCTTCTCCCCGCCCTGCCACCGGGGGGGCGTGTGTTCGATGCCCGACCCCCCGCCCGCCCCTGACACGCAGTGCGAGCCCAACAGCGGTTACCTTGGCAACAGCTGCGTCCGCATCACGCTCATCTTCAAGCGAGACCAGGTTCCCGAGGTGGGTGGAGCCACGGGAGCAGGCGGGTCCGTGGGTTCGATGCCCGTCCGACCGCTCCAGTCAGACAGCAGGTGTTCAGATGTTTAACGAGCTCATAGTGAACTCACACACTGGTCTGTGTGTGTGTGTGTGTGTGTGTGTGTGTGTTTCAGGGTACCACAGTAGAGAAGATCTGCTCTGAGCTGAGGTACCTGCCCGTCACCCAGACCCTGGCCCGGGAACGCACCCTGAGGATCCTCTGTGACCGTTCCTATAGCAACACAGATGCTGTGGAGGTCGCCATGGTAAGCACACACACACACACACACACAGCGAGAACACAGGAACTGTATGTAGCTTTGTTATGTTGTCTACCTGGCATAAAGGAACGCTGAGCTGGGCTGAGCTGAATGCTAACGTGGGCTAACGTGATGCTAACCTAGCCCTAAATCCTCAGTGTACCTGAGTGTTGTTGTAGGATAGGATCTGCAGAGAGATTCATTTGGTGCTGCGGGACAGGATGAGGCCACTTGTCAATCAAACCGGGCTGTTGCCAAGGAGACGAGCAGCCTGGGGCGGGTGGCGAGAGAGGGGAGGAGCTGAGGGAGAGAGGGAGGCCAGGGGGTGTGTTGTCTGTCCAGGGGTCCACAGCTGTCCTGCTCCTCTATTGTTGACACTCCTATTGAAGCCCCCCTAATCCCCCCACCCACCGTCTCCCACTGATCAACTCATTAGGCAATTAACTCCACCCCTCTCCCTCTCTCCCTCTCCCTCTCTCTCTCTCTCTCTCTCTCTCCCTCTCTCTCTCTCTCCCTCTTCCTCTCTCTCTCTCTCTCTTTCTCTCTCTCTCCCTCTCCCTCTCCCTCTCTCCCCCTCTTCCTCTCTCTCTTTTCCTCTCCCTCTCCCTGTCTCTCCCTCTCCCTCTCTCTCTCTCTTTCACACTCTCTCCCCCTCTCTCTCTTTCTCTCTCTGTCCCTGTCTATCTCCCCCCTCTTTTGAACTCCTCTTGTTCTGACCAGGGTTGTGAATGCCAGTACGTAGTCTTCTGTAGGTACATGTCATTAAGGAGCAGGCAGGGTAGAGTTAGGGGTGTCTGTGGACATTGGGGATCGAACCCAGAACTTTTTGGCCGGGAGTCAAACACCCTAGATACCCAGCCCCTGCTGATGTGTTTTTTGTTCTCCCACTAATGCTCTCTCCCCCTCCCCCTCTCTCCCCCCCCCTCTCCCCCACTCCCCCCTCTCTCCCCCTCCCCCCTCCCCCACCAGTCCTTTGAGCAGGAGGACCATGTGAAGGACCGCTCCCAGATCCAGGAGGCGGCCAGTGAGTTGATCAGCTCCCTCTCCAGGAGGCCCAACAGCCCCGTGATGCTGGCTGTGGTGGAGGTGAAGGTGGAGACCGTCACCGCCACGCCGCCCGTCGGTGAGTGGTAGCCCCGCCCCTGACCCCTCCCCCGAACACATAACCCCGCCCCTAACATCTAACCCCTGCATCTGTACAAAAAGGGTATATTCATCAATACTAGTATGTGTTCGATAAGACTTATTCATGGAAAAGTCCATGGATGGATAGATAGATAGAAGATAGGTAGATAGATAGATAGAGTGACTGAGAGAGTGACTGATGGAGTGATAGTAGTCATGGATAGATCCAGCAGCATCACCTCCTCACCTGTCCTGTCCCCCCAGCCTACCTGGTCCCGGTGCTGGTGTGTGTGTTCGGCGTGCTGTGGATGGTGTGCATCGCCGTGTGCATCTGGTGGACGCGCAAGAGGAAGAAGGACCGGCAGGAGGCGGAGCTCGCCGCCCGCGACCGCACCGTCAACAACCAGCTGCAGCCGCTGGCCGGCCACGCCCACAAGGACAACCGGCGCCACCAGGCCCACCATCAGGCCCGCAAGCTGGCGCTGGACCGGGCCTGCGACGGGGCGGAGGACAGGGGCGAGGAGGAGGAGGAGGAGGAGGCGGCGGGCCGATGGGAGGAGGAGGCGCAGCAGGAGGCGCAGGAGGAGGCGGAGGCCGGGGAGAAGTGGAACGGGCCGGGCGCCAGGCCGTCCAACGCCAGGAGTTCCAAGGCGGCGCTTCTGGACAGGGGGATTGTGGGTAACGGCGGGCTGATCTGCACGACGCGGGGCGGCCCGGTGAAAGGGCCCCACCGGACCGCCTACAGCCCCAAAGACAACCGCTGTAAGAACCTGAACGCCGCCAAGCTCAGCGAGGACATCAGGGACCATTACGTATGAGACCGTCCCCGCGCTGAAGACAGACGGTTCTCCCCCCGTCGGTTCTCTCTCGGTTCTGTGTCGGCCGGCTGGACACGTTTTGTTTGGGTTTTTTTTTTTTTTTACCAAAGAAGAAAAAAGATTTAAAAAAAACAAAGGAGAAAAAAGAAGGAATTTGATGTCGCGGCTTCCTGAACGCCCGGCTTCAGTTGGCAGAAAACTGTTCTTTCCTTGAGATTTGTTTTTGTTTTTGTTTACATCTTTGGACTGCTATGTACCCACAATGCATCTCGAGAGCATTCATGTATCATGTGACCAAGGCACCGCCCTTAAGAGGACCTCCATTGGCTGGCAGCGGTCACATGGGCCTTAGCCCCGACACGTGGGCCTTTTCTACCCCGGATACCCTGGGCCTTTTCTCAGTCCCTTTGAAACAACAAGTTTTATACACACCTATAGATCAAGACTGACCACTCTGCCACGGAAAATATTCAGGCATGGGTAAGTTTTGTTTACATTCGCAAACATTGTCTCCTGTCTCCTATAATCGTATCAAGGCTTCTAAGGGTGTGTGTGTGTGTGAACCCCCACCCCGTGCCCCAGCCCCTCAGTGGTCCTGGGGTTCAGTATTTCCTGATAGAAAGTGCCTTCTGGCGTGGAGCTGGCGGTGGCGTGTGCAGAGCGTCTGTAAAGGGGAAGCGTCCCGGCTGAGCTCTGCACTGTACATATGTAAATACCCAAAAGGCTGTGTATAATTCAATCTAGTAACTTAAGTCCCACCTGTATGATAGTCGTGTTAAAGAGGAGATTATTCTGGGGCAGTCCGTCGTGTTTTCTTTTCTTTTCTTTTTTTGTCCAAACGATGTCATTCCTAGTGTCCGTGTCCGTGGACACTGAGGTTCTGTACCGGTGATTGATTATCGATTATCAACGATCCACCTTCATCAGAAGAGCAACACTGACACAGCGAACCACCAATCATGTTTGTTTTTGTAGTTTATTCGTTCCAATGTTCGGGATCAGGGGGGGAAACGTACAGCTCTGAGTCGCAGAGTCTTCCCACTGACCTGCTCTCCGCTGGGGTTCAAACCCCAGACCAGCAGGCCTGGGCCCCAGAGCCCTGGAGCCGGGGCCATGGGCGTCTGGTCCCTCTGTCCCGGGACTCTGGGCAGCCATTTTACTGTGTTGTTCTGCAGTCCAACCACTTTTTATCTTGAAAAGTTCAAAGTTCACACAGAGACTTCCTGCTTTGGTTTTGGAGATTCAAGTGTTTGTTCAGAAGCCCACGAGGGAAACCGATCAGAAACAGAGACCAGTCTGGTCTGGGAGCAATGCTGCCCACCCAGGAAATAATCACGTTTTACACCAAATTGAGACCAGAGAATCAGGAAAGTGTGGCCATGAGACCCCTTTTCCAAGCAAAACCCCCTCCCCCTTTAGTCCTGTCAAAGTGAGTAAAACGTTCAGTGGGGAACAATCCAGAAGGACAATCCCAGGGTGCTGAATCCTGCACAGCGTGCAGCGGGGGCTGAGATTTTACTCTCAAGTCTGAATTCAAAACAGTCGCAGCATTTAAACGAATCAACAGAAGAAATGCGTTGGCAGACAGAGTCGGGGGGGGGGGGGGGGGGGGTTGGGGGTGACAGGGGGTCCTGGTGGAGACGTGGGGGCTGGGGGGACCCTGGGTGCTCCCGCTCACCCATCATC
>JAXIVH010000028.1:1643681-1658681 GCA_036785325.1 Urophycis tenuis
CTTATCTGATGTCACTTGTCATGTAAACACTTGAAGAGTGCGAAGGCATGATGGATTCATTCTGTGCTCCAATAAGGCAAACGATGTCACTTGTTAAGAAAAGATTCTTATCTCTCTCTCTCTCTCCTCTCTCTCTCTGTCTCTCTCCTCTCTCTCTGATCTCTCTGTGTCTCTCTCCCTCCCTCCAGTGCTGGCTGTGGGGGCGGTCCTGCCATCACTCAGGCCTGTCCTTCCCTCACGGCAGCCACTGGGAGGAGGAGTGCAACGGCTGCCAGTGTTATCCATGGCAACGTCCACTGCTCCAAGGTGACCCCGGGTTTCTATGCAGGCGTTCTCCAGAGTTTCTAGCACTGCCCTCGAGCGTTCTAGGACTCCGGGGAGGCCCTTCAATGTTCTCCAGGCGCTCTGGGCGGCTGTGGCGTTCTGCCTGACCCTGTGACCCTGTGACCCTTGACCCCTCAGGTGTGGTGCGGGCGCCGGCCCTGCCTCCTCCCCAAGACAGCGTCCGGGTCCGAGGTCAGCCCTTGCCTCCTGCCCCGCGGGCCAGGAGTGTCTGGAGCACCAGTACCTCACCTGCTTCTCCCCGCCCTGCCACCGGGGGGGGCGTGTGTTCGATGCCCGACCCCCCGCCTGCCCCCTGACACGCAGTGCGAGCCCAACAGCGGGTTACCTTGGCAACAGCTGCGTCCGCATCCACGCTCATCTTCAAGCGAGACCAGGTTCCCGAGGTGGGGTGGAGCCACGGGAGCAGGCGGGTCCGTGGGTTCGATGCCCGTCCGAACCGCTCCAGTCAGACAGCAGGTGTTCAGATGTTTAACGAGCTCATAGTGAACTCACACACTGGTCTGTGTGTGTGTGTGTGTGTGTGTGTGTGTGTGTTTCAGGGTACCACAGTAGAGAAGATCTGCTCTGAGCTGAGGTACCTGCCCGTCACCCAGACCCTGGCCCGGGAACGCACCCTGAGGATCCTCTGTGACCGTTCCTATAGCAACACAGATGCTGTGGAGGTCGCCATGGTAAGCACACACACACACCACACAACAGCAGCGAGAACACAGGAACTGTATGTAGCTTTGTTATGTTGTCTACCTGGCATAAAAGGAACGCTGAAGCTGGGCTGAGCTGAATGCTAACGTGGGCTAACGTGATGCTAACCTAGCCCTAAATCCTCAGTGTACCCGAGTGTTGTTGTAGGATAGGGATCTGCAGAGAGATTCATTTGGTGCTGCGGGGACAGGATGAGGCCACGTTGTCAATCAAACCGGGCTGTTGCCAAGGAGACGAGCAGCCTGGGGCGGGTGGCGAGAGAGGGCTTGTCAATCAAACCGGGCTGTTGCCAAGGAGACGAGAACAGGCCTGGGGCGGGTGGCGAGAGAGGGGAGGAGCTGAGGGAGAAGAGGGAGGCCTAGGGGGTGTGTTGTCTGTCCAGGGGTCCACAGCTGTCCTGCTCCTCTATTGTTGACAACTCCTATTGAAGCCCCCCTAATCCCCCCCACCCACCGTCTCCCACTGATCAACTCATTAGGCAATTAACTCCACCCCTCTCCCTCTCTCCCTCTCCCTCTCTCTCTCTCTCTCTCTCCCTCTCTCATCTCTCTCCCTCTTCCTCTCTCTCTCTCTCTCTTCTCTCTTCCTCTCCCTCTCCCTCTCCTCTCTTCTCCCACTCTTCCTCTCTCTCTTTTCCTCTCCCTCTCCCTGTCTCTCCCTCTCTCCCTCTCTCTCTCTCTTTCACACTCTCTCTCCCCTCTCTCTCTTTCTCTCTCTGTCCCTGTCTCATCTCCCCCCCTCTTTTGAACTCCTCTTGTTCTGACCAGGGTTGTGAATGCCAGTACGTAGTCTTCTGTAGGTACATGTCATTAAGAGGAGCAGGAGTGTAGAGTTAGGGGGTGTCTGTGGACCATTGGGGATCGAAACCCAGAACTTTTTTGGCCGGGAGTCAAACACCCTAGAATACCCAGCCCCTGCTGATATTATGATATTTTTTGTTCTCCCACTAATGCTCTCTCCCCCTCCCCCTCTCTCCCCCCCCCCTCCTCCCCCCACTCCCCCCTCTCTCCCCCTCCCCCCCTCCCCCCACCAGTCCTTTGAGCAGGAGGACCATGTGAAGGACCGCTCCCAGATCCAGGAGGCGGCCAGTGAGTTGATCAGCTCCCTCTCCAGGAGGCCCAACAGCCCCGTGATGCTGGCCGTGGTGGAGGTGAAGGTGGAGACCGTCACCGCCACGCCGCCCGTCGGTGAGTGGTAGCCCCGCCCCTGACCCCTCCCCCGAACACATAACCCCGCCCCTAACATCTAACCCCTGCATCTGTACAAAAAGGGTATATTCATCAATACTAGTATGTGTTCGATAAGACTTATTCATGGAAAAGTCCATGGATGGATAGATAGATAGAAGATAGGTAGATAGATAGATAGAGTGACTGAGAGAGTGACTGATGGAGTGATAGTAGTCATGGATAGATCTAGCAGCATCACCTCCTCACCTGTCCTGTCCCCCCCCAGCCTACCTGGTCCCGGTGCTGGTGTGTGTGTTCGGCGTGCTGTGGATGGTGTGCATCGCCGTGTGCATCTGGTGGACGCGCAAGAGGAAGAAGGACCGGCAGGAGGCGGAGCTCGCCCGCCCGCGACCGCACCGTCAAACAACCAGCTGCAGCCGCTGGCCGGCCACGCCCACAAGGACAACCGGCGCCACCAGGCCCACCACCAGGCCCGCAAGCTGGCGCTGGACCGGGCCTGCGACGGGGCGGAGGACAAGGGGCGAGGAGGAGGAGGAGGAGGAGGCGGCGGGGCCGATGGGAGGAGGAGGCGCAGCAGGAGGCGCAGGAGGAGGCGGAGGCCGGGAGAAGTGGAACGGGCCGGGCGCCAGGCCGTCCCAACGCCAGGAGTTCCAAGGCGGCGCTTCTGGACAGGGGGATTGTGGGTAACGGCGGGCTGATCTGCACGACGCGGGGCGGCCCGGTGAAAGGGCCCCACCGGACCGCCTACAGCCCCAAAGACAACCGCTGTAAGAACCTGAACGCCGCCAAGCTCAGCGAGGACATCAGGGACCATTACGTATGAGACCGTCCCCCGCGCTGAAGACAGACGGTTCTCCCCCCTCGGTTCTCTCTCGGTTCTGTGTCGGCCGGCTGGACACGTTTTGTTTGGGTTTTTTTTTTTTTTTTACCAAAGAAGAAAAAAGATTAAAAAAAAACAAAGGAGAAAAAAGAAGAATTTGATGTCGCGGGCTTCCTGAACGCCCGGCTTCAGTTGGCAGAAAACTGTTCTTTCCTTGAGATTTGTTTTTGTTTTTGTTTACATCTTTGGACTGCTATGTACCCACAATGCATCTCGAGAGCATTCATGTATCATGTGACCAAGGCACCGCCCTTAAGAGGACCTCCATTGGCTGGCAGCGGTCACATGGGCCTTAGCCCCGACACGTGGGCCTTTTCTACCCCCGGATACCCTGGGCCTTTTCTCAGTCCCTTTGAAACAACAAGTTTTATACACACCTATAGATCAAGACTGACCACTCTGCCACGGAAAATATTCAGGCATGGGTAAGTTTTGTTTACATTCGCAAACATTGTCTCCTGTCTCCTATAATCGTATCAAGGCTTCTAAGGGTGTGTGTGTGTGTGAACCCCCACCCCGTGCCCCAGCCCCTCAGTGGTCCTGGGGTTCAGTATTTCCTGATAGAAAGTGCCTTCTGGCGTGAGAGCTGGCGGTGGCGTGTGCAGAGCGTCCTGTAAAGGGGAAGCGTCCCCGGCCGAGCTCTGCACTGTACATATGTAAATACCCAAAAGGCTGTGTATAATTCAATCTAGTAACTTAAGTCCCACCTGTATGATAGTCGTGTTAAAGAGGAGATTATTCTGGGGGCAGTCCGTCGTGTTTTCTTTTCTTTTCTTTTTTTGTCCAAAACGATGTCATTCCTAGTGTCCGTGTCCGTGGACACAGGTTCTGTACCGGTGATTGATTATCGATTATCAAACGATCCACCTTCATCAGAAGAGCAACACTGACACAGCGAACCACCAATCATGTTTGTTTTTGTAGTTTATTCGTTCCAATGTTCGGGATCAGGGGGGGAAACGTACGGTCAGCTCTGAGTCGCAGAGTCTTCCCACTGACCTGCTCTCCGCTGGGGTTCAAACCCCAGACCAGCAGGCCTGGGCCCCAGAGCCCTGGAGCCGGGGCCATGGGCGTCTGGTCCCTCTGTCCCCGGGACTCTGGGCAGCCATTTTACTGTGTTGTTCTGCAGTCCAACCACTTTTTATCTTGAAAAAGTTCAAAGTTCACACAGAGACTTCCTGCTTTGGTTTTGGAGATTCAAGTGTTTGTTCAGAAGCCCACAAGGGAAACCGATCAGAAACAGAGACCAGTCTGGTCTGGAGAGCAATGCTGCCCACCCAGGAAATAATCACGTTTTACACCAAATTGAGACCAGAGAATCAGGAAAGTGTGGCCATGAGACCCTTTTCCAAGCAAAACCCCCTCCCCCTTTAGTCCTGTCAAAGTGAGTAAAACGTTCAGTGGGGAACAATCCAGAAGGACAATCCCAGGGTGCTGAATCCTGCACAGCGTGCAGCGGGGCTGAGATTTTACTCTCAAGTCTGAATTCAAAACAGTCGCAGCATTTAAACGAATCAACAGAAGAAATGCGTTGGCAGACAGAGTCGGGGGGGGGGGGGGGGGGGGGGTTGGGGGTGACAGGGGGTCCTGGTGGAGACGTGGGGGCTGGGGGGCCCCTGGGTGCTCCCGCTCACCATCATCTGGGTGACGATTGGTCAAAAGAAGGGAAACCAATATGTGGAAGATGTTGTGTGTTTCTGCGCTGGCGAGACGAGTGCAGACGCTTCCCACGCATGTTGTGTTCACAATCAGAATGAGGAGTGTTTGAGTTGAGTCTTTGAGTTGAGTTCTATTGACAGTTGGAGTTATGACGAGGACAACACTTTAATTTGCAGTCTTTCTGTTCTACATTTCTGAAATGAGACGACTAAACCTTATCCACAACCTTTCAGTTTTCAATGTGCAGAAACGTTATTATTTTGTACAAAATTTGGCAGTCTTGGTTTGTTTGTTCTTAGAACGATCTTACTATTTATTAAAGTATTTTTATACCAAAAGACTTGACTTGTATGCATTTTTTCTTGTGCTTAAAATGTAGGAGTTGTGTTTTATGACTTTTTGTCCAGGTTTGAAGGGCATGATTGACTTTGATGGCTTTTCAAGAAGACTGAAGAAAGCTCGCTTCAGCCACAGTTATAATTAAATAATTTAGATACAGTCTTTAAAATCAATATTTTATAATGAGTACTAAGTTTGTACATTTTACTTTAGTATTCAACCAAATTTATCACAGCCACCAAAAAGCACTTTTTCTTTTAAGCCTTCGTTTGAACCAATCACAACATGCTCCGCCCAGAACCTGCCCGGCCAATCACGTTGCGTCGCCCCGCCTCCCACAGGCAGGTTCCTGCGGTTCTGTCAGAGTAACGCGGCCGGCGCCACGGAGCCCGCCCACTGCAGCCCCACCCCGGGCTGCGGCCTCGCTCGGTCATGTGATCACTACCCCATATCAGCTGGGGGAGGAGAACGGTGTGCAGGGTGGGAATCCTGGGGGGGGGGGCATCCTTGACCTAGATGAGGGAAGGGGGGGGGGAGGGAGGGGAATACAATGATGGAGAGAGATGGGGGAGGGGAGGTGAAGAACACAGGGGGTGGAGGGAAATAGAGACACAGATGGAGGAGAGAGTGAGATAGACTGAGTGGGGTGAGAGTGAGAAGAGGGGGGAGAGGGGAGAAGGTGGCGGAAAGAAAGGGGAGAGAAGAGAGGGAGAGAAGGGGAGAGAGAACGAGAGCAGGCTTGCTGGCGGGAGGGAGACAGGAAGATAAGTGAGCGTGGAGTAGCGTGTAGATTCCACATACGTGTGCGTGTTCTTGTACAGTAACTAGTTCACATGTTCCAGTGTGTGCCATGAAAGCCAACACCAGGCCGTGTTGAAGGGCCTGTTGTCAGGGGGCCATCCCCAGGGGTCCCCCGTCGCCACGCTGGGAAAGAAAGGGAATTAAACCTAGTCGAGGCTGGGGCTGAGGGGGAAGGGTTTCAAGGTGACACGCCACGTGTATTTTTAAATATGGCGTGTGAAGAACTCATTCTGTTGTTCCACACGTATCCCCAACATTTAAGGGAATCCGAGACTAACATAAAAGTGTATCTTGCTTCCATAGTCTAACTGTTTCCTTCTAAATGTATTGGTTGTTTTTGGTTTGCTGCAGGAGATATGTTATTTGAACATTTGTGAGGCTGTTGCGTAGTTTTGAGCTAATGTGAACGCTGGATTAGCAGGAGAGTCGCGTGGTGACGGAGGGAGCACGGTCGGTCCACACGCCAACAGGTGGGAACAGTCCCCAATCACGTCAGGCCTCATTAGCTGCCCCGTTGTCCTGGATCGCTGAAACACTGAGCACAAGGCCGTTCCACAGTGACGGAATGATGTCGGCTTGATGGTTAACCAGGAGCCGGTTTCCCCTGCCCCCGACAGACCAATCGGCTCCGAGGGCGGTCGGCTGCTGCCGGTCTATCATTAAGCTCAGCGCTACGGGACATGGAGCGGGGTGGGAAGAACAACGGCAGAGGAGCGTCTTTATTTGTTATTCTAGAGGAACAGTGGTGTATCGTCGGCAAACACAAGCAACAAAGTGCCGCACTGCAGAAAAGAACACGGGAGTGTGATGAAGAGCAACAAACGTTGAAAAAATAGCTGCTCACATGCCCTGACAAACGTATTATTTGTTCATGAAAATAACTTGTCGACCAGGCTGGGGTAGACTCCTGAATCAGTTTGAAAAAGAGGAAGAAGCCTCGAGAAACAGGAGCTGGCATGGAGAGGCTATTAGTTTAAAGAGTCAAAGCAAAAGACGAAAGCATGTCAAAACATGGAGTGCATTAACGTATCAACACATTGACAGCAATGCAACTAGATCTGCATGATTTATGTGATTTACTGCAGAACAAATGAAGGAGAACTAGGGAGCGTGAGGGAGTGAGAGGTGAGAAGAGGCACAGAGATGTGTGCAGGAGGGATAGGGAGGGGAGGAATGCACAGCTCCTGAGGACAGCAGGAGAGCCAGCAGGTTTCATGACGCCTCCTCCTCCTCCTCCACCTCCTCCTCTGGGGGAGCCGGACTTCAGCCACAGGCCAGGGGTTTGATCCCATGGCCCACATGTTACAACGGAGATGAAAGTGGAGTGGAGCCGGTAGGATGGTTGTCAACACGCTGCTCCTCAGACTGCTCCTCATGTTGCTCTCCATGCTGCTCCTCATGTTGCTCTCCATGCTGCTCCTCATGTTGCTCTCCATGCTGCTCCTCATGTTGCTCTCCATGCTGCTCCTCATGTTGCTCTCCATGCTGCTCCTCATGTTGCTCTCCATGCTGCTCCTCATGTTGCTCTCCATGCTGCTCCTCATGTTGCTCCTCATGCTGCTCCTCACGCTGCTCCTCAGACTGCTCCTCACACTGCTCCTCAGACTGCTCCTCATGCTGCTCCTCAGACTGCTCCTCATGCTGCTCCTCAGACTGCTCCTCACACTGCTCCTCAGACTGCTCCTCATGCTGCTCCTCAGACTGCCTCCTCACACTGCTCCTCAGACTGCTCCTCATGCTGCCTCCTCAGACTGCTCCTCATGCTGCTCCTCCCTCCTTGCTGTTTTTCTCTCTCCCCAGATGTTACCCCTACACCTTCTCCCAGGAGACCCCTGGGAAAAGGGGGAACCCCCAACCCTGACCCTTCCCCTTCAACACCCGGGGGCTCCCGACAATGAAGTGTGTGTGTGTGTGTGTGTGTGTGTGTGTGTGTGTGTGTGTGTGTGTGTGTCTGCATGCATGTGCAAGATAAATGAATGCAGAAGAGAGAGAGAGAGCAAGAGGGTGTGTGTGAGAGAGAGAGAGAGAGAGAGAGAGTTCTCTATCCTGTGGGTATGAATTCTTCTCTCGTCAAACAGGCTAACACTCTGATCCGGAGCCAGAAGCGACTGCCAAATATTTTCATCTGAACACACTGAAGGAGGAGCATGAGCAGGAGAGAGGATGAGGAGGAGGAGGAGGAGGAGATGGATGGGAGGAAGAGGAGGAGGAGGAGGGAGATGAGAATGCCCAGGTCACCCCACTCCCTCCATCCACACCTCCCTTCCTCCCCCTCCTCCCCCCCGGTCATGAACCTCACCCGTGTTCATCTCACAACATCACTGGAGACCCCCCAGCCAAGGAGCCCCCCGGAGCGTCCTGGTCGTCCTGGGCCGTCCGTCCAGTGGTTATGTTTGACCTTTTATTTAATGTGGAACACAAAAAAAACAGGGTACGTTTGATTCTGCATGCCCGTCTCTCCCCACACGTCCCAAGGCTACGCATTTTTACTGACAAGCCTGGACGGGGAGCGAGAGCGAGAGAGAGTGCTGCCATGCCTCCAGCCCCAGGCGTCAGGCAGCACCCTGGACGGGCTCGCCGCACGTGGCAGTGACAGCTGCCGGCTCCCAGTGCCGCACTGCTGCGGGCCGGTGTGGGTCGGGTGGCGTGGGCGGGGTTTGGGGGGAGGAGATGGCCTCTGGGTAAGGCGTGTGAAGGGAGTGGAGGGCCCACCGTGTCCAGATGTTTATCAGTTCCATCAGACGCTTACAAAGTGAACTCCGAGGTGCCTCCTTCCTCCTTCGAACCACCGGCCGAGACTCGACCGGCTCCAGCACTTTGGTTAGTGTGTCCCCTAGGGAGTGGACCAGGAGGGGGATGGTGGGGAGAGCGGAGGGAGATGAAGGAGGTGAGGAGGTGCCAGAGTCTCCAATGTTCTCCAACGTTCTCCGGGAGCCGGACCTGGGGCGGGGAGTCTGCACAAGCTGCTGTGTTGGGATGTTACGGTTCCAGACGGAACCGGCTGCTCGGTGTTCAGATCTGGTGTTGCCTTGGAAACAGACCGAGCCCCTCCCGGTCCCAGCCGGTCCAAACCTGCTCAGCAGCTCAGGATCACATATTGATCTGATCGGCTCTTGGACGACCAGCACATACTGACAACATTTTACTACTTCACTTTCCAAAGTTTCTAAAGTTTCCCCCTCGACAGAAGAGTCTGCTCTGATCTAATCTCTCTCTCTCTGTCTCTCTCTCTCTCTGTCTCTCCCCCCCCTCTCTCTCTCTCTCTCTCTCTCTCTCTCTCTCTCTCTCTCCCTCTCCCTCTTTCTCTCGCTCTCTGTCTCATTCTCTCTCCTAATAATAATAATTACTCTCTCACTCACACACCCTGCCAGTGGGCAAACGAGGCCTTACGTCATGTGGCTAGCACACACAGAGGACACGCACACACACACGCACCGCGTTGCTCTGTGTTTTAAACACTGTGTCATCATTTAGACGGATGTGTGACAATAGAGCCTTAATGCTCCCAAATCTCCTGACATTACGGGCGAGCGAGCCCGCCATACAGCAGCCTCTCTCTCTCTCTCCCCAGCATGGCCTCTGTGGTTCTGAGAACTCCACCCCCCCCCCCCCCCCCCCCCCCCCCCAGCCAGTGTCCTCCAGGCTTCACTCCTCTCTGGACTCATCCTCTCACCAAGCCAGAGTCTGCTCCACCGCTATGCTGTCCTTCTGGACTCATCCTCTCACCAAGCCAGAGTCTGCTCCACCACTATGCTGTCCTTCTGGACTCATCCTCTCACCAAGCCAGAGTCTGCTCCACCACTATGCTGTCCTTCTGGACTCATCCTCTCACCAAGCCAGAGTCTGCTCCACCACTATGCTGTCCTTCTGGACTCATCCTCTCACCAAGCCAGAGTCTGCTCCACCACTATGCTGTCCTGTCTCTTCTTTATTCTGCTATTCTGCTGTTCTACTATACTGTCCTCCATTCCATGTTCCTCCATTCCACTGTCTCCCATTCCACTGTCCTCTATTCTCTCTACTCTATTCTATACTGTACTCTATAAGCCTTCTCTCCATTCTCCTGTACTGTCCTGTGTTCTCTCCTCACTACTCTTACCTTTGAGCTGTGTCGTACCCGACTCCTTTTCAGCTGTTCTGAGGGATTGTTAAAAAATGCACACCTGGAGGCGTACAGTGGCCCGGCCTCAACTATTAAATGAAGTTATTCTTTCTGTCACTCACCAGCTCTCTCTCTCTCTCTCTCTCTCTCTCTCTCTCTCTCTCTCTCTCTCTCTCTCTCTCTCTCTCTCTCTCTCTCTTGATCTCTTGAACACTAACTCTCTCTCTTTCACTTTTGCATTTTGCAGGATTCATTTTAGCCTCCAGATGTTCAACATGTGTATCCCTGCACAGTTCAATATCAAGTGTTTCTGAATCCGTTGGATCTGCAACATGTTCATCTCACATTTCCCCACCACCGACTCATCCTGTGCCCTTCAGCCTCTGATTCTGCATGTAGACCACATTGTCTCGTTCTGTGTGGGTGCCGGGGGCTTTAAGTGGGTTCTTGCTGCTCTGAAGTGTGCCGTTTCACTGCGTGTTTCCCCACAACATGACTGCAGGTCAGCTTCACGTGCTGCTGCCTCAGGGGAGGCAGCCGAGTCGCGGCTCTGGTCCAGAAGCCGTAGGTCTGCACATTCCATCTCCTCCGCGTTCATCTCAAGCTCACCTGGAGCCTCTGGTGCAGTCCTGCATCACAAAGACGTGGGACAGAGTTGACGTGATTTAGGGTGCATCCAGAATCAGGCTGATGAAGGGGAATGGCCTGTGGTATATCACAAGCTTGCAGACATTTGATTTAGATTAGACTTTATGTATTTAGTCCATGAGATGAGGACAATGTTCAGGATGGCTCAATCTACATCGAAATATCATGCAACAGCAGAGCAACCAAAATATTTTGGGAAACATGAATTTAACTCTGACCAACATTCTAGATGAGATGAGACATGACACACTATGATGTGTGTCAAACTCGAGTTGCATTCAATGAGAAGTGAGAGGTGACTGTTATTCAGATTGGAAATGTAGGCGGGGAGAGGGAAGAGAGCCGATAAAAGAACCTTTAACAAATGCCTTGATGTGATGTCACCTCTCACATCTGCCCAGGTAGAGTGAAGTCCACCCCATCTGATTTATCATGGGAACAAGAGGAATCCATGGAAACCAAACAAAAAAAAAACACTCCATAACAACAGCTGCCATGTTATTTATGCAGGTAGGAAAATGACCTGGGGCACACACCTAACAGACCTCGTTTCACCACCTCTCACCATCTGGAGCCCTGCCCAGAGCTGCTGGAGAGGCGTGACCAGGAAGGACTGAGCTCCCCTCCTGATCTAGTCCTGTGTAGTCCAGCAGTGGTCCTGTGGTCCTGTGTAGTCCAGCAGTGGTCCTGTTGTCCTGTGTAGTCCAGCAGTGGTCCTGTTGTCCTGTGCAGCCCGGCAGGGGTCCTGTGGTCCTGTGTAGTCCAGAAGAGGTCCTGTGGTCCTGTGTAGTCCAGAAGAGGTCCTGTGGTCCTGTGTAGTCCAGCAGGGGTCCTGTGTAGTCCAGAAGAGGTCCTGTGGTCCTGTGTAGTCCAGCAGGGGTCCTGTGTAGTCCAGCAGGGGTCCTGTGTAGTCCAGCAGTGGTCCTGTGGTACTGTGTAGTCCAGAAGAGGTCCTGTGGTCCTGTGTAGTCCAGCAGGGGTCCTGTGTAGTCCAGAAGAGGTCCTGTGGTCCTGTGTAGTCCAGCAGGGGTCCTGCGTAGTCCAACAGGGGTCCTGTGGTCCTGTGTAGTCCAGCAGGGGTCCTGTGGTCCTGTGTAGTCCAGCAAGGGTCCTGTGGTCCTGTGTAGTCCAGAAGAGGTCCTGTGGTCCTATGTAGCCCAGCAGGGGTCCTGTGTAGTCCAGCAGGGGTCCTGTGTAGTCCAGAAGAGGTCCTGTGGTCCTGTGTAGTCCAGCAGGGGTCCTGTGGTCCTGTGTAGTCCAGCAGGGGTCCTGTGGTCCTGTGTAGTCCAGCAAGGGTCCTGTGGTCCTGTGTAGTCCAGAAGAGGTCCTGTGGTCCTGTGCAGCCCAGAAGGGGTCCTGTGGTCCTATGTAGTCCAGAAGAGGTCCTGTGGTCCTGTGTAGTCCAGCAGTGGTCCTGTGGTCCCATGTAGTCCAGCAGGGGTCCTGTGTAGTCCAGCAGAGGTCCTGTGGTCCTGTGTAGTCCAGCAGGGGTCCTGTGTAGTCAAGCAGTGGTCCTGTGGTCCTGTGTAGTCCAGCAGTGGTCCTGTGGTCCTGTGCAGCCCAGAAGGGGTCCTGTGTAGCCCAAATGTGATGCAGAGTTCTGCATGCTGTTCCCCCACCCAGCTAGCTATTAGAACCAAAATGGGACCAAGATGGCCATCAGGTGAATCCTGCCCGTGCCCTGTGGAGGTGGAGCACGCTGGGCGTACCAGACCAGTCCTAAAGGGTCTAGACTACACAGAGGGTGGACAGAGTCATGTATTCTACCATTTATTTGTGGACCACAAACTCTTTTCAGTATTTTGTCCAATACTGCGATGTTTGCTCTGAGGTGTTTTAATCTGTTATTTACCACAACAACGGTAACCTTGTGGTGTCTCCAGGGCTGGCAGCAGTCCGTGTAGCTCCATACTACACCTCAGTCCTCCATCATCAGTGTGTCAGGTTTCTGCTCCGCCAAATCAATCAATCATTGCCCACACCACCGGTGTGCCGCGCAGACCTGCCAGAATATTTGCATAATATCCTAGTTCTGCGGCGCTCACATCACGGGCCTTGGCGCGAGCCAGATATTCCACCCATAACTCAGGCCTCTGCAGCTGTCAGAGGAGCTGGGAGGCGGGCCTCGTGGCTGAGTGTCGACCTGGCTGGGTGAAACACGAGGAACGCTCCCGGGGGATCCCTTACCCAAGGGCCCCCCGCGGCTTTGATGTCCAAGAACAAGAACGGGCCGGCCGTCTTCTCCCCCCCCTGCCGCTGAAACCCTAGACCCCGAGGATCTCCGAGGAGAGACGGTGCGAGGAGGTGGGGAGGAGGAGGAGGAGGTGGGGAGGGGGAGGGAGGAGAGAGGGGTGAGTTCTTTTCTGCCGAAGCTGAGACCTGAGGGAGAGGCTTTGAACCCAACACCTCTCATGAGTGGGCCGTTGTTTCGTCTCGCCGGCCGTGGTCACTCACCCGCTCCCCCTCCCATCCATGCAGAGCTTCAGGTCTGGATGGATGGGAGGGCGGGTGAGTGACCAGGAAAGGGCCAGCGCTCAGGGTGAGCGAGAGAGAGAGGTGTCGAGTGGGCCTGGTGAAAGGGCAGGAGCTGGTAACAGACATGAGGGGAAGGGTCAACGAGGCCCTTCACCCCCCGGTTCTGTTGGAGAGCACTCAAGATAGACATCAGGAGGCAGAGACTGACAGATTGTTTCAGCAGGCTGCCTCCACGCCCACCCACCCCAACCCCAGGTCTCCTGCCATGACCTGGAGCTCTCCACTCATCGTTCCATCCCATTTCTACTAACTTCAGGGCAGCAAGGTCTGCAGCAGTGGTTCTCAACTCTGGCCTCATTTGTCATTTTGCCATTAAGGCATGAAACACTCCAACCATTGGGGCACCACAGAAGGCCTCGTCAGATGCACCAATGAGATTACACACCACAAAGGAGACTGCCAGACAGACCACCAGACAGACAGACAGACCACTAGACTGCCAGACAGACAGACAGACAGACCAGACAGACCAGACAGACAGACCAGACAGACAGGCAGGCTCAAAGACAGGCTGGCATGTGGACAGACAGACAACCTTGTACAGCCCAGAAGTACACACAACGCACAACACACACAACAACACACACAACCACATACAAGTAACCTTGTCGCCAACTGACGACACCAAGTGTGTGCGTGTGTGTGTGTGTGTGTGTGTAGGTGTGTGTGTGTGTGTGTGTGTGTGTGTGTAGGTGTGTGTGTGTGTGTGTGTGTGTAGGTGTGTGTGTGTGTGTGTGTATGTGTGTGTGTGTGTGTGTGCGTGTGTGTGTGTGTGTGTGTGTGTGTGTGTAGGTGTGTGTGTGTGTACGTGTGTGTGTGTGTGTGTGTGTAGGTGTGTGTGTGTGTGTACGTGTGTGTGTGTGTGTGTGTGTGTGTGTGTGTAGGTGTGTATGTGTGTGTGTGTGTGTGTAGGTGTGTGTGTGTGTGTATGTATGTGTGTGTGTATGCGTGTGTGTGTGTGTGTGTGTGTGTGTAGGTGTGTGTGTGTGTGTATGTGTGTGTGTATGCGTGTGTGTGTGTGTGTGTGTGTGTGTGTGTAGGTGTGTGTGTGTGTGTGTAGGTGTGTGTGTGTGTGTGTGTGTGTGTAGGTGTGTGGGCCTGTGAGTGTGTATTTGTGTGTTTAGTAAGAAGGATGGCTGAAATCGTCTTTTATTGTTGCACATGTGACTCCTGTCAGTGAGGAGGGGGGAGGAGAGGGGGGAGTGGGGGTATATGTGTGTGTGTGTGTGTGTGTGTGTGTGTGTGTGTGGGGAGGGGGGAGGAGAAGGGGGGGGTGAGTGAAAACATTACAAGCCCTTGTGTCTGCATACCGCGCCTCCCCATGACGCCGCGGGACAGCTGGCTGCTAGCAGCCACTCAGCATCAGCACTGGGCGCTCCAGGACGTTTAGCGTTAGCATCGGGTAGCGCTGAGCACTAGCTTGGGGCGTGTTTAGCGTTAGCATCGGGTGACATTGACCATTAGCTTGGGGTGTGTCTAGCGTTAGCATCGGGTAGCGCTGAGCACTAGCTTGGGGTGCGTTTAGCGTTAGCATTGGGTGATGTTGAGCACTAGCTTGGGGTGCGTTTAGCGTTAGCATCGGAAGGCGTGGTAAACTAGCTTGGGGTGCGTTTAGCGTTAGCATCGGAAGGCGTGGTAAACTAGCTTGGGGTGTGTTTAGCGTTAGCATCGGATGGCGTTGTAAATTAGCCCAGGGTGGCGTTCCTTCATCAGCCTTGAGGGCTATTCTCATTGACTCTTTCTGGGACTTCTCTTCTCCACTTACTTAACACCTGCGTCCTCACAGCTGGGAGTCAGAG
>JAXIVH010000028.1:1663681-1666181 GCA_036785325.1 Urophycis tenuis
CAGTCATTTTACAAAGCCACATGACAAGGGTGGGTGGCTGGGTGGTGTATTGTGGGTGCCACATGGGTGGGTGGGGTGTTCACCCAGAGTACATCGGGTGCTGTGGAGAAGTCCTTGAGGGCTGGTGTGAAGTGTGTGGTGCATGGTGTGTAGTGTGTAGTGTGTAGTTTGTGAGATTAGGGTGGCAGTGAGTCATTGTTTAAGGCGTCTGTGTGTGAGCGAAGGCTTCCATTCATCGCGCTGATTAGCCCCTGACTGAGTTATGGTGGGAACCAGAGCCACTTCCTGTTGCAGGGAGCCCAGCTTCCTGCTGATACGGACGGCCACGCGAGACGCCGCGGCGCGTACGTGCGCTAGCAGGCGATGGCCGTAGTTATGCTGTTGTTCTGTTGTTGTCCTGTTGTCCTGTGGTTGTTCTGCTGTTGTCCTGTTGTTGTCTTGTTGTTGTCTTGATGTCCTGTTGTTGTCTTGTTGTTGTCTTGTTGTCCTGTTGTTGTCCTGTTGTTGTCTTGTTGTCCTGTTGTTGTCTTGATGTCCTGTTGTTGTCCTGTTATTGTCTTTTTGTCCTGTTGTTGTCTTGTTGTTCTGTGGTTGAGGGTTGTTGTCACGTGAGGTCCTGGCCTGACAGACCTGGTCTCTTGTGGTGTCATGTTATTGTTGTTATTGTGCTGGATGTTTGTGTGCCGTTACGGTTCTAGTTCTACTGTTCTGGTTAATGGTTTGAATCAACAGAACATTATCAGAGCCTGGAGTCAGTTCTTCACACAACGCCTCACGCCAATCACACATCACACATTCCAACCTGTCACAACGGGCTGTTTCACATTCCTCTGGACGAGCCGCAGGTTTGATGCCGGCTGGGATGGTTGAAGGCCAGCTTGAGAGGAAACAACAGCAAAGGCAACAATGGGTCAAAAAGAACAGCTACAGGCTAGCTAGCTCATGGAGTTGATTGTGTTTGGCTAACGCTAGCTGCCTTGCTCTCTCTGCCGGTGCATTGTGTTTCGCTAGCGCTGAGTTTCCTAGCAGCGATGCAGTCTTTGATGGGGGGGCTTAGGGCAGAGCGGGGTAGGATCTCACGTGGGTTTGGGGTAAACCCGTCCCTGTTTGTTCACCTGCGGTGGTCCATCCATTTTGACGTCTACCTGCAGCGCTAGCTCAGGTCCGGGCTAAGCTAGACTAATTACCATGAAAGACGCTCCGCTAACGCTAAGTGGCTGTTTATTCAGACGATTTATTTGCCGTGAATTGGCGGCGCAGGAGTGGGAGCCATGGGAAGCCGTCTGGTGGTGTACGTCTGTGATGCCGTGTGTTTGGGGGATCAGGGCCCTGACGTCTCTCTGGGTTGATTTACGGCATGAGTTGTCGTGTAAATATTTGGGCCTTCTTGGGTCGGGCCAGCCGATCCATAGTGGAGGCTGTCTGGACCTGCCCGGGCCGGGCCGGTCCTGATTAGCTGCATTACTCCGCAATGCCGAGGATGCTTATGATATCACTAAGTAGTGTTTCACACGTTTTCTTGGCTGGTTGGTGGTCTGTTGACACAGACGGGACAAAGACATCCATTCAAGACGGCAAGACAACTTTCTAAAACTGTGATTTGAGGCCAGCGACTGGCGGTGCTCCACAGTAAACAAAGGTAATCTGTAATATTTGCGGTTTGCGTGCCGAGAGCGTGTGAAGTTATTAATACGGGGCCGTCGACGTCGCCTGTGAACTCCCGGTAGCCACGGTGGTGGATGATTAACCGGCCAGTCCAAACAACAATGCTGTGAGAACAGCACTCAGCCGGTGATTTGCGGCCAGGGTTTTGACTCGGCCGGTAAGTGTGTGAGACTGCGCTGGAGGCCAGGTGTGTGACCCAAAACCCTTGTGTTGATAAATGCCTTGTTATGATTAGGTATGGCAATCACTCTGATATTTACCTAACAGTAAAAACTTCATCTGTAACCTTTCTGTCTGTTGTTTTAACAACGGGAAACTACAGCTGGACTTCCATCCAAAATGCTGTTCATGTTGTGTTCCTGCCAATATGTTGTTGCACCATCCTGCTTCCTGCTGTACTCTATTAGAGCTCCTCTCTGTGCTCTATTCTACTGTACTCTATTAGAGCTCCACTCTGTGCTCTATTTTACTGTACTCTATTGTATTCTGCTCTATTCTCGTCCTCCTTGTAGCCTCCGCTCGCAAGGCTACCGTCGGCTAGCCATGCTAACACCGAGCTAGTGTGATTAGCGAGGTACATGTGGCTCTGCTTGTGGTACATTCCCAGCTGCCCCGGGCCAGGGCACTGTCAACACAACCCATCATTCACTCCCCCTCCCCCCCTACCTCCCCCATCGTCCCCCCCCCCCCCCCCCCCCCCCACCCTACCTCCTCCCCCCCCCCCCCCCCCCCCCCCCCCCCCCCCGCCCCCCACAACTCACCCCCACCCAATAATCACCCTCCCCGGCACGCTGACACCACGCCGCCAAATGCTGGTACGTAACAGTCCAAAGGG
>JAXIVH010000028.1:1676181-1679989 GCA_036785325.1 Urophycis tenuis
ATACACCCTGGTAACATCGCTCACCCTGGTAACATCACTCACCCTGGTACCATCGCTCACCCTGGTACCATCACTCACCGTGGTACCATCGCTCACCCTGGTACCATCACTCACCGTGGTACCATCGCTCACCGTGGTACCATCGCTCACCGTGGTACCATCACTCACCGTGGTATCATCGCTCACCCTGGTACCATCACTCACCGTGGTACCATCGCTCACCGTGGTACCATCGCTCACCCTGGTACCATCACTCACCCTGGTACCATCACTCACC
Organism: Urophycis tenuis; assembly: GCA_036785325.1. NCBI lineage: Eukaryota > Metazoa > Chordata > Actinopteri > Gadiformes > Phycidae > Urophycis > Urophycis tenuis. Next base: position 1,676,459 of record JAXIVH010000028.1, read on the forward strand.
CTGGTACCATCGCTCACCCTGGTACCATCACTCACCGTGGTACCATCGCTCACCGTGGTACCATCGCTCACCCTGGTACCATCATACACCCTGGTAACATCGCTCACCCTGGTAACATCGCTCACCCTGGTACCATCGCTCACCCTGGTACCATCACTCACCCTGGTACCATCGCTCCTACTGGTTTTACTGGTCGTGGAGGACACGACCAGTAAAAGGTTGAGACCAGTCCCTCCTGCTGTAGTTTATACTGGCTTTCCCTTTTAGTCTTTATCTGCTTTTCCCTTCATCTCTCTCTCTCCTCTGTCAGGCAGTGTTTTGGTCTCGGTACGAGAATGAAAGTACAATCTCCTTTCTCACCCTCCACCTCTTCCTCACCCTCCACACCTTGTCTTCCCATCCTCCTCTTCCTCACGCAGACCTCCGGCTTTATGAAGACCCCGTTGTCACGGCGACGTCCCAAGTGTAAAATGCATAGAGCAGCGCTAGTATCGGTTAGCACGCCATAACCCAAACCCTACCGCCCCCCCCCCCCCCCCCCCACACATACACACACACACACTCTCACACACACACACACACACACACACACACACACTCTCACACACACACACACACACCACCGCCAGTGCACTCACACACATTCCAGGCTCCCCTCAGATCCCCGGGTGGGGGCGTGTCTGGACATGCCCAGAGTGGCGCTGTGTGGAGGCCGCGGAGCCGCGGGTGTCGGGAGGTGCGGGTGTCAGTCTCTGGATCGGGTCGTCACACCCCTCTCCACCCCACACACCAACCCCCCCCCCCCGACCGCAAATGGTTTCTTCCATTCACATCAAAATGTAATTTGACATTTTTTGTCAGCATTAGTCGTTATTATACACTGTGAGTCACTAGTATTCACAATCAATGGTTGATAATTACTGCAACGATTACTCAGCAATTTCCAAGGTTTCTCGTTCAGTTCTTTCCTGTAACCTTTCGATGGTTCTTGGCTCTGCCTCCTCAGGTTGTGAGTATGCTAGTAGGGGTTACACAGCACAAATACAGGTAATTAGAGAGCAGGGAGGGGTTAGACAGTGCAGAGACAGGTCATTAAGGAGCAGGGAGGGTTTAGACAGTACAGTGACAGGTCATTAAGGAGCAGGTAGGGGTTAGACAGCACAGAGACAGGTCATTATGGAGCAGGTAGGGGTTAGACAGTACAGAGACAGGTCATTGAGGAGCAGGTAGGGGTTAGACAGTACAGAGACAGGTCATTAAGGAGCAGGTAGGGGTTAGACAGTACAGAGACAGGTCATTAAGGAGCAGGTAGGGGTTAGACAGTACAGAGACAGGTCATTAAGGAGCAGGTAGGGGTTAGACAGCACAGAGACAGGTCATTATGGAGCAGGTAGGGGTTAGACAGTACAGAGACAGGTTATTGAGGAGCAGGTAGGGGTTAGACAGTACAGAGACAGGTCATTAAGGAGCAGGTAGGGGTTAGAAAGTACAGAGACAGGTCATTAAGGAGCATGTAGGGTTTAGACAGTACAAAGACAGGTCATTAAGGAGCAGGTAGGGGTTAGACAGTACAGAGACAGGTCATTAAGGAGCAGGTAGGGGTTAGACAGTACAGAGACAGGTCATTAGAGAGCAGGTAGGGGTTAGACAGTACAGCGACAGGTCATTAAGGAGCAGGTAGGGGTTAGACAGTACAGAGACAGGTCATTAAGGAGCATGTAGGGTTTAGACAGTACAAAGACAGGTCATTAAGGAGCAGGTAGGGGTTAGACAGTACAGAGACAGGTCATTAAGGAGCAGGCAGGAGTTAGACAGTACAGAGACAGGTCATTAGAGAGCAGGTAGGGGTTAGACAGTACAGCGACAGGTCATTAAGGAGCAGGTAGGGGTTAGACAGTAAAAAGATAGGTAATTAAGGAGCAGGTAGGGGTTAGGCAGTACAGAGACAGGTCATTGAGGAGCAGGGAGGGGTTAGACAGTACAGTGACAGGTCATTAAGGAGCAGGTAGGGGTTAGACAGTACAGAGACAGGTCATTAAGGAGCAGGTAGGGGTTAGACAGCACAGAGACAGGTCATTATGGAGCAGGTAGGGGTTAGACAGTACAGAGACAGGTCATTAAGGAGCAGGTAGGGGTTAGAAAGTACAGAGACAGGTCATTAAGGAGCATGTAGGGTTTAGACAGTACAAAGACAGGTCATTAAGGAGCAGGTAGGGGTTAGACAGTACAGAGACAGGTCATTAAGGAGCAGGTAGGGGTTAGACAGTACAGAGACAGGTCATTAGAGAGCAGGTAGGGGTTAGACAGTACAGCGACAGGTCATTAAGGAGCAGGTAGGGGTTAGACAGTACAGAGACAGGTCATTAAGGAGCAGGTAGGGGTTAGACAGTACAGAGACAGGTCATTAGAGAGCAGGTAGGGGTTAGACAGTACAGCGACGGGTCATTAAGGAGCAGGTAGGGGTTAGACAGTACAGAGACAGGTCATTAAGGAGCAGGTAGGGGTTAGACAGTACAGAGACAGGTAATTAAGGAGCAGGTAGGGGGTAGACAGTACAGAGACAGGTCATTAAGGAGCAGGTAGGGGTTAGGCAGTACAGAGACAGGTCATTGAGGAGCAGGGAGGGGTTAGACAGTACAGTGTCAGGTCATTAAGGAGCAGGTAGGGGTTAGACAGTACAGAGACAGGTCAATAGAGAGCAGGTAGGGGTTAGGCAGTACAGAGACAGGTCATTAATGAGCAGGGAGGGGTTAGACAGTACAGTGTCAGGTCATTAAGGAGCAGGTAGGGGTTGGACAGTACAGTGTCAGGTCATTAAGGAGCAGGTAGGGGTTAGACAGTACAGCGACAGGTCATTAAGGAGCAGGTAGGGGTAGGAGCAGGTAGGGGTTAGACAGTACAGAGACAGGTCATTAAGGAGCAGGTAGGGGTTAGACAGTACAGAGACAGGTCATTAGAGAGCAGGTAGGGGTTAGACAGTACAGAGACAGGTCATTAATGAGCAGGTAGGGGTTAGACAGTACAGAGACAGGTAATTAAGGAGCAGGTAGGGGGTAGACAGTACAGAGACATGTCATTAAGGAGCAGGTAGGGGTTAGACAGTACAGAGACAGGTCATTAATGAGCAGGTAGGGGTTAGACAGTACAGAGACAGGTAATTAAGGAGCAGGTAGGGGGTAGACAGTACAGAGACATGTCATTAAGGAGCAGGTAGGGGTTAGACAGTACAGAGACAGGTAATTAAGGAGCAGGTAGGGGTTAGACAGAACAGAGACAGGTTATTAAGGAGCAGGTAGGGGTTAGACAGTACAGAGACAGGTCATTAAGGAGCAGGTAGGGGTTAGACAGTACAGAGACAGGTCATTAAGGAGCAGGTAGGGGTTAGACAGTACAGAGACAGGAGCAGGTAGGGGTTAGGGGGCATCCTGCTCTAGGATGCGAACGATTAACCTAACAATAGCATTTGTTTTTACCTTGTTATAAAGTTTAGCAGGATATAAATTGTTATCAATATTTGAAGCAAATGAATAT
>JAXIVH010000028.1:1680189-1697689 GCA_036785325.1 Urophycis tenuis
GAAACGTTATTATTTTGTACAAAATTTGGCAGTCTTGGTTTGTTTGTTCTTAGAACGATCTTACTATTTATTAAAGTATTTTATACCAAAAGACTTGACTTGTATGCATTTTTTCTTGTGCTTAAAATGTAGGAGTTGTGTTTTCTGACTTTTTGTCCAGGTTTGAAGGGCATGATTGACTTGATGGCTTTTCAAGAAGACTGAAGAAAGCTCGCTTCAGCCACAGTTATAATTAAATAATTTAGATACAGTCTTTAAAATCAATATTTTATAATGAGTACTAAGTTTGTACATTTTACTTTACTATTCAACCAAATTTATCACAGCCACCAAAAGCACTTTTTCTTTTAAGCCTTCGTTTGAACCAATCACAACATGCTCCGCCCAGAACCTGCCCGGCCAATCACGTTGCGTCGCCCCGCCTCCCGCAGGCAGGTTCCTGCGGTTCTGTCAGAGTAACGCGGCCGGCGCCACGGAGCCGCCCACTGCAGCCCCACCCGGGCTGCGGCTCGCTCGGTCATGTGATCACTACCCCATATCAGCTGGGGGAGGAGAACGGTGTGCAGGGTGGGAATCCTGGGGGGGGGCATCCTTGACCTAGATGAGGGAGGGGGGGGAGGGAGGGGGAATACAATGATGGAGAGAGATGGGGAGGGAGGTGAAGAACACAGGGGGTGGAGGGAAATAGAGACACAGATGGAGGAGAGAGTGAGATAGACTGAGTGGGGTGAGAGTGAGAAAGGGGGAGAGGGGAGAAGGTGGCGGAAAGAAAGGGGAGAGAAGAGAGGGAGAGAAGAGGAGAGAGAACGAGAGCAGGCTTGCTGGCGGAAGGGAGACAGGAAGATAAGTGAGCGTGGAGTAGCGTGTAGATTCCACATACGTGTGCGTGTTCTTGTACAGTAACTAGTTCACATGTTCCAGTGTGTGCCATGAAAGCCAACACCAGGCCGTGTTGAAGGGCCTGTTGTCAGGGGGCCATCCCCAGGGGTCCCCCGTCGCCACGCTGGGAAAGAAAGGGAATTAAACTAGTCGAGGCTGGGCTGAGGGGGAAGGGTTTCAAGGTGACACGCCACGTGTATTTTTAATATGGCGTGTGAAGAACTCATTCTGTTGTTCCACACGTATCCCCAACATTTAAGGGAATCCGAGACTAACGTAAAGTGTATCTTGCTTCCATAGTCTAACTGTTTCCTTCTAAATGTATTGGTTGTTTTTGGTTTGCTGCAGGAGATATGTTATTTGAACATTTGTGAGGCTGTTGCGTAGTTTTGAGCTAATGTGAACGCTGGATAGCAGGAGAGTCGCGTGGTGACGGAGGAGCACGGTCGGTCCACACGCCAACAGGTGGGAACAGTCCCATCACGTCAGGCCTCATTAGCTGCCCGTTGTCCTGGATCGCTGAAACACTGAGCACAAGGCCGTTTCCACAGTGACGGAATGATGTCGGCTTGATGGTTAACCAGGAGCCGGTTCCCCTGCCCCCGACAGACCAATCGGCTCCGAGGGCGGTCGGCTGCTGCCGGTCTATTCATTAAGCTCAGCGCTACGGGACATGGAGCGGGGTGGGAAGAACAACGGCAGAGGAGCGTCTTTATTTGTTATTCTAGAGGAACAGTGGTGTATCGTCGGCAAACACAAGCAACAAAGTGCTGCACTGCAGAAAAGAACACGGGAGTGTGATGAAGAGCAACAAACGTTGAAAAAATAGCTGCTCACATGCCCTGACAAACGTATTATTTGTTCATGAAAATAACTTGTCGACCAGGCTGGGGTAGACTCCTGAATCAGTTTGAAAAAGAGGAAGAAGCCTCGAGAAACAGGAGCTGGCATGGAGAGACTATTAGTTTAAAGAGTCAAAGCAAAAGACGAAAGCATGTCAAAACATGGAGTGCATTAACGTATCAACACATTGACGCAATGCAACTAGATCTGCAATGATTTATGTGATTTACTGCAGAACAAATGAAGGAGAACTAGGGAGCGTGAGGGAGTGAGAGGTGAGAAAGAGGCACAGAGATGTGTGCAGGAGGGATAGGGAGGGGAGGAATGCACAGCTCCTGAGGACAGCAGGAGAGCCAGCGGTTTTCATGACGCCTCCTCTCCTCCTCCTCCACCTTCCTCCTCTGGGGGAGCCGGACTTCAGCCACAGGCCAGGGGTTTGATCCCATGGCCCACATGTTACAACGGAGATGAAAGTGGAGTGGAGCCGGTAGGATGGTTGTCAACACGCTGCTCCTCAGACTGCTCCTCATGTTGCTCTCCATGCTGCTCCTCATGTTGCTCTCCATGCTGGCTCCTCATGTTGCTCCTCATGCTGCTCCTCACGCTGCTCCTCAGACTGCTCCTCACACTGCTCCTCAGACTGTTCCTCATGCTGCTCCTCAGACTGCTCCTCACACTGCTCCTCAGACTGTTCTCATGCTGCTCCTCAGACTGCTCCTCATGCTGCTCCTCAGACTGCTCCTCATGCTGCTCCTCAGACTGCTCCTCACACTGCTCCTCAGACTGCTCCTCATGCTGCTGCCTCAGACTGCTCCTCATGCTGCTCCTCAGACTGCTCCTCATGCTTGCTCCTCAGACTGCTCCTCATGCTGCTCCTCCCTCCTTGCTGTTTTTTCTCTCCTCCCAGATGTTACCCAAAACTGCCCCTACACCTTCTCCCAGGAGACCCCTGGGAAAAGGGGGAACCCCCAACCCTGACCCTTCCTTCAACACCCGGGGGCTCCCGACAATGAAGTGTGTGTGTGTGTGTGTCTGCATGCATGTGCAAGATAAATGAATGCAGAAGAGAGAGAGAGAGCAAGAGGGTGTGTGTGAGAGAGAGAGAGAAGAGAGAGAGAGAGGATAGTTCTCTATCCTGTGGGTATGAATTCTTCTCTCGTCAAACAGGCTAACACTCTGATCCGGAGCCAGAAGCGACTGCCAAATATTTTCATCTGAACACACTGAAGGAGGAGCATGAGCGGAGAGAGGATGAGGAGGAGGAGGAGGAGGAGATGGATGGGAGGAAGAGGAGGAGGAGGAGGGAGATGAGAATGCCCAGGTCAACCCACTCCCTCCATCCACACCTCCCTCCTCCCCCCTCCTCCCCCCCGGTCATGAACCTCACCCGTGTTCATCTCACAACATCACTGGAGACCCCCCAGCCAAGGAGCCCCCCGGAGCGTCCTGGTCGTCCTGGGCCGTCCGTCCAGTGGTTATGTTTGACCTTTTATTTAATGTGGAACACAAAAAAAAAACAGGGTACGTTTGATTCTGCATGGCCCGTCTCTCCCCACACGTCCCAAGGCTACGCATTTTTACTGACAAGCCTGGACGGGGAGCGAGAGCGAGAGAGAGTGCTGCCATGCCTCCAGCCCAGGCGTCAGGCAGCACCCTGGACGGGCTCGCCGCACGTGGCAGTGACAGCTGCCGGCTCCCAGTGGCCGGCACCGCTGCGGGCCGGTGTGGGTCGGGTGGCGTGGGCGGGGTTTGGGGGGAGGAGATGGCCTCTGGTTAAGGCGTGTGAAGGGAGTGGAGGGCCCACCGTGTCCAGATGTTTATCAGTTCCATCAGACGCTTACAAAGTGAACTCCGAGGTGCCTCCTCCTCCTCCTTCGAACCACCGGCCGAGACTCGACCGGCTCCAGCACTTTGGTTAGTGTGTCCCCTAGGGAGTGGACCAGGAGGGGATGGTGGGGAGAGCGGAGGGAGATGAAGGAGGTGAGGAGGTGCCAGAGTCTCCAATGTTCTCCAACGTTCTCCGGGAGCCGGACCTGGGGCGGGGAGTCTGCACAAGCTGCTGTGTTGGGATGTTACGGTTCCAGACGGAACCGGCTGCTCGGTGTTCAGATCTGGTGTTGCCTTGGAAACACAGACCGAGCCCCTCCCGGTCCCAGCCGGTCCAAACCTGCTCAGCAGCTCAGGATCACATATTGATCTGATCGGCTCTTGGACGACCAGCACATACTGACAACATTTTACTACTTCACTTTCCAAGTTTCTAAAGTTTCCCCCTCGACAGAAGAGTCTGCTCTGATCTAATCTCTCTCTCTCTCTCTCTGTCTCTCCCCCCCCTCTCTCTCTCTCTCTCTCTCTCTCTCTGTCTCTCTCTCCCTCTCCCTCTTTCTCTCGCTCTCTGTCTCATTCTCTCTCCTAATAATAATAATTACTCTCTCACTCACACACCCTGCCAGTGGGCAAACGAGGCCTTACGTCATGTGGCTAGCACACACAGAGGACACGCACACACACACGCACCGCGTTGCTCTGTGTTTTAAACACTGTGTCATCATTTAGACGGATGTGTGACAATAGAGCCTTAATGCTCCCAAATCTCCTGACATTACGGGCGAGCGAGCCCGCCATAACAGCAGCCTCTCTCTCTCTCTCCCCAGCATGGCCTCTGTGGTTCTGAGAACTCCACCCCCCCCCCCCCCCCCCCCCCCCCAGCCAGTGTCCTCCAGGCTTCACTCCTCTCTGGACTCATCCTCTCACCAAGCCAGAGTCTGCTCCACCGCTATGCTGTCCTTCTGGACTCATCCTCTCACCAAGCCAGAGTCTGCTCCACCACTATGCTGTCTTCTGGACTCATCCTCTCACCAAGCCAGAGTCTGCTCCACCACTATGCTGTCCTTCTGGACTCATCCTCTCACCAAGCCAGAGTCTGCTCCACCACTATGCTGTCCTTCTGGACTCATCCTCTCACCAAGCCAGAGTCTGCTCCACCACTATGCTGTCCTGTCTCTTCTTTATTCTGCTATTCTGCTTGTTCTTACTATACTGTCCTCCATTCCACGTTCCTCCATTCCACTGTCTCCCATTCCACTGTCCTCTATTCTCTCTACTCTATTCTATACTGTACTCTATAAGCCTTCGCTCCATTCTCCTGTACTGTCCTGTGTTCTCTCCTCACTACTCTTACCTTTGAGCTGTGTCGTACCCGACTCCTTTTCAGCTGTTCTGAGGGATTGTTAAAAAATGCACACCTGGAGGCGTACAGTGGCCCGGCCTCAACTATTAAATGAAGTTATTCTTTCTGTCACTCACCAGCTCTCTCTCTCTCTCTCTCTCTCTCTCTCTCTCTCTCTCTCTCTCTCTCTCTCTCTCTCTCTCTCTCTCTCTCTCTCTCATCTCTCTCTCTCTCTCTCTCTCTCTCTTGATCTCTTGAACACTAACTCTCTCTCTTTCACTTTTGCATTTTGCAGGATTCATTTTAGCCTCCAGATGTTCAACATGTGTATCCCTGCACAGTTCAATATCAAGTGTTTCTGAATCCGTTGGATCTGCAACATGTTCATCTCACATTTCCCCACCACCGACTCATCCTGTGCCCTTCAGCCTCTGATCCTGCATGTAGACCACATTGTCTCGTTCTGTGTGGGTGCCGGGGGCTTTAAGTGGGTTCTTGCTGCTCTGAAGTGTGCCGTTTCACTGCGTGTTTCCCCACAACATGACTGCAGGTCAGCTTCACGTGCTGCTGCCTCAGGGGAGGCAGCCGAGTCGCGGCTCTGGTCCAGAAGCCGTAGGTCTGCACATTCCATCTCCTCCGCGTTCATCTCAAGCTCACCTGGAGCCTCTGGTGCAGTCCTGCATCACAAAGACGTGGGACAGAGTTGACGTGATTTAGGGTGCATCCAGAATCAGGCTGATGAAGGGGAATGGCCTGTGGTATATCACAAGCTTGCAGACATTTGATTTAGATTAGACTTTATGTATTTAGTCCATGAGATGAGGACAATGTTCAGGATGGCTCAATCTACATCGAAATATCATGCAACAGCAGAGCAACCAAAATATTTTGGGAAGCATGAATTTAACTCTGACCAACATTCTAGATGAGATGAGACATGACACACTATGATGTGTGTCAAACTCGAGTTGCATTCAATGAGAAGTGAGAGGTGACTGTTATTCAGATTGGAAATGTAGGCGGGGAGAGGTAAGAGAGCCGATAAAAGAACCTTTAACAAATGCCTTGATGTGATGTCACCTCTCACATCTGCCCAGGTAGAGTGAAGTCCACCCCATCTGATTTATCATGGGAACAAGAGGAATCCATGGAAACCAAACAAAAAAAAAACACTCCATAACAACAGCTGCCATGTTATTTATGCAGGTAGGAAAATGACCTGGGGCACACACCTAACAGACCTCGTTTCACCACCTCTCACCATCTGGAGCCCTGCCCAGAGCTGCTGGAGAGGCGTGACCAGGAAGGACTGAGCTCCCCTCCTGATCTAGTCCTGTGTAGTCCAGCAGTGGTCCTGTGGTCCTGTGTAGTCCAGCAGTGGTCCTGTTGTCCTGGTGTAGTCCAGCAGTGGTCCTGTGGTCCTGTGCAGCCCGGCAGGGGTCCTGTGGTCCTGTGTAGTCCAGAAGAGGTCCTGTGGTCCTGTGTAGTCCAGAAGAGGTCCTGTGGTCCTGTGTAGTCCAGCAGGGGTCCTGTGTAGTCCAGAAGAGGTCCTGTGGTCCTGTGTAGTCCAGCAGGGGTCCTGTGTAGTCCAACAGGGGTCCTGTGGTCCTGTGTAGTCCAGCAGGGGTCCTGTGGTCCTGTGTAGTCCAGCAAGGGTCCTGTGGTCCTGTGTAGTCCAGAAGAGGTCCTGTGGTCCTATGTAGCCCAGCAGGGGTCCTGTGTAGTCCAACAGGGGTCCTGTGGTCCTGTGTAGTCCAGCAGGGGTCCTGTGTAGTCCAGCAAGGGTCCTGTGGTCCTGTGTAGTCCAGAAGAGGTCCTGTGGTCCTATGTAGCCCAGCAGGGGTCCTGTGTAGTCCAGCAGGGGTCCTGTGTAGTCCAGAAGAGGTCCTGTGGTCCTGTGTAGTCCAGCAGGGGTCCTGTGGTCCTGTGTAGTCCAGCAGGGGTCCTGTGGTCCTGTGTAGCCAGCAAGGGTCCTGTGGTCCTGTGTAGTCCAGAAGAGGTCCTGTGGTCCTGTGCAGCCCAGAAGGGGTCCTGTGTAGCCCAAATGTGATGCAGAGTTCTGCATGCTGTTCCCCCACCCAGCTAGCTATTAGAACCAAAATGGGACCAAGATGGCCATCAGGTGAATCCTGCCCGTGCCCTGTGGAGGTGGAGCACGCTGGGCGTACCAGACCAGTCCTAAAGGGTCTAGACTACACAGAGGGTGGACAGAGTCATGTATTCTACCATTTATTTGTGGACCACAAACTCTTTTCAGTATTTTGTCCAATACTGCGATGTTTGCTCTGAGGTGTTTTAATCTGTTATTTACCACAACAACGGTAACCTTGTGGTGTCTCCAGGGCTGGCAGCAGTCCGTGTAGCTCCATACTACACCTCAGTCCTCCATCATCAGTGTGTCAGGTTTCTGCTCCGCCAAATCAATCAATCATTGCCCACACCACCGGTGTGCCGCGCAGACCTGCCAGAATATTTGCATAATATCCTAGTTCTGCGGCGCTCACATCACGGGCCTTGGCGCGAGCCAGATATTCCACCCATAACTCAGGCCTCTGCAGCTGTCAGAGGAGCTGGGAGGCGGGCCTCGTGGCTGAGTGTCGACCTGGCTGGGTGAAACACGAGGAACGCTCCCGGGGGATCCCTTACCCAAGGGCCCCCCGGGGGCTTTGATGTCCAAGAACAAGAACGGGCCGGCCGTCTTCTCCCCCCCCTGCCGCTGAAACCCTAGACCCCGAGGATCTCCGAGGAGAGACGGTGCGAGGAGGTGGGGAGGAGGAGGAGGAGGTGGGGAGGGGGAGGGAGGAGAGAGGGGTGAGTTCTTTTCTGCCGAAGCTGAGACCTGAGGGAGAGGCTTTGAACCCAACACCTCTCATGAGTGGGCCGTTGTTTCGTCTCGCCGGCCGTGGTCACTCACCCGCTCCCCCTCCCATCCATCCAGAGCTTCAGGTCTGGATGGATGGGAGGGCGGGTGAGTGACCAGGAAAGGGCCAGCGCTCAGGGTGAGCGAGAGAGAGAGGTGTCGAGTGGGCCTGGTGAAAGGGCAGGAGCTGGTAACAGACATGAGGGGAAGGGTCAACGAGACCCTTCACCCCCCGGTTCTGTTGGAGAGCACTCAAGATAGACATCAGGAGGCAGAGACTGACAGATTGTTTCAGCAGGCTGCCTCCACGCCCACCCACCCCAACCCCAGGTCTCCTGCCATGACCTGGAGCTCTCCACTCATCGTTCCATCCCATTTCTACTAACTTCAGGGCAGCAAGGTCTGCAGCAGTGGTTCTCAACTCTGGCCTCATTTGTCATTTTGCCATTAAGGCATGAAACACTCCAACCATTGGGGCACCACAGAAGGCCTCGTCAGATGCACCAATGAGATTACACACCACAAAAGAGACTGCCAGACAGACCACCGGACAGACAGACAGACCACTAGACAGACAGACAGACCACTAGACTGCCAGACAGACAGACAGACAGACCAGACCGACAGGCAGGCTCAAAGACAGGCTGGCATGTGGACAGACAGACAACCTTGTACAGCCCAGAAGTACACACAACGCACAACACACACAACAACACACACAACCACATACAAGTAACCTTGTCGCCAACTGACGACACCAAGTGTGTGCGTGTGTATGTGTGTGTGTGTGTGTGTAGGTGTGTGTGTGTAGGTGTGTGTGTGTGTAGGTGTGTGTGTATGCGTGTGTGTGTGTGTGTGTGTGTGTGTGTGTGTAGGTGTGTGTGTGTGTGTGTGTGTAGGTGTGTGTGTGTGGGTGTGTGTGTGTGTGTGTGTGTGTGTGTGTGTGTGTGTGTGTGTAGGTGTGTGTGTATGCGTGTGTGTGTGTGTGTGTGTGTGTGTGTGTGTGTGTGTGTGTGTGTAGGTGTGTGTGTGTGTGTGTGTGTGTGTGTGTGTATGTGTGTAGGTGTGTGGGCCTGTGAGTGTGTATTTGTGTGTTTAGTAAGAAGGATGGCTGAAATCGTCTTTTATTGTTGCACATGTGACTCCTGTCAGTGAGGAGGGGGGAGGAGAGGGGGGAGTGGGGGTATATGTGTGTGTGTGTGTGTGTGTGTGTGTGTGTGTGGGGGGAGGGGGGGGTGAGTGAAAACATTACAAGCCCTTGTGTCTGCATACCGCGCCTCCCCATGACGCCGCGGGACAGCTGGCTGCTAGCAGCCACTCAGCATCAGCACTGGGCGCTCCAGGACGTTTAGCGTTAGCATCGGGTAGCGCTGAGCACTAGCTTGGGGCGTGTTTAGCGTTAGCATCGGGTGACATCGACCATTAGCTTGGGGTGTGTCTAGCGTTAGCATCGGGTAGCGCTGAGCACTAGCTTGGGGTGCGTTTAGCGTTAGCATTGGGTGACGTTGAGCACTAGCTTGGGGTGCGTTTAGCGTTAGCATCGGAAGGCGTGGTAAACTAGCTTGGGGTGCGTTTAGCGTTAGCATCGGAAGGCGTGGTAAACTAGCTTGGGGTGCGTTTAACGTTAGCATCGGAAGGCGTGGTAAACTAGCTTGGGGTGCGTTTAGCGTTAGCATCGGAAGGCGTGGTAAACTAGCTTGGGGTGTGTTTAGCGTTAGCATCGGATGGCGTTGTAAATTAGCCCAGGGTGGCGTTCCTTCATCAGCCTTGAGGGCTATTCTCATTGACTCTTTCTGGGACTTCTCTTCTCCACTTACTTAACACCTGCGTCCTCACAGCTGGGAGTCAGAGGGGGAGGAGGGGGAGGAGGGGGAGACGGGGGAGGGGGAGCCAACAGCTGAATTTCCAGGTCCAACCCCCCACAGTATGTTCTACTGTATTATCAGGAGCGGGGGAATGCGGTGTGGATGGTTTATCTAATCCCTTATCTCCAGGAACTTGTATTAGTGTTGTCGTTGTTCTACTGTATGTCTTCTACTGCTGGTATCTGAGCCACGGCCTCCAACAGCCTGCGTTCTGATGGCTGCTGTACAAATACACTGGCCGTGCCTTGCCAGAGAAGACAGTTTAAAACGTAAAAATCTATTCATGAAATCTCCTGAAAATGTGGCCTACAAACAATGTTCTCTCACACACACACACACACACACACACACCTACACATGCACATGCACACACTTCACAGCACGGTGATTGACTTCTGCTCACTGCATGCAGCAGTGAGCAGAAGTCTTGCGCGTGACCTTTTGCATGCTAGGCTAACTCGTGCTGCTACGCGTCAGCATGAGCGCTAAGCTGGTGTCTCCTGTCTCCACACAGGAGCCGCGCGGCAGCATCTGTTTGGACCTGTCACGCCCAGACAAAGCTGTGATGATTCCGCAGTTCGTAGCTTCACTGCTGCTCATTTACCCGAGAGAGGGAGCGCGTCTGGGCTGAGCACCTTGTCTCTACCCACAATGCATTGCACTCTTTGGGCAGCATCAGCTAAAAACACATCCAATGATCTTCCTCCGTCTCCATGCTGTCCTGTTGTGGGTTGTTTCGTTGCCCGTGAATCAGTTGGTCGATGTTCTGCAGACACTGTAGACCTTTTGTTTTGTTAGATTATTCCCTCAAAATCCAACGATGATTAATCAGGAGAATCTGTCCGTGCCTGCCTCCTGGAACGGCTTCACCTGACTGGATTCAGTCCCTGGTCCGTCCACTGGTCCTGGAACCTGACTGGATTCAGTCCCTGGTCCGCCCACTGGTCCTGGAACCTGACTGGATTCAGTCCCTGGTCCGTCCACTGGTCCTGGAACCTGACTGGATTCAGTCCCTGGTCCGTCCACTGGTCCTGGAAGAGCCAGTGATCCCCAGCTGATCCAGTGCTCCTGAGCGAGGATTACCTGTGACCTACATGATGTGATTCATCCACCAAACCTCCACCTCTTTGTCTCCGTATTTCTGCCTTTGTTCCTGCGTTTCGCCGACTGGCTCTTGGCCTGTGTTGGAACATGCCGAGCTTCTCTGAGGCTCTCTAAGGTTCTTTGGGATTCTTTAAGGTTCTCCGTGGTTCTCCGAGGTTCTCCGTGCTTCTCTGAGGTTCTCTGTGGCTCTCAGAGGTTAAGGTTAGGGTTAGGGGTCAGGGGTTGTTGTACTGTATGTGCCCGCCAGCTGGTACACGTAGTTTCTTATCACATCTCATTTGACTGAACCACATTTCCAACCGGGTCAAACTGTGGTGCCTTCTGATCCATATCAGCTTTCAACGCTGTCTCCACAACAAAAGCAGAAGAAGAAACACTTTTAATTACCAGACCACAGCCTCCGACTCCATGGGACGGAGATCCGTGATTAGTGAGCGGCGTGCGGTGAAGGGTTCCTCCGGGGGGCCCCGGGCCCCGGACACCTGCCTTTGTCTGGCGGTCGGCGAGGCGGTGCCTGTTAGCCGGGCGGCTAGCCGGCGCGCTGCAGCCCAAACAGAGGCTGGGTTCAGAGGGTTTAGGGCACCCACAGGAAGTCTTTCATGGTTTTGTGCTGAATAAAAGGTTCCTACCTTTGTTGTCCCAGGAGCCTCTTCCTCGCACCCGTGTCCTCACACGTTCTCCAGATGAATGGACTCGCACACGGAAAACACTCGGCGAACGGAACTCAGGGTGTGTGTGTGTGTGTGTGTGTGTGTGTGTATTACCTGTGACAGTGTATCTGTGTGTGTGTTACGTGTGTGAGGTTGCGTGTGTATGTGTTACCTGTACCAGTGTATCTAAGTGTGTGTATGTGTGTGTATTACCTGTGTGAGGTTGTGTGTTTGTGTGTGTGTGTGTGTGTGTGTCATTTCACTAAGTCATTTCTCGAACTCTCTAGTTAAAGAGAGGGTGGGGATCAGGCAGGACCATTCAATGTGTGTGTGTGTGTGTGTGTGTGTGCGTGCATGCGTGCGTGTGTGTGTGCGTGCATGTATGTGTGTGAGCGAGTTGGCAGTGTGTGTTCATGATGTGATTCAGCATTTTACGTGTTGACTGTGTGTTGTTATGTTTGTGTGTTGTGGTTGCAGTGTGTGCCGTTTGGGTCCGTCTGTCGTGCAGTTATGCGCGTACGTGTGTACGTGTGTGTACATGTGTGTGTGTGTACCTGTGTGTGACCCTCTGAGTGCCAGGGTCCTTGTGATTGCGTTAATGTGTTCCCATCGTGTGTGTTTGCGTGAGTGTGTGTACATGCGCGGTGTAACGTGTCTACGTTCGTCTGCGTCAAAGTCCTCGTATCACAGTATCTGTGTGTGTGTGTGTTTGTGCTTGTGTGTGTGTGTGTGTATGTGTGTGCATGTGTGTGTGTGTGTGTGCGTGTGTGTGTGTGTGCATGTGTGTGTGTGTGCGTGGGTGTGTATGTGTGTGTGTGTGTGTGTGTGTGCGTGTGTGTGTGATTAAGTTATAAGCTGTTAGTTTGGTAATGTACTGGGTTTGAGTCAGTCAGTGTTTTACACAGCAGTAACCCCCACGGACCCCCCACTGACTGAGTGTGTGTTTATGTGTGTGAGTGTGTGTGTGTGAGTGCACACACAAGGTGAGCTGAAGGTGAGTGAGAGTGCTTGGAGCCTGATAGCGTGGATAACGGGCTGAGTGTGTTTGCTCTGCTGCAGGCCAGGTGGTGCCGGGACGGCGCCCAGAAGGTCGTCACCAGCGTGCCTGGAAATATGCTGCGCTTTTATTTTGAAATACCGGATTGCGCTGGTTGGTTCCCCTGAGGTAATGTCTGAATGTTGTCCTGTAGCAGCAGGTAAGATGGGCAGTGAGGCTGCAGGTAGAGGAGGACAGCAGGGGGGGGGGTTCCTCCAGGCAGGCCGGTCTCCCAGACCTACGTGCCCCAGAGGGAGGCCCCGTTCTCTGGGCAGCCCGGGCCTGAAGCCGGGGGGTTGTGGAGCTCCAGGCAGGCTGACGGCAGGGCAGCCTCAGACCAGACGATGGAGGGGCTGGTCTGGGAAGAGACGGACAGCTGCTGTCCCCACGGGAGTCGGGACACGCACGCACGCACACACACACACACGTACACACGCACACACACACACACACACGTACATACACACGTACACACACACGTACACACACACACACACACACACGTACACACGTACACACGTACACACACACACACACACACGCACACACACACACACACACACACACACACACACACACACGTACACACACACACACACACGCACACGCACACGCACACGCACACGCACACACACACACACACTCACAGACCACTGTCATTAGTCCTCCCTGTCATTAGCAGAGTCCTGTGACTGCAGACTCCAGGTGAGGAGTCCCTGTTCTCACACACACACACACACACACACACACACACACACACACAAACCTGCAACAATTGAAATTGTTGCAGGTTTGTGTACATGTGAACTGGTCTAGGTCTGGTTGGTGTATCCAGAGTGAGATTAAGTTAGCTTGCGTCTGAGACATTGTGTTTTCTCCTGGGGGCTGAAGGGATTTGGCAGATTGTCAGTGTGATTCGTGGGAGGCAATTTCAGGAGCGTCCAGCCACACCAAGGCTGGCACCACGGAGATGTTTCTTCACCACAGACCTGAAGGGCACAGGACGTGAGCAGCCCCACAGCCCGTGATTAAGCGTCAAAACATCATGACGTGGGACTCTGTTGCAGGGAAAGCAACATGTTCCTCCTGAGCACACCTGGTGAGAGATGGCCCCGTAACGCCATAACGTTTCATAACTTCATACCAGCAGAATGCGCCCACCGCTGACTCTGAGGTAATGCCTCTAATCGCTGCATCAAAGCATTCGGTTTAATTTTGTGCCGTGACTCACAGTTCAGAACAGGCAAAGACAGGTCTCAGACGAGTGCACTACACAAACTGATTCTGTGTGTGTTTGTACGGCAGGTAAATCCAAATAACCCACAATCACCCTGGCAACAGTTGATATTGTTGCTGATTTAGCGATCTGTGTTTATTTAGTGAGGCTCAGAGCGGGGGTCCCACGAGATGGCTGCGCAGGACCCTGCCAGTGTTCATAGAGTTCTGTTCAGGCTCTCTGTGAAGGGACCTATCGAGGGTCCTCACAGTCAGAAGACACGTTGATGAATAATGATTAATGCAGGATGAGTTGGTGAGTTTTACCTCTCCGTCGTCTCGGTGAGAAACTGTAAGGGATGTTTTATTCTCCTTCTGAGGACTCAGGAGTGTGTGATCCACCTCAGAAGGAAAACACAAAAAAGTAATTGAGTCTAATTAGTGTTTGGTGCAGTCTGGCCCACGGGCCTGTTGGGTCCGGGACCAGAAGCTGCTTCCTCTGACTGCAAGCAGGGTTTACGTACTGATACAGACTGTTGGGGAGGAAGGCTGTTCAGAGTGTATGGCAGAGTTCAGATGTTCCAGCTACCTGTATGTTAATGTCTGCCACCAATACAGCCAACTCACCGAGAGCAGAGGAGATATCGGTGTGATCTCATGTGAGATCGTGTCCCTCTGCCAATGTGATGGTGAGCATGTAGAGAATGGTTTCTGCATATCACGTGTTGCAAATACAACCTCACACAGCAAGTACCCGACAGTGTGTGTGTGTGTGTGTGTGTGTGTTTATGTTTTTGTGTGTGTGTGTTTGTGTGCGTGTGTGATTTACAGTGTGTGAACATGCAAACCCAGTCATTTTACAAAGCCACATGACAAGGGTGGGTGGCTGGGTGGTGTATTGTGGGTGCCACATGGGTGGGTGGGGTGTTCACCCAGAGTACATCGGGTGCTGTGGAGAAGTCCTTGAGGGCTGGTGTGAAGTGTGTGGTGCATGGTGTGTAGTGTGTAGTGTGTAGTTTGTGAGATTAGGGTGGCAGTGAGTCATTGTTTAAGGCGTCTGTGTGTGAGCGAAGGCTTCTATTCATCGCGCTGATTAGCCCCTGACTGAGTTATGGTGGGAACCAGAGCCACTTCCTGTTGCAGGGAGCCCAGCTTCCTGCTGATACGGACGGCCACGCGAGACGCCGCGGCGCGTACGTGCGCTAGCAGGCGATGGCCGTAGTTATGCTGTTGTTCTGTTGTTGTCCTGTTGTCCTGTGGTTGTTCTGCTGTTGTCCTGTTGTTGTCTTGTTGTTGTCTTGATGTCCTGTTGTTGTCTTGTTGTCCTGTTGTTGTCTTGATGTCCTGTTGTTGTCCTGTTGTTGTCTTTTTGTCCTGTTGTTGTCTTGTTGTTCTGTGGTTGAGGGTTGTTGTCACGTGAGGTCCTGGCCTGACAGACCTGGTCTCTTGTGGTGTCATGTTATTGTTGTTATTGTGCTGGATGTTTGTGTGCCGTTACGGTTCTAGTTCTACTGTTCTGGTTAATGGTTTGAATCAACAGAACATTATCAGAGCCTGGAGTCAGTTCTTCACACAACGCCTCACGCCAATCACACATCACACATTCCAACCTGTCACAACGGGCTGTTTCACATTCCTCTGGACGAGCCGCAGGTTTGATGCCGGCTGGGATGGTTGAAGGCCAGCTTGAGAGGAAACAACAGCAAAGGCAACAATGGGTCAAAAAGAACAGCTACAGGCTAGCTAGCTCATGGAGTTGATTGTGTTTGGCTAACGCTAGCTGCCTTGCTCTCTCTGCCGGTGCATTGTGTTTCGCTAGCGCTGAGTTTCCTAGCAGCGATGCAGTCTTTGATGGGGGGGCTTAGGGCAGAGCGGGGTAGGATCTCACGTGGGTTTGGGGTAAACCCGTCCCTGTTTGTTCACCTGCGGTGGTCCATCCATTTTGACGTCTACCTGCAGCGCTAGCTCAGGTCTGGGCTAAGCTAGACTAATTACCATGAAAGACGCTCCGCTAACGCTAAGTGGCTGTTTATTCAGACGATTTATTTGCCGTGAATTGGCGGCGCAGGAGTGGGAGCCATGGGAAGCCGTCTGGTGGTGTACGTCTGTGATGCCGTGTGTTTGGGGGATCAGGGCCCTGACGTCTCTCTGGGTTGATTTACGGCATGAGTTGTCGTGTAAATATTTGGGCCTTCTTGGGTCGGGCCAGCCGATCCATAGTGGAGGCTGTCTGGACCTGCCCGGGCCGGGCCGGTCCTGATTAGCTGCATTACTCCGCAATGCCGAGGATGCTTATGATATCACTAAGTAGTGTTTCACACGTTTTCTTGGCTGGTTGGTGGTCTGTTGACACAGACGGGACAAAGACATCCATTCAAGACGGCAAGACAACTTTCTAAAACTGTGATTTGAGGCCAGCGACTGGCGGTGCTCCACAGTAAACAAAGGTAATCTGTAATATTTGCGGTTTGCGCGCCGAGAGCGTGTGAAGTTATTAATACGGGGCCGTCGACGTCGCCTGTGAACTCCCGGTAGCCACGGTGGTGGATGATTAACCGGCCAGTCCAAACAACAATGCTGTGAGAACAGCACTCAGCCGGTGATTTGCGGCCAGGGTTTTGACTCGGCCGGTAAGTGTGTGAGACTGTGCTGGAGGCCAGGTGTGTGACCCAAAACCCTTGTGTTGATAAATGCCTTGTTATGATTAGGTATGGCAATCACTCTGATATTTACCTAACAGTAAAAACTTCATCTGTAACCTTTCTGTCTGTTGTTTTAACAACGGGAAACTACAGCTGGACTTCCATCCAAAATGCTGTTCATGTTGTGTTCCTGCCAATATGTTGTTGCACCATCCTGCTTCCTGCTGTACTCTATTAGAGCTCCTCTCTGTGCTCTATTCTACTGTACTCTATTAGAGCTCCACTCTGTGCTCTATTCTACTGTACTCTATTAGAGCTCCACTCTGTGCTCTATTTTACTGTACTCTATTGTATTCTGCTCTATTCTCGTCCTCATTGCAGCCTCCGCTCGCAAGGCTACCGTCGGCTAGCCATGCTAACACCGAGCTAGTGTGATTAGCGAGGTACGTGTGGCTCTGCTTGTGGTACATTCCCAGCTGCCCCGGGCCAGGGCACTGTCAACACAACCCATCATTCACTCCCCCTCCCCCCCTACCTCCCCCATCGTCCCCGCCCCCCCCCCCCCCCCCCCCCACCCTACTTCCCCCTCCCCCGCCCCCCACAACTCACCCCCACCCAATAATCACCCTCCCCGGCACGCTGACACCACGCCGCCAAATGCTGGTACGTAACAGTCCAAAGGGTCTTGTGTTGGGGGGTCCGTTGATCCAGAGCACCCCTGGGGGGGTCCCGGGCCCTCGGGGGGGTCCAGGGCCAGACTCAATCCACGCTTTCCCAAAGGAAAATGAAACAATGTTTGTGCGTGCCGACATTGACTCTGATCGCCCGGTTTGCGGACCAGGGGAAATACTGTATTGATTATCAATCTGGAGAAACGTGGGGTTATTTTACCACACAAAAGTACCTCCAGGTGTTCCTCTCAGAGAGGGTTGGAACATTCTGTTTGGAATCAGGAGATCCCTGGGAGCGTTATTTAAACCAGGCCACGCCGCGGGTCTGGTCAGGGAGGCTCCGGCGCTGGGTCCTGTTCCCAGGTCTTAACCTCCAGCCTGTCTCCTGTCGCGCCTCCCAGAGCCATCTCCCATCCTCTGACAGCTTCATCCACAGCTCTGCTGACAGCTCGGGGGGTATCTGTCTGTGGAACAAAGACTCCTGTGGGTAAATATAGACTTAAACGCAGGGAGCCGGTCCAGGGTGTTATAAATAAGATCCTGGACCTCTGCTGGGCCACAGGACA
>JAXIVH010000028.1:1702689-1707689 GCA_036785325.1 Urophycis tenuis
ACTGAGGGGAGGATGTATGGCCATGTAGCTATTAGAAACAACATCAGCAGGCTATATAATCAGCGGTAGGAGCAGCGTATGAGTGGGGCGACAGGAAACCCAAACATTGGACCAAATCCACAGCCAAACGCACAAAGGCAGCCCAACAGGAACCAGAACCTGTCGCGGCGGTGTGGGAGGCCAGACGGGGGGCCTGGTGTGGTCCACCTGGTGGGCCTCAGGTTCACCCACCGGCTCCCCCCCCGCCGGCCAGCCAGCCTGGGGGGGCAGCCGGCAGACAGGGCCCTCTTATCTGGGACCTGGGGTCGTTTAGCGAGCTCTGGGCTGTCATTAGCCCCAACCAGACCCTCCCATGCACTCTGCAGACGCAGCTGTTAGCCTGGCTGCAGGTCAGCCTGGCGACTGGTTAAGCCTGGCGACTGGGTAGCTTGGCTACTGGTTAGCCCTGGAGACTGGTCAGCCTGGCTGCAGGTCAGCCTGGCGACTGGGTAGCTTAGCTGCTGGTCAGCCTGGCTGCTGGTTAGCCTGGCTGCTGGTTAGCTTGGCGACTGGTTAGCCTGGAGACTGGTTAGCCTGGCTGCTGGTTAGCCTGGAGACTGGTTAGCCTGGCTGCTGGTTAGCCTGGAGACTGGTCAGCCTGGCTGCTGGTTAGCCTGGCTGCTGGTTGGCTAGGCTGCATATAGGCAGAGCTGCTGGTTGAGCTGGCTGCCAGCTAGCCGGGCCACTGGTTAGCCTGGCTGCAGGTGTAATTATCCAGCCTCATTAGCTCGTAGCTGCAGGTCACCTGCTGACCTCCAGACTGCAGGCTGGTGGCTCCTTCCTTCTTATCACACAGAAACCCACACGTTCTCACCAATACTTACCTCCCCCACCCTTACCCTCCCCTGAACACACACACCTTACCCACCCCCGTCTCCCCAGCCCTCTCTCTCTGGGGTTCTTTATCTCTCTCTCTCTCTCTCTCTCTCTCTCTCTCTCTCTCTCTCTTAATCTCTCTAAATGTGAGGGTAAACAAGACCAGCTGTAGCTGTGGTCCCAGCTCAGACCACGGCACACGACCAGGACCTGGACTACGTATGAGACCAGAATCTGAATAATAGGACCAGGATCTGGACCATAAGACCCCACTCTGGACTATAACCACCAGACCTGGACAATAGACCAGGATCTGGACCATAGGAGTATGATCTAGGACCGTGAACTGGACTCTTTGTTCAGGTCTGGTCTCTGGGAACCTGGCTCCTCTCAGGTCCTCATGTGATTCATGGCTTTAGTTTCGTGCTCTGTCATTAGGACTTTCCCAGAGTGATCACCCAGGCTGCTCACACACACACACACACACACACACACACACACAACACACACACACACACACACACACACACACAGCACACACACACACACACACACACACACACACACACACACACACACACACAGACACACACACACACACACACACACACACACACACACAGGACGTAAGAATGGCAACAGTACTTGCTTGTGTGTGTGTGTGTGTATGAGAGGGGCTTCCCTGTCAGATTACGGTCTGAAGCAGCTGGAGAAATACACACACACACACACACACACACACACACACACACACACACACACACACACACACATTGAGACACACAAACTGAGACACAGAGTCTAAGATCATCTCCTGCACAATTTACTACTCTGACTTCCAGTCTGGCTGATGCAGTCATTATGCAAACATGATGTGCTATAGATGTGCAGTATAGTGCAGTATAGTAACAGTGATGGTACAGTATAGTAAAGTATAGTGCAATATAGTACAGTGATGGTACAGTATAGTGCAGTATAGTACAGTATAGTACAGTGATGGTACAGTATAGTGCAGTATAGTACAGTATAGTGCATTGTAGTGCAGTGATGGTACATTATAGTACAGAATAGTGCAGTATAGTACAGTGATGGTACAGTATAGTGCAGTGATGGTACAGTATAGTGCAGCATAGTACAGTGATGGTGCAGTATAGTGCAGTATAGTATAGTACAGTGTTGGCAAGGTATAGTGCAGTATAGTACAGTGATGGTGCAGTATAGTGCAGTACAGTATAGTACAGTGTTGGCAAGGTATAGTGCAGTATAGTACAGTGATGGTGCAGTATAGTGCAGTATAGTATAGTACAGTGTTGGCACAGTATAGTGCAGTATAGTACAGTGATGGTGCAGTATAGTGCATTATAGTATAGTACAGTGATGGTACAGTATAGTACAGTATAGTGCAGTATAGTACAGTGATGGTACAGTGTAGCACAGTATACTGCAGTATAGTACAGTGATGGTACAGTATAGTGCAGTACAGTACAGTATAGTGCAGTACAGTACAGTGATTGCACAGTATAGTGCAGTATAGTACAGTGATGGTACATTATAGTACAGAATAGTGCAGTATAGTACAGTGATGGTGCAGTGTAGTGCAGTATAGTGCAGTATAGTACAATGTTAGTACAGTATAGTGCAATATATTACAGTGATGGTACAGTATAGTACAGTATAGTGCAGTATAGTACAGTGTTGGTACAGTATAGTGCAGTATAGTACAATGTTAGTACAGTATAGTGCAGTATTATTACAGTGATAGTGCAGTATAGTACAGTATAGTACAGTGTTGGTACAGTATAGTGCAGTATAGTACAGTATAGTATAGTGTTGTTACAGTATAGTGCAGTGATGGTACAGTATAGTGCAGTATACAGTGATGGTACTGTTCCCCACTGTAGTATACTAACAACACACTATGGTCATATGGTGCAGATGTTTCAGTGTGTGGATGTCTCCTCCTCAGAGTGACTCCAGAACATTCATCAGGGCGCCCAGCAGACCAGCAGCACAGGAGTTAAGAAAGGAGGCAAGGAGGGAAATGGATGCTAAAAATAATAACAACATAGATAACATGAATACACATAATAGTGTTTTAACACAGTGTGTGTATCTGTGCACACACACACACACACACACGCACGCACGCACGCACGCACACACACACACACTGAAAACACAGAAACAGAGGAATGCATGAGCCTGCATACACGCAGGAAGCGGATGTACTTAAACAGGAAACAGTTCACGCTCACAAAAATAGCAACAATCACACACACACACACACACACAGATACCAGCATGAATGCACAGTCACACCTGAACAACGCCAGACAATATATGCAAACACACGCATATACACACATACACACACACACACTCACGCCCACACACACACACACTCACGCCCACACACACATACACACTCAAGGCCACACACACACACACACACACATGCACTGTGAAGCTGGAGAGAGAGAGTGTTGAGTGGTGTTAAAGTAGGCTCTCTCGCCCGCTCCTCGCTGGTCTATTTATAGGCGTCTCATTAAGTCAGTGTTAATGATGCCCAGCCTGTTAATGGTTTGATTAAGTCATTATCACCTCTATTTCCATCTCACCTGCTTCCAGAAGCTTCTGGTGCAGCCAGGCTGTAGACATGCCCCGCCCTGGTACCATCGCTCACCCTGGTACCATCGCTCACCCTGGTACCATCGCTCACCCTGGTACCCATCGCTCACCCTGGTACCATCACTCACCCTGGTACCATCACACACCCTGGTACCATCGCTCACCCTGGTACCATCGCTCACCCTGGTACCATCGCTCACCCTGGTACCATCACTCACCCTGGTACCATCGCTCACCCTGGTACCATCGCTCACCCTGGTACCATCGCTCACCCTGGTAACATCACTCACCGTCTGGTACCATCGCTCACACCTGGTAACATCATACACCCTGGTACCATCGCTCACCCTGGTACCATCGCTCACCCTGGTACCATCGCTCACCCTGGTACCATCACTCACCCTGGTACCATCGCTCACCCTGGTACCATCGCTCACCCTGGTACCATCGCTCACCCTGGTACCATCACTCACCCTGGTACCATCGCTCACCCTGGTACCATCATACACCCTGGTACCATCGCTCACCCTGGTACCATCATACACCCTGGTAACATCGCTCACGCCTGGTACCATCACTCACACCTGGGTACCATCACTCACCCTGGTACCATCGCTCACCCCTGGTACCATCGCTCACCCTGGTACCATCATACACCCTGGTAACATCGCTCACCCTGGTACCATCACTCACCCTGGTAACATCGCTCACCCTGGTACCAATCGCTCACCCTGGTACCATCGCTCACCCTGGTACCATCGCTCACCCTGGTAACATCGCTCACCCTGGTACCATCGCTCACCCTGGTACCATCACTCACCGTGGTACCATCGCTCACCCTGGTACCATCGCTCACCCTGGTACCATCATACACCCTGGTACCCATCGCTCACCTGGTACCATCATACACCCTGGTAACATCGCTCACCCTGGTACCATCGCTCACCCCTGGTACCATCGCTCACCGTAGGTACCATCGCTCACCCTGGTACCATCGCTCACCCTGGTACCATCGCTCACCCTGGTACCATCGCTCACCCTGGTACCATCACTCACCCTGGTACCATCGCTCACCGTGGTACCATCGCTCACTCCTGGTACCATCGCTCACCCTTGGTTACCATCGCTCACCGTGGTACCATCACTCACCCTGGTACCATCGCTCACCGTGGTACCAATCACTCACCGTGGTACCATCACTCACCCTGGTACCATCGCTCACCCCTGGTACCATCACTCACCCCTGGTACCATCGCTCCTACTGGTTTTACTGGTCGTGGAGGACACGACCAGTAAAAGGTTGAGACCAGTCCCTCCTGCTGTAGTTTATACTGGCTTTCCCTTTTGGTCTTTATCTGCTTTTCCCCTTCATCTCTCTCTCTCCTCTGGCAGGCAGTGTTTTGGTCTCGGTACGAGAATGAAAGTACAATCTCCTTTCTCACCCTCCACCTCTTCCTCACCCTCCACACCTTGTCTTCCCATCCTCCTCTTCCTCACGCAGACCTCCGGCTTTATGA
>JAXIVH010000028.1:1720189-1722689 GCA_036785325.1 Urophycis tenuis
GGAGGACAGAGGAGAGGAGACACACTGGTGAGGACAGAGGAGGACCCCCACAACCTTCTGAAGAGGTTTCAGAGAGAGAGAGAGAGAGAGAGAGAGAGGAGAGAGAGAGAGAGAGAGGAGAGAGAGAGAGAGAGAGAGAGAGAGCATTAGTGTAAGAAGAGAGGGGGGCGTCCAAGCATTAGGAACATGAGTGCACTAATGTTTCTCCCCTCCCCACATCAGCTCCCATTGAGAACATGAGTCCTGGGCGCCTAATCCAAGCGTCGCCATGACGAGCACGCCATGGCAACACAACACAGATACGCTGAAAACAATGCGTAGCCCGCGCGCAATTAGCTCTCCCGCCCTAACGAGGGGCGCCCATTAACCTGATCTGAGGGCGCACACACACGCCACGTTGCACGCCCCTTGTGCACGCCAGGCAGCACGTCGGGGGAGTTCTGGCAGGCCCGGGCTGTGACTCCACCCCGGCCAACGGAGCGAGTCAGAGACCTGACACCCCCCCCTGGGTCCTCCCCGTGCCCCCCGCGGTCCGGTTCTGGTCCCCTCTACTGGACTCTGCCCGGTTCTGGTTCATGTGGTTGAGTCTCCTCTGGTCTGGGTTAACTTAACTCGGGGTAGTTGTTTACTGTTGTGTAGTTTGTGTTTTTGGAAGAAGTACTTTTTTATATTTTATTCGACTCTGAACTGATTCGACAAGTTAATCTTCTGGTTGAAATGTTGTTTTTTTTGAGGCGGGAGAAGGCCCGAGAATAGAGAGTTCTCTTGTATTGTTTTTCTAAGTGAATGACATTTGACTTTAGTTTCCAAAGTGTTACACTACTCTACTGCTGTCAACACACAGGCCTCCTGCTGTGTCTGAAGAGCCAGCCTTCTCAGAGCCCAGCCTCCTCAGAGTCCAGCCTCTCAGAACCCAGCCTCCTCCCAGCCCAGCCTCCTCAGAACCCAGCCCTCCTCCCAGCCCAGCCTCCACAAAGCCCCAAGCCTCCTCAGAAACCCAGCCTCCTCCAGCCCAGCCTCCACAGAGCCCAGCCTCCTCAGAGTCCAGCCTCCTCCAGTCCAGCCTCCTCAGAACCCAGCCTCCTCCCAGCCCAGGCCTCCTCAGAACCCAGCCTCCTCAGAGTCCAGCCTCCACAGAGCCCAGCCTCCCTCAGAATCCAGCCTCCTCCCAGCCCAGCTCCTCCCAGCCCAGCCTCCTCAGAACCCAGCCTCCTCCCAGTCCAGCCTCCTCAGAACCCAGCCTCCTCTGGGCAGAGCCTGGGTGTGTGTCTGTGGCTGGGAAGCTTCGTGAATCACTTACCTCTTCTGTGCAAATTCTGGTCATTAAACTCTCCCAGAACACACACGCACGCATGCAGGCGCACACACACGCGCACACACACACACACACACACCCACACACGGACACACACGCACGCACGCACGCAGGCACGCGCACAACACACACACACACACACACACACACACACACACACAGACTTATGGGCTGTTTTTAAATTAGGCTAAGTTGATATTCTATCCTTCTGCACTTCAAAGATTTCTAATAAAGAGTCACCACTCTGTGTGTGTGTTTGTGTGTGGGTGTGTGTGTGTGTTGGGTGTGTGTGTGTGTGTGTGTGTGTGTGTGCGTGCGTGTGCGTGCATGTGTGCCTGTGCGTGTGTGTGTGTGTGTGTGTGTGCGCTGCGCGCATGTGCATGTGTGTGTGTGTTGGGTGTGTGTGTGTGTATGTGCATTGTGCGTGTGTGTGCTTATGTGTGTGTGTGTGTGTGTGTGTGTGTGTGTGTGTGTGTGTGTGTGTGTGTGTGTGTGCATGTGTGTGTGTGTGTGTGTGTGTGTGTGAATGTGTTGGGTGTAGTCCCACATCATCATTCAGTAGTAGGAGGAGGCCAGTGTATCAGAGTAAATATGTATTCATATATCTATTAATATGTATGTCATATAAAGTACATATTGTGTATCAACACCAGGGCAGAAGTGAGGCAGTATCTGTGGTCAGAGCTGAACGCCTCTAACAACCGTCATGGTTGGACTCGGTTCCAGTAAAGTTACAGATATTTGTAATATTACCTTTGTAACAGATTTGACAGATGTTGTAATGTTGGTCGATGCTTTGTCCTCATATGTTTGCATTGTTTCTTCATGTTTATTTGTAATAGACTGGGCCTCACAGTTGTTACTGTCAAGGTTACGAATAACGGAGCTCAATAGGCCAAAAGGTGTGTAATGCTGGTAGGTATTTCTCCTAGCGTGTACGGGTGCTGTGTCCAGCGGTTAGCTAACAGTGTGTGTGTGTGTGTGGACCTGTTTGGTCCAGTCTCCTCTCCTGGGGGGCTGAAGTCTAGCGGTGTGAAACTCGATGCCCACTTCGTATGCAGGCGGCACGCTAGCACGTGAAGCTAACGCTAGCTCATTAGCGCCCGCTTACAGCGCGGCAGGTGTATGTGGATGCTACATGCTACAAGCTACATGGCTAACACTGACTTCATTATATAACTCATT
>JAXIVH010000028.1:1730189-1768549 GCA_036785325.1 Urophycis tenuis
CAAACCAGCGCATCCCTTTCCTTCTGGTGCATTCCATCGTCAAGGTTACCGCCCTCAGCCCACTCTCCCATCCTACGCCATACCTGGCTGCCATTACCCACAATCCTGCTGGGGTCCACTCTCACCCGAGACCCCCATGTTGAGAACGTATACTGAGAGTATTGATAGTAACAATTCTCAGAGTATTGTAACCATTTATATTCATTTATATTCATTTATATTTATATTCCATTTATATTATATAGTATTATAACTATGTATACACTCTTGCAGTATTGTTACTTTTTAAAGTGATAGACAGGAATTAAAAATAAAATAACCGTAACACCTACAGCATATGAGCTCACAAAGTATATTCCTATACTTACAGTATATACAGTATATATATTTAAACATCT
This sequence comes from Urophycis tenuis, assembly GCA_036785325.1. Taxonomy (NCBI): domain Eukaryota; kingdom Metazoa; phylum Chordata; class Actinopteri; order Gadiformes; family Phycidae; genus Urophycis; species Urophycis tenuis. The sequence goes on from JAXIVH010000028.1 coordinate 1,730,588, forward strand.
CAAAGTCTGGACTTCCGGTGGAGCGACTGAAGCGGATGGCCGCATAAATAATCCCTCCCGATCGGTCGGAGTTTATTCCCCAATTTAAATACAAATACACTCTAAACTTTGCTTTAATTAATGATGGAGGGGGAAAAACTTAAGAAGGGCAAGGGTAAACAACCCGAGAGAGTGGAGAGGGACGACAAATTGGCGACAGAAGGGGTCATAGTCGAGGAACACAGAGACGGTAATGGCGGACAACACACTGAGCTAGCGGCAGTGGATATGGAAGCTAGCGTCGCCCTCATCCGCGCAGACATAAAGACTATGGTCGCGGAGATGAAGTCTGAGCTGGGTAATTTTCGAGACAGCATTAGAGAAGATATGAAAAGGGAGCTAGCCGACATGAGGGAGGACCTTCAACACAAGCTAGGTGAAGTAGCAACCGACCTTAAAGCTACAACCGTGTGCGCGAAGCAGAAGGCCGTATAGCCGACATAGAAGAGTGGACCGTGGACTTCAAAGAGGCGCTGAATCAGTCACTGCAAGTCCAGGACAGATTACAGATGAAGCTAACAGACCTGGAAGCACGTTCGAGGCGTAATAACATACGCATTTATGGCATCTCAGAGGGAGCTGAGGAAAACAATATCCAGCAATTTATTGATAACATTATCAAAAAAGAGATACGGCCCCTCGCTGAAGTCGAACTTGGAATACAACGGTGTCACAGAGCGCTCGGCCCTAATCCCCCAAAAGAGGCACAACCCAGGTCGGTGGTTGTATACTTTCAGGAGTTCAAAACCAAAGAATTGGTGCTGCATTCTGCATGGAAGAAGAAGGAGATCTACTACGGTGACAGGAGGATTTATTTCAACCATGACTACCCCGCAGAAACGCTGGCAAAAAGAAAGGCGTATATGCAGATTAGGAGACTTCTGCGGGAAAAGGGAATCCGGTTCCAGACACCACCGCCAGCCAAGCTACGAGTTTTCTTCGACAGCGGACCGGTGATGTACGGGAGTGCAGCGGAGGCAGCGGAGGATCTGAAGAAGAGCGGATTCCGGCTTGAGCGTGAGAGCACTGCTGAACCCGGGATCCCGGAGAAAATACGGAAAAATACCTGGCAGCGTTCGGCGAAGACAGCAAGCACCCAGTCCCACCAAGAGAGGATTGAGGAAAGGCTGCGAAGTTTCCAGCGGCCGTAATAGATCCAGTGGTGACGGAAACGGGAGGTAACAGACTGTTTAATGATCTTGCACGGTAAGAGCAGAGACTCGACTGAGAGCACCAGTCTAATTAGAAACGTTAATAACACTGGGACTGGGGGATGGAGGTGTATTGTATGCTTACAGTGTCTGGGTGTAAAAACTACATCTGTTGTTTCTTGTAGCGGCATCCCCGCTCTCCATTAAGACTGAGCCACATTTGTTTTTGTTTTCTCTCCATTTCTCATTTTCATTTTCATTTAATACACAATTACCAGATTCTAATTTCATATGAGGCTAAATTATTTTTTTTTTTTATTTATTACTGTGTAGGATCGCCCTTAGCCCATAGAATGAATATAGTTGACCGACATCTACGGGGAAGAGATCAGATCTTGATGAATTTAGTGCACAAATACGCCCTTGGAGCAGGGATATTTTAGATTGCACTGAGGGGGGCTCTGGTGACTCACTAGACTACTCCCCCCACTTCAAGAAGTATTGAATTACTTCAAAATGGAGGTCTACCTGAGTTTTTTCATTTACTGGCTTGTTTTATCTTGCTATGTTTCAAGTTTGTTTTATAGTTCAAAAACAGTTCAAGTTTGGTCATCAGTAAAAGGTCATTCACCTACATGTGTTATCTGTGGATTTAAATGCAATGTCAGGAATATAGGGTAGTTACCCTTAATGTAAATGGCTTACACAATCCAATCAAGAGGGGCAAGGTTATTGCAAAGATGAAGAGAGAGAAACTGTATGTAATATTCTGGCAGGAGACCCATCTCGACAGGATTGAACATGAAAAGTAAAAAAAAATATGGTTTTAGAAATACATTCTACTCATGTTACAAGAAAGGGAGAAAAAGAGGGGTAGCAATAATGATTCCTAATAGAGTGAATTTCCAAGTGGTTTCTGAAATCTGTGATAAAGAGGGTCGGTATGTAATTGTTAAGGGGTTCCTTGAACAGAAAGAGGTCACACTAGTCAATGTGTATATACCACCTGGTCAGGATAATTCCTGTATCAGAGAAATTTTTGATTTGATTGCTTCTGAAGCCACCGGGGTCTTAATATGTGGAGGAGACTGGAATATGCAGTTACAATGTAAGCTAGACTCCTCTAACACATCAAAGAGATCTACTCCCAACGCCAGAGTAACTAAGAACATGTTGACAGAGCTCGGGATGATTGATGTATGGAGGGAGCTCCATCCAACAGAAAGACAGTACACATTTTACTCAGCAAGTCATAGAGTGCACTCAAGAATTAACTATTTCTTTACATATAACTCTGACAGACACAGACTTAAGGAGTGCAGTGTTGTCACGATACCAAAATTATTGTTTCGATACCGATACCAAGTCAAGAATTGCGATTTCGATACTTTTTCGATACTTTTCCTGAAAAGGGAGAAACACTCTCAAATATCATTGATGTGCTTTATTTTAAAACTGGGGCAACATTCTAATCATAACATACTAATAAATGAACATATGAACAGCAGATATATTAAACATTAGAACAAAATATGAAATATCAAAATATAAAAAATAAATTAGAGCAATGACATTCAAGGTAAAAAAATAATAAATTTAGCAGCATTATCTCAGTCATAAGAAACATAAGCGTTACCAGTAATGAACATAAATAACAAATTAAAGCAATGGCATTCAATTAAAAAAAAAAAAAAAAATCAAATTTAGCTGCATTATCTCTTATACTCAGAATCAGAATCAGAATCAGAATCAAGTTTATTGCCAAGTAGGTTTACACCTACAAGGAATTCGACTTGGTGCAATTGGTGCAAGGGAAAAAACAGTATTAAAATATAAGTAAGTAAAAAAAGTAAAAAAGTAGAAAAGTAAAATAACTATAATAAAATAAATATATATATACAATGTACAATGAATATGAGTATGAATATGAATATGGATATGGAATACAGAGCAGTAGTGCATGCAGAGGAAAATGGAAAAATGGTGGACCCGAATGAGTGCACACTGTACACACTGTGCGTTAATGTAACGCAGACGATCTGAAGATGCCACGTTAATGTGGCATGTAGGTCTGTGTGGGGGGAGGGAGAGAGTCAGTGTCAGTGGGGGCTCCGGGCCTTGTTGACAAGGCTAGTGGCAGATGGGAAAAAACTGTTCTTATGCCGTGAGGTTTTGGTCCTGATGGACCGCAGCCTCCTGCCAGAGGGGAGTGATGCAAAGAGATGGTGACCGGGGTGGGAGGGGTCGGCCATAATCTTACCTGCACGCCTCAGGGTCCTGGAGGTGTACAGGTCCTGGAGCGATGGCAGATTGCAGCCAATCACCTTCTCTGCAGACCGAATGATGCGCTGCAGTCTGCCCTTGTCCTTGGCGGTGGCAGCAGCGAACCAGATGGTGATGGAGGAGGTGAGGATGGACTCAATGATGGAGGAGTAGAAGTGCACCATCATTGTCCTGGGCAGGTTGAATTTCTTCAGCTGCCTAAGGAAGTACATCCTCTGCTGGGCTTTCTTGATGAGGGAGCTGATGTTCAGCTCCCACTTGAGATCCTGGGAGATGACAGTTCCCAGGAAGCGGAAAGACTCCACAGTGTCAATTGTGTAGTCGCAGAGGGTGATGGGGGCAGGTGAGGCTGAGTACTTCCTGAAGTCCACAACCATCTCCACTGTCTTTAGAGCGTTGAGCTCTAGGTTATTCCGGCTGCACCATGTCACCAGATGGTCTATCTCCCACCTTTAGTCAGACTCATCACCATCAGAAATGAGTCCAATGAGGGTGGTGTCATCCGCAAACTTCAGAAGCTTGACGGACTGGTGACTGGAGGTGCAGCTGTTTGTGTACAAACTCAAAACTGAGTTTAAAAAAACAAATAAAATTTAGCTCGAACATAGCTTGGAGGGTTGGCTGCTGGGTTGGCTGCTGCCTTTGAGGAGCTGCTCTTTCAGAGCCCGTAGCTGCAGACTGCTGTAGCAGAAGAAAATGGAAATATTTAAAATATGATGGTGATAAATTTGTCATAACGGAGGACCTAAATAGTTTATGTGTGATAGTAACAATAACTTGTGACTAACTAAACATCTCTATGCAGTGGTAGTGATAATTGCTAACATTCACCTAACCATAAAATTACCATTATTCATTGGATATAATGAGTTAACCTAATGTTGTTTAAACTGTGACATATGGATTAATATAGGCTAATGTTTCGTGTACTTCAATGTCTGATTTCTTTGATGGTTAACTTTATATTTGAGTCCATAATTTATTACAAGGCAAAGGTTTCATATGACCTACACCTCCTTTTCGTACAGTAGGTTTATGCTCTTTAAATGCTGTAATAACCCAATATAGGCTAAATAAATCACTGACAAACATGCACATGCTGTGATTTTAATCATATAGGCTATAGATCATTTTAGCTGATGTTTTGTATGCTTTATTTTAGCAGCTTGCAAATTATTTACGTCATCTATGAAAGTTGCGTTTTCAGATATGCTGAATTAGCGGTAGGCAGGCTATTGTGGTTAGCCATGAGGATAATGCCCATAGTTAGCCTACTATTTCTGTAGATAGCCTGGTCAAACTACAGTGGTGCAAAATAGTGACTTGTCACAAAATAAACTATAGCCTTCTCATTTGACTTATTTTAAGGGCATGAACGTGATGATGTTATCTTTCACATACTAACCTGTCGGTCTTTTTGTGCAACTCGGCGTGCTTGTCGGCCAAGTGTTTCGCCGGGTTCGAGGTGTTGGCTCCCTTCGTTTGAAATTGTTTGTAGCACTTACGACAAACAGGTCTCGACTTATCGGTAGCTTTGCCCTCACTGTCAGCAAGGTAGGCAAAGTACCTCCATATCTCACTCCTCGCGTCATCTTTTTCAACCAGCCGTGGACCGGCGGCCACAGTATCACTCGCACATGCAGCCATCTCGCTTTAGTGTTTGTTTAATGACAGCAGCAGCGCAGCTTCTTTGCTGCGTGCGTCACGTGCGTGAGGAGAAAAAAACACGGACGTCCATAGGGAGGCACTGGAAGCGTGCGTTGCACACACCAACATGAAATATGTCTCTTACAAATATGGAACACGGACATTCTAAAAGTATCGATACTAATAAATTTAGGAATCGTGACATTTTTAATTTCCAAGAATCGCGATACTTTTGAAGTATCGGTGCACCGTGCAACACTAGTGCAGTATAGGGATTCGAGATGTCTCTGACCATTCACCTGTTTACCTGACCCTACACCTAGACAATGAGAAGAAAAACACATCTTGGCGACTTAATACAAGTATCTTAAATGATAATACATGTAAGAACAATGTACAAAAGGAATTTAAAGACTACATGGATAACAACAATAATGGGGAAGTATCGCCAAGTGTTCTGTGGGATGCTGCTAAATCAGTGATCAGAGGAAAGCTTATTGCCTACGCATCACATAAGAAAAAGTAAAGAGACAAAAAGCTGTCTGATTTACAAGAAAATCTCAAAGTGTTAGAGCGAGAACATGTTGGAGGGAAGGATCCCCACATCCTAAATAAAATTAACACCATCAAAAAGGAATTAAATGGACTCTATGAGAAGGAATTAGAGAAAAAAGCCAAGTTTGTTAAGCAGAGACATTATGAGAACGGCCCTAGGGCCCTAAAACTCCTGGCTTGGAGGCTAAGGAAGCAACAGGCACAGAGCTCCATAGTTGAAATTAGAGACCCTAGAACTAAAAAAGTGTGCCACAAATTAGAGAACATACAACATATTTTTGAAAACTACTACAGAGAACTATATAGGGAACCAAATACAACTAGCCCTCAGGAAATAAATACATTTCTAGAATCACTGGACTTGCCCTCAATAGGTGAAGAACAGAATAAAGCCCGAACGGCAGAAATTACAAAGGAGGAATTAGAAAAGGCCATTTCTAAGCTGAAGGCCAATAAAGCACCGGGAACGGATGGCTTTCCAGCCGAATGGTATAAGGCCTTTAAGGAGCAAATAATACCCATACTTTTGGACTGCTTTAACTACACACTTAAAGAAGGTGATCCACCAAGAACATAGAGGGAAGCAATAATCTCAGTTATTCGTAAGGAGGGGAAGGATAAAAAAGAGTGTAGTGCATATAGACCCATTTCTGTACTGAATATTGATTATAAGTTGTACGCGTCCATACTGGCTAAAAGACTAGAACATATAACACCAGAACTAGTGGATACAGATCAAACAGGCTTTGTGCGTGATAGACAGACGCAAGATAGTATTAGACGGGTGCTGCATGTGCTTGATCATGTGACTAAGGGGAATAACAGAGCTGCAGTACTCAGTCTAGATGCCGAGAAGGCGTTTGATTTGGTTCGCTGGGAGTACTTGTACCTAACACTGAGAAGATTTGGATTTAAAGATGACTCTATTAGATGTTTTAAAACCCTATACCTCTCTCCAAATGCCAGAATAAAAATTAACGGACATCACTCACAGCCCATTGAGCTGGAGCGAGGCTGCCGCCAAGGATGTCCTCTCAGCCCAGCTCTTTTCTCTTTATTTATTGAACCCTTAGCACAGTCGATTAGGGATGATCCACTAATAAAAGGAATAATGATCAGAGGCTTGGAGCAAAAGATTTGTCTTTATGCGGATGACGTATTACTGCTTATAACAGCACCAGAGGTCAGCCCTAGGTTGATGTCTACACTAATAGACTTTGGAACCTATTCTGGATATAAATTAAATGCGCAAAAAACCCAAATTCTAAGCTATAACTACACCCCTCAGGAAGACATGCTAAATAAATTTGATTTTAAATGGAACTCAAAGGAAATTAAGTACCTGGGGGTTCGAATAACTAAAGATCTATCCAAAATACATGAAAGCAACTACGGCCCCATAAGTAAAAACATCAAGTCAGATATTGACAGATGGTCTCAACTGCCCTTAGACATGCACAATAGGATAGAAACAATAAAAATGAATCTACTTCCCTGACTCTTATATCTTTTTCAATCCCTGCCAGTAAGGGTTACACCAAAACAATTTAATGAATGGGATAAGTGGATCTCAAGATTCATATGGGCGGGTAGAAGGCCAAGGATTCAATTTAAAACACTGCAACTGCCTAAAGAGAAAGGGGGTAGATCACTACCATGCTTAGCAGACTACTATAGGGCAGCGCAATTAAGACCACTGGCATGCTGCTGCGATCCAAATTATACAGCAAAATGGAAGGATTTGGAAATTTCACAATTAGATATACCGTTACAATCTATACTGGGTAGTAAAATACTGTATGAGCAGCATTCTGGTGGCCTGAATCAATGGTCTAAAGTTTGCCTTCAAATTTGGTTTAAGAATGTAAATCGCCAATATTTGAAAGACAGTCTAAACTGCTGAGATGGGTTGCTTTTGACCCCGATTTCAAGCCTGCAAGGATTGACGGGAGGTTTAAACATTGGTACAGAAGGGGAATCACTTCTTATTGTTCAATTTTATTGAAGGGAGAATTTGATAGTTTTCAGAATATTTCGGATACATATGGATTGGAAAAATTGGATTTATTTAGGTATCTTCAAATCAGGTCTTATTTTAATGATGAGATAAAAGCAACAGAGGAATGTGAGCCTAACTTAATTAACATATTCATTGACATGTACAAAAAAAAGGACAATAAGAAACTTGTTTCAAAACTGTACTCCCGTATTCGATCTAATAAGAAACACTCAACAGATAAGGTTAGATTAAGGTGGGAGAAAGAATCTGGAACTGTTATCACAGAAGGAGAGTGGTTGAATATATGCTCTGTGCAGTTAACTTCCACTAGATCCGGTCTTTGGAGCGATTTCTGCTGGCGGAATCTGATTAGATATTTCATAACTCCTAAGTTAAAATCTGTATAGACAGGGGAGAGAGTCAGTGGTTTATGTTGGAGGAAATGTGGAGAACAACTAGCAGACCATTTTCAAATATTCTGGAGCTGCCTTGCTATTCAGCCTTACTGGCAAGAGATCATGCGGGTAATCCAAAATATTTTTGGCGATGAAATTCACTGCTCTTTTTCCACAATCTATCTCGGCAATATTGCACCTCATTTACTGGTGCGAGACAAATATCTTTTAAAAATATTATTAGCAGCCAGCAAGAAAGATGTAACCCGAAAATGGTTGCAGGCCACACCTCCAACAGAGACAGACTGGATAGATATTGTGACAAATATCAAAAATATGGAAAGGATGACCTTTTCTCTAAGTCTACGGATGGATAAGTATTTGCAATATTGGGAAAAATGGATTGTGTTTGTGGCCACAAGAGATGCTCACTGAGCCATTACTGTTTGAACTGACTTGTATCTCCATCAGTATAATGTCTGTAAGAATGTGTAGGTGACCAACTGTTTGTTCTATGTTTTTCTGTATGTTGTATGTTGTTTATGTTCTTCCTATAAAAATAAAGTACAAAAAAAAAAAAAAAAACATCTCAAAGTCAGCTGATGCACCTTGATCTGAGGTGCAGTAAGAAAAATTCATGTACAGAGCAGTGTGTGTGTGTGTGTGTGTGTGTGTGTTGATGTACAGAGCAGTGTGTGTGTGTGTGTGTGTTGATGTACAGAGCAGTGTGTGTGCGTGTGTGTGTGTGTGTTGATGTACAGAGCAGTGTGTTTGTGTGTATGTGTGTATGTGTGTGTTTGTTGATGTACAGAGCAGTGTGTGTGTGTGTTGCTGTACAGAGAGCAGTGTGTGTGTGTGTGTGTGTGTTGCTGTACAGAGAGCAGTGTGTGTGTGTGTGTGTTGCTGTACAGAGAGCAGTGTGTGTGTGTGTGTGTGTGTGTGTGTGTGTGTGTTGCTGTACAGAGAGCAGTGTGTGTGTGTGTGTTGCTGTACAGAGAGCAGTGTGTGTGTGTTGCTGTACAGAGAGCAGTGTGTGTGTGTGTGTGTTGATGTACAGAGAGCAGTGTGTGTGTGTGTGTGTGTGTTGATGTACAGAGAGCAGTGTGTGTGTGTGTGTTGCTGTACAGAGAGCAGTGTGTGTGTGTGTGTGTTGCTGTACAGAGAGCAGTGTGTGTGTGTGTGTGTTAGAGAGCAGGTGTCAAGATGCTGAACTAGGTTAGCCAATCCGTGTCTGGATGCTGTGGTTGTGGCCGTCGGTTGCCATGAAGATGGTTTGGCATCACAAAAGATTCTGATGATGGAGATGTTGTTTGTGTGTGTGTGTGTGTGTGTGTGTGTGTGTGTGTGTGCGTGCGTGCGTGTGTGTGTGTGTAGTCAGTGTACAATAAACCATCCAAACAAAGATACAGTCCTTTGAATACACTGCTCCTGAACTCTCCTCCTGTTCATCCTCCCCTCCTCATCCTCCATCTCCCCCCTCCTCCCCCCCTCCTCCTCCCCCCTCTCCTCCTCCTCCTCCTCCTCCTCCTCCTCCCCCCTCCTCCCCTCCTCCCCCTCCTCCTCCTCCTCCTCCCCCCCTCCTCCTCCCCCCTCTACTCCTCCTCCTCCTCCTCCCCCCCTCCTCCTTCTCCTCCTCCTCCCCCCATCCTCCTCCTCCTCCCTCCTCCTCCTCCTCCTCATCCCCCCTGTCCCAAACAAAATAGGACAACACTTTGTGACCCCCAGTTATACTCTCACCCACATCATTAGCGCGCGCACACACACACACACACACACACACACACACACACACACACACACACACACACACACACATACACACACACACACACACACACACACACATACACACACACATACACACATACACACACATACACACACACACACACACATACACACACACACATATACACACACACACACACGCACAGCGTTCACACTCACTCATCGTGCACACACCTCTTGAACACACCTTCTGCACGAGCAACTCAACTCACTCTCTCCACCTGGTGAGCTTGGAACACACACTGCCACCTTTCAGTGATTGGTTGATTCAGTGATTGGTTGATTCAGTGATCAGGCATTCATTTGGTTCATATATGTGTTTCTTTTGTGTTTCTTTTTTGCAAAGATATTAAAAAACAAGGGATTTCTTTTAGTGTATTTATGACCTAAAATATTGTGAAAATTAGATAAATGAATAAAACTATGATGAGGCATCACAATGAATAAATTACTAATAATACAAACGCTAATACTAATAATAATGTTGCTAGTAACTGATAACTGATTGAAATAATAAGTGCTTCATATCAAGACTGGAACGTTATAAGTAATGGTTATATAGTCACAATGGATAGAACAAATTAAAGCCTTATAAGAGTAAAAGTATAAAAAGGTTAAATAAAAAAGCAAACAACAAATTGATTACATTGAACAAAATGAAGAGAATTTGTGAATCAGAGAGTCAGAATTCGTCTGAGGACCTCATTAGTTATGATGTTTTTTTTTTTTTTTAATGGTATTTCAATTTGACAAAGTGGTGACCAGCTGTGAAAAGAGACCTGGAGGAGGACAGGGGGATGGAGGGCAGCTGGATGCTGGGTTGTCATGGCAACCGCTACCCACTGCTCTCGGGACCTTTCCGGGGGCTCTGTGTTGAAGAGGTGGTCGCACCACAAGGAGTTTCCTGCCTGGCTTTAGCCCAGCATGTCCGTGTTACCCACTTCCTGGAACTCTCTGGGTCACACACTAGTGCTCTGCTTTCACATTCTCTCACCCTCTCTGTCTCTCTCTCTCTCTCTCTCTCTCTCTCTCTCTCTCTCTCTCTCTCTCTCTCTCTCTCTCTGTCTCTCTGTCTCTCACTCAATATCAATCTCTCACTCTCTCTAAGTCTTCTCTCTCGTTTTCCCTATCTACCGTCAATGTCTGTCTCTGTCTGTTGATCAGTACTTCCCCTTCCCCTGTATCTCTCTCACTATCTCTCCAGCTCTCTCACTCTGTTCATCAGAACTTTAAAAACCCACCGGCCACGTAGTGGCCTGTCTGTCCTCAGCTGGGTCTGTCTCTCTCTGGTCTCCTGGGTAGTGGCCTGTCTGTCCTCAGCTGGGTCTGTCTCTCTCTGGTCTCCTGGGTAGTGGCCTGTCTGTCCTCAGCTGGGTCTGTCTCTCTCTGGTCTCCTGGGTAGTGGCCTGTCTGTCCTCAGCTGGGTCTGTCTCTCCCTGGTCTCCTGGGTAGTGGCCTGTCTGTCCTCAGCTGGGTCTGTCTCTCTCTGGTCTCCTGGGTAGTGGCCTGTCTGTCCTCAGCTGGGTCTGTCTCTCTCTGGTCTCCTGGGTAGTGGCCTGTCTGTCCTCAGCTGGGTCTGTCTCTCTCTGGTCTCCTGGGTAGTGGCCTGTCTGTCCTCAGCTGGGTCTGTCTCTCCCTGGTCTCCTGGGTAGTGGCCTGTCTGTCCTCAGCTGGGTCTGTCTCTCTCTGGTCTCCTGGGTAGTGGCCTGTCTGTCCTCAGCTGGGTCTGTCTCTCTCTGGTCTCCTGGGTAGTGGCCTGTCTGTCCTCAGCTGGGTCTGTCTCTCTCTGGTCTCCTGGGTAGTGGCCTGTCTGTCCTCAGCTGGGTCTGTCTCTCTCTGGTCTCCTGGGTAGTGGCCTGTCTGTCCTCAGCTGGGTCTGTCTCTCTCTGGTCTCCTGGGTAGTGGCCTGTCTGTCCTCAGCTGGGTCTCTGGTCCACTGGGGTTCTGTACAGTAGGTTGTGAAGAACTGGATGGATTGCGTTTGCCAGTGTTCAAGAGGAGCTGTGGTTGGGTGGATTGATAAGATAGATAAAAATAAGATAAAAGATCATAAAAGAAAAAGATGATAAGAGAATAAATAAATGTATCCTATAAGCTCACTAAATTTATATATAAATATATATTTAAATATTATATTTTCTCCTCAGTAACTCGCTAAAATACTTGAATAATATGAAACACTACCCACTTTACATTTTTTAAATGCAGTCAAACTTGTGAGCCGCGGGCTGCTGTGATCCTGTAGAGATAAAAAGTTAACATGGCCGCTGGTTACCGCGGTGAAGTACCTGTCTGCCTGTCGCCTCACCAGCCCGGCTGACAGCCCAAATTACCCCCAACTCTCCTGCCATAATCAGCCTGTCTCCCTCACCACTCACCAGCACACCGCTAACCACCGGCAGCTTCCACCGCTGTCAAACCAGCCCGCCCGCCACCTCCTTCACCAGCTCCACCTCTCTGAGCTATAGAATCAGCGTTCTCCTATCTCTCAGAGTTCTAGATCAACAGTGTTATCTCTGTGCCGATGGATCCCGCGTCGGTCCAGTGCTGACTGAAGATGTTTTATCTAATGGCCACCAGGCTCCAGCTTGCACAGGTGGTCTCTGGACTTCCCAACGCTGCCCGCCACAAACTACCCAGCATTCTGAGTGGCAGCCTCACTGGGGTTAACTTTGGTGATTTTAGACATACGTATATGAATAGACGTATATGAATAGACGTATATGAATATATATATTCCTCCCTTGTTTCTGTGTTCAGTGCTACAAGTCAACATTCTTGTAATGATTACAGGAGTGTGAGAAGGAAGACACACCGTGTTTAGAAATAAAAGTGAGAGAGAACTGAGCGACCTCCGACCTCCTGGCTGGCGCCGCGGTGGCGAGGTGCCAGGCCGGCTCCTCCAACCACAACGTCACGTCCAAAGCTCACCCCGGACCGCCTGTCTCTCCACAACAAGCCGCCGTGAGCTAGGACCCGTCTCGCTGGGAGCTGTCTGTCTCTAAGACCTGTCTCGCTGGGAGCTGTCTGTCTCCAGGACCTGTCTCGCTGGGAGCTGTCTGTCTCCAGGACCTGTCTCGCTGGGAGCTGTCTGTCTCTAGGACCTGTCTCGCTGGGAGCTGTCTCCCCCTTGGACCTGTCTCTCTCTGGGACCCGTCTCAATAGCATCTGTCTCTCTAGGACCTGTCTCTCTCTAGGTGCTGTCTCTCACGGAGGGCTGCGTCTAATTGTAAGTGTTCCACCTCACGTCTGGTCTGGGATAATCAATAAGTGTATTAGATTTTATTTGGCTGGTGTTGTTCCCTTACGGCTTGGTTTTTGGCCTGGTTTAGTTTAGCCTGGTTTGGGTTGGGCTAGGTTTAATTTAGCCTGGTTTGCCCCCATTGTATTCTGGTTGAGACAGAGGTTTAAAAGTCTGAAGGCCTGGACTGCCCCTAGTCCACGGAGGTTGCCGGTTGCATTCCCCTTTAAAGAAGCAGTCAGGGTAAAGCATCCAGAGTGCATCAGTAGTGACTTGATTACAGCTGGGTTTGGACCTCTGAGAATGAGACTACTCATCCTTCATTCAGGAAGCATGAAGAGGTTGAAGCTGCTGTTTAGCCCATGGGCACAGGCAGACATGTCCTCTGCGGTGGGATTTCAGCCTGCCACCCCCAGAGGAGGTGTAGGGGTAGTGGGTCTCTGTGGTCCAGGGGGGGTGGGTTCTGGTGGTGGGGCACCGATCAGAAAGGCTGGCTGCTCATTGGTTCTGACGATGATTAACCAACCACAGAGAGAGAGTTACACAATCTCTCTCTATCTCTCTCTCTGTTCTTCCGTCAATTCATCACTACCTCCCTTTGTTTTGTTCTCCTTACTCTATATCCCTCCCTCCTTCTCTCTCCTTCTCTGTCTCTGTCTCTCTCTCTCTCCAAAACACATTCCTTTTAATGTTATTATCTCTTCGTCGGCTGGCTAGACCCTGCTGATGTGCACTGGGACATTCCTGTTCGGCAGAACTTTGGGACATGCAGGATAGTTTGTTTGATTTGGTTCACCCTTTACACAGATTGATTGGTGCATCTTTGGACCTGTTGGTTGTGTCAGGGAGGGGGGGGGGGGGGAGGGGAAGGAGGGGGAGAGAATGAGGGAGGGGGGGAAGGGGGAGGGAGAGAGAGAGAGAGAGAGAGAGAACTATCAGAGTCCAGTGTGCTAATCCTGTAAGCCAGTATTGCAATATATCAACAAACGCCAAATTCATATCCAAGGCACTTAAAAAAAAAAAAAGATGATGACCACAGTTATCTGCACAAAGATCCTCCAGGTTTATGGAGACTGAACTAGTCATGGGCGTCAGACAATCTAACAGTCGAGGAAGGATGTGGTTCCTCTTGCTCGGTCAAACCCAAGCGCTGAATGCGCGGCGTAGTGCAGGGGGGTACCGGGGACACGTCCCCCCCGCTGGTCCACGGTGACTCCTGGGATGTGACAGGACGTGCACAGCCAGCCGTCCTGTCACATCTCAACGCCGTGGAGGAAACTCCGGCATGTGAGTGAGATGTTTGGGGTTAGGCTGACCTGGATCCCCACAGGCAGACAGACCACACGTGCTGCTCCAGGCCTCAAGCATCCGGCTATCTGCTGTTTTCTCCTGCAGCGCCCAGAGGCCTTGAGCGAGCTGACCCCCCCCCCCCCCCCCCCCCCCACCCCACCCCCCACCTCCCCGAGGAGTGCGAGGGCGGGCGGAGCCAAGGGCCTTCATCGCTTGTTGCGTCTGCTAATTATCTCCCCAAGTAGCAACAGGAGACGCTAGCGTTGCCTTTGGGCGTTTTTTTTTGCGTCAGTCCTCCAAGGCCAGAGGGACAGTCTGCGGGGGTCTGCGCAAAACGTTGCAGAGTCACGCCAAAATCTAAATCTGTTAATTAGCCAACGTTGTTCTGTGAATGACACGTCTGCTTCAGAAGGTGCGAGGGACGTGGAACCTGTCGTGGTCAGGAGGAACGTGTCCCTCAGCCAGGGTTCGGGTTTGGTGTTGATAGCTCCGGCGATGACATCACTGTGTGAGTGAGTGCTTGGTGTTCTCCACGCGGCCTGCAGGGGGCGCACGTCTTCACAGTCACGTGGTGTACTGCCAAACCCTGGCTCGGGGTTCGAGTATCCATGTGAGGTGAAGAAGTGAGGGAGCTACAGAGAGAGCCTCCATTAAGCTCCATGTTTTCACCAATACACCTCGTTAATGTCAGTGAAAAAATACATCAATTGCTCGTGTCATTTTGAGTGTAATGGTTGTCTTTACACAGTTTCTTTTGTTTAAAATGTCAAGTTTATTTAAAGGGGTAGTTTGGAATTTTGGACATAGGACCTCATTTCCAAGTTAGCATGTGTGTTATTTATCATGTCGGCTATTAGTGAGGGAAATGTGCTGCGAGAATGAATCTGGTCTTTTCATCTGGTTCTGCCTGGTTCTGTCTGGTTCTGCCTGGTTCTGCCTGGTTTTGTCTGGTTCTGTCTGGTTCTGTCTGGTTTGGTCTGGTTCTGTCTGGCTGGTCATCCTAACAAAGCCCTCGCTCTTCTCCTTCTGCAGGACGTTTCCCCGTCAGTAATGTGGTAGAACCTCCACCCTGACCACCACCTTCACCAGCCTCACCCCTGCCCCCAGTCCTCCTCCTCCTCCTCCTCCTCCTCCCCCCCCCCCCCCCTCCCCCGCGACATGTCCTCCCCGCCCCGCCCCTCCGTCCTTCTCCAGCTGCAGGAGGTGGGCTCCAGCGAGACCCTGGAGCAGCTGGGCGGCCCCCTGTACTGCCCCCTGGAGCACGGCCCCCTGTACTGCCCCCCCTCGGCCGGCCTGGAGAGCCACACCGTCTGCATCCCCTCCCCATATGTGGACCAGGACTACGCCCCGGCACCCCACGGACCCCTGGCCTTCTACAGCTCCTCCCTCGTGGCCCCGGGCCCGCCCCTCAGCCCCTCCCTCTTCTGGCCGGCCCACCACCCGGAGGCGTCGCAGCGCCAGGCCCCGCCCCTGCCGCTGCCGATGTACGGCGAGCCCGCCACTGGCGCCGCCCACCACGGGGGGCACTGGGTGGAGGCCAAGCCCCTCGGACTCTCCTCTGGCAGGTAGCTCACCATGGGGGCTCTGTGGGGGGTCCGGACTGACACTGGGGCGGGCTTACGGCTGAGAATAATCACAGAGCACTCAGTTCAGCCCACCTGGTCTGGTGAAGGACTCTGGGGGCCTCATTTACTATCAGAATTGCGTCCATTTCTAGCGTAATTTGCGGGTAAAATAGGCGCAAAAACATGGAACCGTATTTACTAACGTGGCGCAACGGGGTAAATGCGCAAATAGCCTGCCTCCGAAGAGGCGATAGGCAAGTTGCGCATCCAGCCTCATATATATGCATAAATGGGCGTGTATCAGGGGAAGTGGGAGTGAATCGCAAAGAGCTGGGAGGTAACGCGTTAAGTGCGCCTTATTATGTATTGCGTGGTATTTTACTAAGATTGCCTGAGAAGTGCGCGACTCGAATTGGAGCGCAAATCTCCGCCTCATAAAAGCAGGTGTAAACCAGGAAGCGGGTTTTGCTTGAGCCTGTAAACAAGGACATGGCAGCTGTTGTAAGAGCAAGAAGAAGACACCGACAATGGCACCGCGCCGATCAGCGACCAGGAAGTGGTCGCTGATCGCCGCGGAACTTTTGTTTTCTTTTTCTTGGATCGTCCATGGTTACGCAAACACGCAGACCCATTCTTCCTTCTTTTAACGGTGCGCTAATTACACTAGGGCGGAGTATGGCGCTGATTGCCTGATGAAGTACGGGTTTGATAAATACAACGTAAAGTGCGGTGACGAATGCTGCGCAAATAACGGCTTGGCGCTGGCGCAGATTACGCTGCGGTCGCAAATGTTAGTAAATGAGGCCCTGGGTCTCTGGGTGGGCTACGTGCGTCTTCACATCTCCATCTCTGTGTCCTTTCAGGTCGCTGCTGTCGTCCAATCGGGTGCCGGGGAAGCGGGCGGAGGAGGGTCCAGTGGGCGGGGCGCGGGGGGACATGCACTTCTGCGCAGTGTGTCAGGACTACGCCTCGGGGTACCACTATGGAGTGTGGAGCTGCGAGGGCTGCAAGGCCTTCTTCAAGAGGAGCATCCAAGGTACCCACTCACCAGTCCTCCTGGTCTTCAAGACCTCTGGAGGTCTTCGTGTGTGCCTGGGTAGTCATTCATTCATGCACTCCTCCAGTCATTCATTTGTTCACTCATCCACCCATCCAGTCAGTCATTCATTCATGCACCCATCCATTCATTCATGAATTTGGATTAGGGTTAGGATTGGGTTATTCATTCATGTATTAATCCATTGCCTCATTCATCCATCCAACAATCCAAACACTCACTCATTCATTCATTCATGCAACCCTCCAGGACATTTTATAGGGACATCCAATTCTCCACTTTGTGCCTTTGTTTATGTGTGTCTGTCTGTCTGTCTGTCTGTCTGTCTGTCTGTCTATCTTTCTGTGTGCCTGTCTGTCTGTCTGCCTGTGTGTCTACCTGTCTGTCTGTCTGTCTGCCTGCCTGTCTGCCTGTCTGTGTGCGGTGCAGACTAACAGTGTGTCTCTTCAGGTCACAACGACTACATCTGCCCTGCCACCAACCAGTGCACCATCGACAAGAACCGCAGGAAGAGCTGCCAGGCCTGCAGGCTGAGGAGGTGCTGCGAAGTGGGCATGATGAAGTGTGGTAGGCTGCTCCTGCTGCCCTTCTCTGGGGTCCCCTCTGTCTGTATCTCCACTGCTCCTCCTCTCCTCTCCTGTCCTCTATTCCTCACCTTAACACTAACACCAAAATTACGATGAGCTGTAACTCGGCTCCTCCCCGCATGTCCTCCGGTGTCTCCCCCCTCAGGGGTGAGGCGGGAGCGCTGTAGCTACCGCGGCGCGCGCCAGCGACGGGGCGTCCGGGAGCCGGCGGCGGGGCCGGGCCGGGGGGGGGCGGCGGCCCTGGCCAGGCTGGGGTCCCGGCAGGGCCCGCTGCACCTGGAGGGGCCGCTGCTGTCCTTCCTGCCCCCGCTGGGCCAGGCGGAGCGGGGGGACCCCCGGCCGCCCCCCGCCATGAGCCCCGAGCAGTTCATCAGCCGCATCATGGAGGCGGAGCCCCCCGACATCTACCTGATGGAGGACCTGAAGAAGCCCTTCACCCAGACCAGCATGATGATGTCGCTCACACACCTGGCCGACAAGGAGCTGGTGCTGATGATCAGCTGGGCCAAGAAGATCCCCGGTGAGACTGTGTGCGTGCGTGTGTGTCTGTGCGTGTGTGTGTGTGTGTGTCTGGAGTTCAGTGAGTTCTTAGGAAAAAAAGAGATGTTGTAGTAACTAAAGCAATGCCCCCAGTGAGACCACCGGGTATCAAACAGTTCATCTGCGAAGAACATAAACCAAACCAACCTGGGTAGGTCACTGGGTGGGTAGGTCACTGGGAGGGTGGGTCACTGGGTAGGTCACTGGGAGGGTAGGTCACTGGGTAGGTCACTGGGAGGGTAGGTCACTGGGTAGGTCACTGGGAGGGTAGGTCACTGGGTGGGTCACTGGGAGGGTAGGTCACTGGGTAGGTCACTGGGTGGGTAGGTCACTGGGTAGGTCACTGGGAGGGTAGGTCACTGGGTGGGTAGGTCACTGGGAGGGTAGGTCACTGGGTAGGTCACTGGGAGGGTAGGTCACTGGGTGGGTCACTGGGAGGGTAGGTCACTGGGTAGGTCACTGGGTGGGTAGGTCACTGGGTAGGTCACTGGGAGGGTAGGTCACTGGGTGGGTAGGTCACTGGGTAGGTCACTGGGAGGGTGGGTCATTGGGAGGGTAGGTCACTGGGTAGGTCACTGGGAGGGTGGGTCACTGGGAGGGTAGGTCACTGGGTAGGTCACTGGGAGGGTAGGTCACTGGGTAGGTCACTGGGAGGGTGGGTCACTGGGAGGGTAGGTCACTGGGTAGGTCACTGGGAGGGTGGGTCACTGGGAGGGTAGGTCACTGGGTAGGTCACTGGGAGGGTAGGTCACTGGGAGGGTAGGTCACTGGGTAGGTCACTGGGAGGGTGGGTCACTGGGAGGGTAGGTCACTGGGTAGGTCACTGGGAGGGTAGGTCACTGGGTAGGTCACTGGGTGGGTAGGTCACTGGGTAGGTCACTGGGTGGGTAGGTCACTGGGTAGGTCACTGGGAGGGTGGGTCACTGGGAGGGTAGGTCACTGGGTGGGTAGGTCACTGGGTAGGTCACTGGGAGGGTGGGTCACTGGGAGGGTGGGTCACTGGGAGGGTAGGTCACTGGGTAGGCTCTCTGGGTGGGTAGGCTCTGAGTAGGAGAAGAGAAACGCCCCAGAAGCGAAACGGCCGCTCAATGGCCGCGGAATGTCCGGGAACCGAACCAGGAGGCGTCCCGGAGCGAGGTGCCCCTCACCCGAAGCTCCTGGGGCGCTAGGAGTTGGGAGCTTGTGAACTCCTTCCCAGGTCCTCCTTCTCCTCCCTGGGTGTCGTCCTGCTCCTGCTGGGCATATCTTCTGAGTCTGGGCTCCGTCTGGAGCCGAGTCGACAAAGAGTTGTCAGACAGCGAGTCTGTGGAGGATTTTTGAGACTAATTGTGATAAAATGTCTGAAGCGATAAAGCAGGACGCTGTAGAGAATCTGAAGTGTAAAGGTGTGTTTTTACACCTGATGTCACGCCCTTACGCCTTTAGTCCTTCAGCCAATCTGCTTTTGTCCTTTTGTCTGTGAATGAAGACAATAGTGTTCTCTTTTCTTTGCCATTCTTGTCTCCGCTCCTCTCCTCTCTTCTCTCTTCTCCTACTCCCCCCTCCCCTCCACTCACTTCCTCTCGTCTCCCCCTCACCCAGTGGGTAGCCTCCTCCTCTCCTCCTCCTCCTCCTCCTCCTCCTATTCCCTCTTCACCACCTCATTCTCTCTTCCTCCTCCCCCAGTGAGTAGCCTCCTTCTCCTCACCCTCCTCTTCACCACCTCCTCCTCTCTTCCTCGGCAGGGGGGTGTTAGCTTGAGGAGCCCACAAAGGGGCCGACTGTTTGGGGAACAAAGAGGGACTCCCGGCTCTCTGCTAGACAGGTGGAGGTGGAAATGAGGCTGCTTTGTCCCGGATGTGAGAGAGAGAGAGAGAGAGAGAGAGAGAGAGAGAGAGAGAGAGAGAGAGAGAGAGAGAGAGAGAGAGAGAGAGAGAGACAGAGAGAGAGAGATAGAGGCAGAGAGACCCCCCAGACAGCTGTGCAGTCTGCTGTCAAAGAAAGTTACAGTAGGATGATGTCATGGCCTGATGATGAAGCTTTACCTCTCCAGTGGTAATAGAATGGAGGAGTGTTACTAGCCTGTGTGTGTCTGTGGGACTGTGGTCCATATGTTGTGTTGCATATTGACTGTGTTGTGTACTAACTGTGTGCGTTCAGGCTTCGTGGAGCTGAGTCTAGCTGACCAGATCCAGCTACTGAAGTGCTGCTGGCTGGAGGTGCTGATGCTGGGGCTGATGTGGAGGTCCGTGGACCACCCTGGGAAACTCATCTTCTCCCCAGACCTCAAGCTCAACAGGTCAGCCCCAGGTCGCCCCTGTAGCTTGAAGCGCAGTCTGAAGGTTCTCATTCCCTCGGCAGACATTTTACGACGTGTGTTTTCGTTTGATTAGTTTAGTCTGGTTGTGAATCTGTGAAGGTCTGTATGTTCATCTGTAGGGTGATCACGCCTGGTGCTCAGAAGCCTGCTTATTCAGGCCCCCACCAGAAGGTGACCCTTGGCATAGTGGAAGGCTTGGGATGTCCTTGGTCCTCGTGTTTGGTACTACCAGCCTCTGACAACACTTCCTGGGATGTTACTCCTGCTGTTACTGGGATGTTAAGCCTTATCATCCCAGTATGTTTTTATCATCCCAGTATGTTCTTATCATCCCACTAATTTCCTGGGGCGATAACCTGCTGTAGTGTCAGCAATCAGGCGATGTTTGGGGATGTCCTTATCGCTGATATGTCCCAACATGACCTTCGACCCTGCTCCTTTATGGTGCACATGAAAAAGAGCTTCATCGCCCTTCCTGTTCGCAGCGCTGTCTGCGTGAGAGAGGAAGGAGCTGTGAATATCACTCCCTCCCTGTTCCTCTCCTGCTAAATAAAGATGTTCCTCAGACAGATACAGAGGCTTCGTATTAATCCTCCAATTAAAGATGGAGGCAAAGGCACCAACCGCAGATTAAAAGATAGCAAATAAAGTCTGTGTTGTAGAGGGAATCAGCAGAAGAAGGCTTTATCTGTTCAATGTCTTTTCCGAGTTCAGTGAACTGGCTTCGCTTAACCTGGTCTGAAGACTAGATATGCTCTGGCTTTGTTTACCTTGGTCTGAAAACTAGATAGACTCGGGCTTCGCTTTCTGAAGTAAACACATTATACAGTACACTATTTAAGGAAGTATAGGGAACATTTGGACATTAATTATGCACCGGAAATCAATCAACTTGACGTATATCGGTCTCAGCAACATGACATTAGCATATATTAGCAATACATAGTATGAAAGGAACCAGATTTGTAAATTTTCACACAGTTCAATAGGAACTGAAAATTGGGGGACAGCGCCAACCAGTGAGAACGCCCCAAACACTGGAGACACCTCAAACACTGGAGACGCCCCAAACAATGGAGACACCTCAAACACTGGAGACACCTCAAACACTGGGGACACCCCAACCAGTGAGGACACCCCAAACACTGGGGACACCCCAACCAGTGAGGACGCCCCAAACACTGGGGACACCTCAAACACTGGGGATGCCCCAACCAGTGCTCTAAGTGAGCCAGTTGTTACCCAGCCTCCGTCTCCGTCAGATCTCTTGGTTCTTGGCCTGAATGTTTTGTATATTTAGTGGAAATGTCAAGGTCCTCCCATGGTCTTTGTTTCACTCAACTGTGAGCGTGTGTGTATGTGTGTGTGTGTGTGTGTGTGTGTGTGTGTGTGTTTGGGACACACAGAGAGGTAAACACCGGTGAAAGAGAGAGAGAGAGAGAGCAATGATGGCAGAACGAGATAGAGAAGCAGTGTGCTCTTGGCCTGGCAGGTGTGTTCCGTACGGCGAGCGTCTCTCAGGGCCGCGGTTAGCCCGGGCTGCGGTTAGCACAGCCGCGGTTAGCCCGGCTGCGGTTAGCACAAGCCGCGGTTAAGCCCGGCTGCGGTTAGCACAGGCCGCGGTTAGCCCCGGCCGCGGTTAGCACAGCTGTGGTTAGCCCGGCTGCGGTTAGCCCAGCCGTGGTTAGCCCGGCCGCGGTTAGCACAGCTGTGGTTAGCCCGGCTGCGGTTAGCCCAGCCGTGGTTAGCCCGGCTGCGGTTAGCCCGGCTGTGGTTAGTGGCGGAGCGTAACCTTGTTGTGTTTCCATAACACTGGCGTCACGCCGTGCTACATGCAGCCCTCTCTGCAGTACAGATGGTCTGTGTACTCTGAGGAGGCTGTGAGGAGCCCTGCCCCCAGCTCACATCTCTACGTCTGACGGGAGGAACCCGGGACTGTTGTTTCATAGCCACCACGTTAACTTCATCTCTCTCTCTCTCTCTCTCTCTCTCTCTCTCTCTCTCTCTCTCTCTCTCTCTCTCTCTCTCTCTCTCTCCTCTCTCTCTCCTCTCTCTCTCTCTCTCTCTCTCTCTCTCTCTCTCTCTCTCTCTCTCTCTCCTCTCTCTCTCTCTCTCTCTCTCTCTCTCTCTCTCTCTCTCTCTCTCTCTCTCTCTCTCTCTCTCTCTCTCTCCCTCCCTCCCTCCCAGGGAGGAGGGGAACTGTGTGGAGGGCATCATGGAGATCTTTGACATGCTGCTGTCGGCCACGTCTCGGTTCAGGGAGCTCAACCTGCAGAGAGAGGAGTACGTGTGTCTGAAGGCCATGATCCTCCTCAACTCCAGTGAGTTCCTCCCTGCAACACACACACGGTCCCTACCACCACCTTCTACACCTTCTACAGGACAACACACGGTCCTACCACCACCTCCCACACCGTCTACAGGACAACACACACAGTCCTATCACCACCTTCTACACCTTCTACAGGACAATACACACGGTCCTACCACCACGTTCTACACCTTCTACAGGACAACACACACAGTCCTACCACCACGTTCTACACCTTCTACAGGACAACATACACAGTCCTACCACCGCGTTCTACACCTTCTACAGGACAACACACACAGTCCTACCACCACCTTCTACACCTTCTACAGGACAACACACACGGTCCTACCACCACCTTCTACACCTTCTACAGGACAACACACTGGTATATCTCCCTGCTTTCCTTAGCAGTATCAGTTATGGTGCAGAGTGTGTGTCTGTGTGTGTGTGGACACACAGACACAGACACACACAAGAGGAGGGGAGGAGAGATTAGGGGAAGACATGAAGGGGAGGAGCCTGGAGAGGAGGAGATAATCTTATGGAGGTGTGCAGACACAAGGGAAGACTTGTTGTCCCCCAGCCCAGAGGGGGAGGGGTGAGAGTGAGAGGGTCTGGGGGTTCTCGGACCACAGTGTAGGGGTTCTGGAGCACAGGAAGTAGATCAGTCTCCACACCGGCCTCTAGTGCATTGGTTCCCAAACAGTGTACCGTGGGATTTTGTGACAACCATAGATTATTATTGCAATATACTACACAAAAACTACACAAAAATTATTATTTTTTAATTTAGTTTATCAGTACTTCGTATGCACTCATTTCATAATACAGAGGCAAACTATACCTAAAAACTTTAATTCTTGCCTCATTTTTTTATTTTGTGACCTGTCTGGTTTAAATGGGTGTGTTGCTGCTTTGATGAAGCCTAATTTGATAAAGATTCAAGTTAATATTTGAAATATTTGGTTAATAAATATTTAATGAGTAATATCTTTCACATTTTATTTGGCATTAGTAAATAATTATGCACATTTACAGATATTTTACATGAGTGATAACACGCGTTATAAAGGCTATTTTGCACAATAGGTGTGCCTTGAGATTTCTACTTGTTCTTTGGTGTGCTTTGGACACGAAAGGTTTGGGAACCACTGCTCTAGTGTAACACGTGGAATTACACCCAGGGGCCGCTGAGGATCTCTCTAGTCACGGGGTGGTCCGCCTGCGGCCCGCGCTGCCTCACCCCGAGTATGGTGCTCCTAAACCGAAGCTTCCGCCGCTAAGCTGCACCTCCTTTCTGTCAGACATGTGCAGCACCTCCTCGGACACTGCGGAGGAGGTGGAGAGCCGGGGCCGGCTGCTGCGGCTGCTGGACCTGGTGATCGACGCGCTGGTCTGGGCCATCTCCAAGCTGGGCCTGACCTCCCAGGAGCAGACGCTCCGCCTGGGACACCTCACCATGCTGCTGTCCCACATCCGCCACGTCAGGTACGCCCGGTGGAGGAGGTGGTGGAGCAGGTGGAGGAGCAGGTGGGGTGAGGGGGCTCAAGGACGCCTACAGGTAGACTGTGGACGTCGGGGAAGTTAGATGAGATAAGTTAGATTTGGATGTTTAAAGAAGATAACGGTTGGAACAGTTAGAGAGCGGAGAACGTTCCCCTGAAGGTTCTGCTCTCTCCACAGCAACAAAGGCCTCGACCACCTGTCCACCATGAAGAGGAAGAACGTGGTGTTCGTCTACGACCTGCTTCTGGAGATGCTGGACGCCAACACCTCCACCTCCGCCTCCGCCTCCAGCTCCGCCTCCAGCTCTGCCTCCGCCTCCAGCTCCGCCTCTATGGGCTGTCACACGACCTCCTCGCCCCCCAGCCCCGACGCGTTCTCCGCCCAGCGGGACCATCAGGGGTCGGCCATGAGCGCCGACCCCTACCAGGGCGCCCTCATGGGGCACGCCCAGGACCCGACCCCCACCCTGGGGCCACAGCTCCAGGACCAGCCCCTCCAGAGACCCCCGCCCGCAGAGGCCCAGGGGACCTGCTCCGCCATGGAGGAAGTCGGGTGAGTTCCCAGGGAATGACAAGATGTCCACTAACCCCCTAACCAGCTGCTGACTGACCAGAAAAAACTGCATGCACTGAATGCACCCTAAAGGCTGGATTATGCTTAATTTATGCTTCCGCGTTGACGCAACGCTGGGGGGCTTACGGACCGTTTACGTCCTTGCGGTCCCCCCTTGTGTCCACCGCAAGGGCCTGACGTGCACCTCCCAAAAATCCTAGACGCGCGTCAAGGCGACGCAGCACCAACGCAGCAGCTTTGGCTGTGATTGGTCCGCTAACTACATTTGCTGGAGACCGCTTTTCCGGTTTCCACTCGTAAACACCGCCACAGTGTGATAAATGCTTCGACTGATTGGCGACAACATATATATAACTTTTGCCTTCATGTCTGTAAACGTTTTTTTTAACTCGTTAGTAATCCGTATGTAATGACCTGAATGGTCATTCTCGTCCCTCTACCGGTGTGGCATTGAATTGCATTTCGACACGTAAACCCCACGCAGAACCATCACGGGCTCATGACAGCGTCCAAGTAACTGCGTGGCCATTGTGTGATCACTACATAATCACTACGCGGAACCATAACTCAGCCTTAAGTTACTGCTACTGCTTAGTTGTGGTTCTCATGACTGTGGCCCCCCAGGTACCTCCAGGGGGCGGCGTGGCCCGGGGTGGGGGCCGGGGAGCCGGACTACGGCCTGGACATGGACACCATGTGAGGACCAGGGCCATGGGAGGTACACTCTGACGCGGGCCAGGAATGAAGAGACTTGGACTGAACCATTTAGGTGCTCTGTGTGAGGCCGGGCGGGGGGGGGGGGGGGGGTTGCAGTTGGAAGTTAAAACCAACCCCTAAAAAAAGAACAAAAACGGAATGTCTGGAGCTAAATATTTCTTAGTCTTTTTGGTATTTCACGGGAGAAAGCCCCTCTGTGTTGCTGTTGTCTTGGTGGGGTTGGATCAGTATTTGATGTGCTATGGGTCCCGTGAACGTGAACGTATCGGTGATGGACCAGTCTGTCGGGCCCGCCAGCCGACCGTGCTGTTCTGATGAGACGTGTTTGTTCTGCCCCGTCACCGCGTGGAGCGCCCCGCCGGGCCCACGCAGCAGAGAGCTCCTCTGGGGGTCGGGTGACCACGGGCATGGTGCTGGGTGTTTCTGGACTCTGGATGTTCTTCCTCTTGGATGTCGTCTCGTGCTCCTCTGGCTGCGCGGGGGTTTTCTACTCTGCTTTCTACTTGGTGTTTGCCGTGTGTCCTTTGCTATGACTGTTAACGAAGACTGCGGTCTGAACATCTCAAACATCTTCTCCCACGTATGTGGCTTGTCTCGGGTCCCGTCGGTCGCGTTCTGTGTCGTTCCGTCACTTGATGTAATGCTGGAAGGACGAGATGTCTGACCTACACCTTTTAATCCCTGTGCTAAAATGTAATCGTGTAAATTGGCCTCCGACAAAATTCCTGCTCTTCCATCACTACCAACAGAAAAGCTTGAGATTCAAAATGGAGGTTCTGCTGAAAGCCCTGAGGTCCAGATCACAACAGAGACCCATGCCACATATAGGAGCAGGGTGTGCGTATACACCAAGTCCGTTGAATGTTATATATAACACCTGTTGAATGTATGTAATGTACATGTTAATGCAACATATCTATGACACGTAGGTCTCGTGTTTGTTTGAGCCAACGCTATGGGACCCACTAGATATTTCCTGTTGTTTGTGTCTCTGAAATGTGACCATGTGCACACAGTACACACATGTGAAGTGTTTTTTTTTACCAAGTACACACACTTACACACAGTGTCCAAACAAACCATCACCACGCCATGTTTAATGCCTTTTCAGAATGACAATCGAAACATCCCATAATAAACTGTACACACACCATGCTTGTGTCCACTGTGCACGTCTGTGGTGATTCGGTGAACTCAAAGTTGGGTACAAAAATATTCAAACAGCTCTCTGTTATGCAGTTCAGAACCTCCGTGTACTGCAGGAGAACCTCTTCACAGAGGAGGAACAAATCTGTCGGCTGCTCTTCCTCTTGGTCAATCTTAGATCCCTGGAAGGACTTCATCTCTCTGCGCTTGGAGCCAAATATCTGCTGGTGAAACCAGAGAAGTGGAACTAATCCAGGAGCCAAACATCTGCTGGTTAAACCAGTGTAGTGTAGCTAGCATGGGGAGCGTTTGTTTTAACGCAGTTGGTGAGGCAGGTGGGTGGAGTTTAATGTCCTAACGGCCATTTTGTGTTCCAACGAGCAACGCAGGACTCTGTGTTGTTTTGGCATTTTACGTTGAGGCTTGCAAAATGAAGGGATGGTTTTATTGTACCTCAGAGAGGAACACCGCCCACCTGGCGCACCAAGGAGCATAAAACAAACGTCTGGTGAGACACGGCTCGTGTGGAGGGTTTGACCGGGGGGTCGATCACACACTTTGTGATGTCACTACGTTGCGTCTCTCTCTCCATAGCCTGAACGTAGAGAACGCAGCGATGGGGAAGGAGGTCAGGCACACGTCGTCTGCAGGAGAAGGTCCTGCTGACAGTCCGTCTGCAGCACAGACGCCTGAACTCGGTCGGTATTCCGTGGATCCGGGCCGCGGTTCCCCCGGAAGCACGCCAGGAGAACACGCCGGGCTCGAGGAAAACAGGCATAGAACATAAATCTCCTCACCGTTCCGCGCGTCAGAGGCTTGGCTTGTACCGGCAGGCGTCGACATACAAAAACAAAAACACGATTTTAAAACCAATACCTCAGGCAAAAGAAAAGCAACAGAAGCAACGCTGAGCCAAACGTCAGATAGATACACATTTCAGAAGAACCCGGAACACACGGCAACCAGACGCAGACGTGGCTGCCTAGGGTCAAAGTCCCAGTGAGGAGGGGGGGGGGGGGGGCACAGGAGTCAACCTCACTCAGCCCCCCTCCTAGGAGTCCGTTTTCACAAATGTCAACATACTGGAAGTTGGCAGTTCGGGGGTGATGGTGGTGGTTCTGGGGGGGGGTTTGGGTTCGGGGGTGATGGTGGTGGTTCTGGGGGGGCGGTCTGGGTTCGGGGGTGATGGTGGTGGTTCTGGGGGGGGGTTCGGGTTCGGGGGGTGATGGTGGTGGTTCTGGGGGGGCGGTCTGGGTCCGGGGGTGATGGTGGTGGTTCTGGGGGGGGGGTTCGGGTTCGGGGGTGATGGTGGCGGTTCTGGGGGGGCGGTCTGGGTCCGGGGGTGATGGTGGTGGTTCTGGGGGGGGGTTCGGGTTCGGGGGTTCGGGTTCGGGGGTGATGGTGGCGGTTCTGGGGGGGCGGTCTGGGTCCGGGGGTGATGGTGGTGGTTCTGGGGGGGGGTTCGGGTTCGGGGGTTCGGGTTCGGGGGTGATGGTGGTGGTTCTGCGGGGGCGGTCTGGGTTCGGGGGTGAGGGTGGTGGTTCTGGGGGGGGGGGTTCGGGTTCATGGGTGATGGTGGTGGTTCTGGGGGGGCGGTCTGGGTCCGGGGGTGATGGTGGTGGTTCTGGGGGGGCGGTCTGGGTTCGGGGGTGATGGTGGTGGTTCTGGGGGGGCGGTCTGGGTTCGGGGGTGATGGTGGTGGTTCTGGGGGGGCGGTCTGGGTTCGGGGGTGATGGTGGGGGGTCACGTGGGCGGGGGTCCGTTGGTGTAACGCAGCATGGGGTAGAAGGAGCGCTCAAAGTTGTTGGCCAGCGTGCAGCTGTGGGGCGGCTCGGCCACCGGCACCAGACACAGGAGCACCAGGAGGAGCAGGAGCAGGAGGTGCAGGGGGAAGGCAGCACGGAGCACCCGCTGGAAGAAGGTCCTGGGGGGGGAGGGCTTCTCCCCCCGGGGCCTGGAGCGGGAGGAGGGCGCACGGTTCACCTTTGACCTCTCAGACCTAGGGTGTCCCTGAGCCTTCAGTTGAGCTCGTCTGATTGTTGTAAGTGTATTTAAAATATTTATGTTCATTGTAGTCTTCCCTGTATGTAATACATACGTGTGTCTCTTTCAGATGCCATGCATAGGAAATATATTATCTAAAATATTAAAAAACTGCAGATTCCAGTCAGATGATTCATTTTGTTTTTGGATTCAGGGCAACCAAAAGGCGTCATGGTTTCTGATTGGCTGAAGTACTGTGCGATGTCACAGTGTTTTAAATGGTAAGCTGGACTGACAGGCGCTCACTTCAACCAAATGATTACATGTATAACTATAAGAAAATATAAATAAATAAATAATACACTCAATAGCAAACATTACTTCAGGAAAGGCGTTGAACTGCAGTCCTGTAAAAGGTTCAACATGTTAAAGCCTCAGTGTCTGAGACCTGAGTCCCTCCAGACCGGAGGCCAAGGTGCAGGGGGAGAGTGAGGTAACTCACCCTGGGGTGGCCGGTGGGCTGGCTCCCGTTGCCATGCCGACATCCTCCTGAAGCAGAACACAGGCGGGTTAGGGGCAGACTGGACCAGACGAGATCGCTCAATCGCTCACCACAATGAATGACTAGAAATACTCCTGTTTCTTAATTTCTTTTTTTTGGTGCTTTTTTTTGTGCTTTTTTATTCATTTTTATTCATTTCATTTTTTTTTTAATTCAAACTAATTTCCATTGTAAATCATAAAACCTGACTTCCAGCATCCTGCTGAAATGCTCCAGGGATGAAACTCCATATAACACAAAATTGGTGCTTGAAGATGGTGTGGGGATGTGGGTTGGTGAAAATTGTATAGATGTGTGTTTGTTTAATTGCTTTTCTTGTACCATCTGTTTGTATGTACTATACACATCTATCAAAACGTGATAAAGATATTTGAAGAGAAGAAATACCCCTGATGTGAAGACCGAGAGACAGCCTTCAGCCATTTACCCTGCGGAGTTGGGAATCAACTGCCCACGTTTGAACAACACAGGAACATTCCAGGTCTATCATTGATAATTGATAATCAATTGATAATTGGAGTGGTTTGGCTGATGAAGACCAGTGAGTGACGACACGTGAGGTGTCATCTGTTTACTGTACAACACGGAGTCTGGAGCCTCCCATTGGCCTTGACCTCCTGAACCCTTGTGTTCTTTACCAGCAGCAGGTCGGCCCGTAGACCCCCAGCCCGTCTGTCCTGTCCTGTGTTGTCATGTTTGACCCAGCAGGGTGTCCCAGTGGGAGGAGCTACCTACCTGTGTGAGCGCCAGAGGAGGGCCGGCCGGGCCCGGCTCCACGCCGTCTGTCTCTGAGCCGGTCGGACTGGTTTCCTGCAGGGGGAGAGAGAGAGAGAGACGGGTCAACATCCTGTCTGTCTGACCGCCAGACGACGTCGTCCACTAAACCGGTTTGAGGAGTGTCGGAGTCTCTAAGACACTGCTCTCCTCTTTACCACCCGTCTGCCTGCCTGTCTGCCTGCCTGCCTGTCTGTCTGTCTGTCTGTCAGCCTGTCTGTCTGTCTGTGGTGGTCATGTGACCCACCAGTCTCCCTTGTAGGGCGCGCCGCTCCCCAGCCACCCTCCTCAGCAGGAGGCGCAGCTTGTTGGCGATGACGTGGACCTTCTCCTTGGCCTCCAGGCCGTCCTCCTCTGTCACCTCCAGGAGCAGCTGGGAGGAGATGTCCTGGAGGGAGGTGACCTGCTGCTGTTGGCCCAGCAGCTGCTCCTCCACCTCCTGCAGGGGGAGACAGAGGGTATGAGGACACCGCGGAGTAGGATGTAGTGATACAGGGCCGCTATGCTAGTAACGCGATGCTAGTACACTGCTAACAGTATACAGAGATACATGGCTACAAAGCTAACAGTACACAGAGATACATGGCTACAAAGCTAACAGTACACAGAGATACATGGCTACAAAGCTAACAGTACACAGAGATACATGGCTACAAAGCTAACAGTACACAGAGATACATGGCTACAAAGCTAACAGTACACAGAGATACATGGCTACAAAGCTAACAGTACACAGAGATACATGGCTACAAAGCTAACAGTACACAGAGATACATGGCTACAAAGCTAACAGTACACAGAGATACATGGCTACAAAGCTAACAGTACACAGAGATACATGGCTACACAGCTAACAGTACACAGAGATACATGGCTACAAAGCTAACAGTACACAGAGATACATGGCTACAAAGCTAACAGTACACAGAGATACATGGCTACACAGTTACACAGCTATATAGCAAATTACTTTTTTGCAGCACATTTCCCTTGGTATGGTCTTTAAGGGTGGTAACGTTGAGGCATAGCAACATTCAGCTTTATTCTGTATCTTCATGTTGAATGCATCATTAGGACGGATGCATGGCCCATCCATCCAATTGCTGTCCATCTCAATGATGACTACTATGTATCTATATAGGTTTTCATTTTTTCATCTGATCTGGTTCTAAGAGCTCGCATATAATTTTATTTTATTTAGGTGAATCTATTTATTGTTTAATGTCTCGCACTCCTCTATCCCCTTGTACTGCTGGTCAATGTGAATTTCTCCTAAGGGGGATTAATAAAGGTATATCTTATCTTATCTTATCTCATCCACCATCTATCTGCCTTTCATTGTATCTATCAAATCTTAACGTGAGCCTTAATCAATCCACATATCCGTCCACATTGTCCAACATGACTTCAACTAGAGCAGTCCTGCCCCCGGTCCTTACCGCGAGCAGGACCCTCTGACCCAGCAGGGCAGAGCGTGAAGCGTGGGCATCCTGGGAGCAGGAGGCCTGGAGGTGGCTCTCCACCTGGGCCAGGCCCAGCAGCAGGGAGTGGAGGGTCTCGTGGAACTCCTGGAGAACGAGGGTGGAGGCCATAGGTCAGTGAGGGAAACAGTAAGTAAGAACACATGTGAAAATGTATTGTCCCGACTCCAGTTGTGTCGTTGAGTCAAATTTCTTTTCACCCTGTCTGGTACCCTTGTGGCCTATAACTACAAGAAGATCCACCAAACTGTCAGCCCTGGTTGTGATTCTAACCTGGCTCTCCATGAGGGCTCCCTGCAGGCCACTCTCCCAGGCCTGCAGGCCAGCACAGGCGTGGGTCCAGCCCCGGTTGGCCTCCTGGAGGTCCTCCTGGAGCTCCTTCACCTCGGGGCTTTCCCCCCGCTGGAGGTGGCGGCTGCTCAGGTTGACGGAGATCACCTGACTCTTGTAGCTGTGGAACGTCCTCCGCATATCCTGGAGGGTGCAGACAGGGAGGCAGTTCAGATGCAGAATCCAGTCCGCAGAATCCAGTCCGCAGGACGCCCTGCTTGGATTTCCCCACGGGGATCAATAAAGTATCTATCTATCTATCTATCTACTGTGAGGGTTAGGGATTGAACCGAGAACCATCAACTGTGGGTTGAGCGAAAGCTTAGAGGGAAAGTACTGTGGCAGAGTTCTGCTACAGTGTGTCTGTCTGTCTGTCTGTGTCAGCTGAGGACTCAGAAGACTTCACTAGTTGTTTGGATCCTGCTTTGGTGGTCATGAGGAAATTGTTGCTTCTGGCATTTTTAGTCATGGCCTTGACTAAAAATACAGGGCAGGCCTTTTACTTCAATCATGGGGCATGATACATTATATAACGATATGATTTATAGAAGATGTTATTTTTGTACTAATCTACATATGTATTTAGAGAGTATCTGTGTGGTGAATGCTGAAGGACAACAACAGCGGTTAGCGTCTAGTCCAGAGGTGTACACAGGTAAGAAGGCTACCTTGAGTTTCCAGATGTTGCGCTCCAGATCCTGTAGACTGGTGGCTGGAGCTAGCCTCTGGAGGCCCCTCCAGCTCTGGCACCACGCTGCCCCAGCCAGGACTTGACATCACTGAGGTCAGAGTTCAGCTTCTTCCACTGCTCCAGGTCATGTTGGACGTCCAGCTCGTTGCAGATGGTCTGAGCCTGGAACAGCTCCCAGCGTTCGATCACACCTGGAGACACGTTTACCGATTCATCATCAATCAGGTGTGTGAATCTACCTTTTGTTCCTTTCTCCACCCATGCGGGTGTCATTGTACCCTTACAGGTAGATCAGCCTGGTGCAGGTGTGTTACCACCCTACCTGTGCAGGTGTGCTTGTCGGCCGTGCTGCAGGTGAGGCCGGCCTCCTCCAGCTCCTCCTCGTCGTTCAGCATCAGTTTGACCCGCTTCACGCTGTCAAGGCTGCCACTGCACTCGGACATCAGCTTGGCCTGCAGGAGCATTCACCAAAAACTAGTCTTGTACCGCTAGCTTATAACACTAGCTTAAAACACTAGCTTGTGTTACTAGCTTATACTAGTCACTATTATCTTTACTGAAGTTGTGTGTGTTACAGGACAGTGTGTGTGTGTGTGTGTGTGGGTGTGGGTGTGTCTCCTTACATAGCCTTGCTGTGATGAGGGGGACGTAGGGGTGTGTGGGGGGGAGGCAGTCCGATCGTCGGAGACCCTCTCTGGGCTTCCTGTCTGGGCTAGAGGGCTGGTGCCAGCTGGGACCTTCAGACTTCCACTGGAGAGAGAGAGAGACAGAGAGAGAGAGAGAGAGAGAGAGAGGAGAGAGAGACGAGAGAGAGAGAGAGAGAGACGAGAGAGAGAGAGAGAGAGAAGAGAGAGTGTAGAGAGAGAGAGAGAGAGAGAGAGAGATGACAGAGAGAGAGAGAGAGAGAGAGAGAGGAGAGAGAAGAGAGAGAGAGAGACAGAGAGAGACAGAGAGAGAGAGAGAGAGAGACCAGAGGACAGAGAGACAGACAGAGAGAGAGACAGACAAGAGACAGAGAAAAGCCATGATTATAAATAACCACAAGAGCAGCTCAGTAAGTATTTCCAAGGCTGAAGCCAGCACATCCGGGTTTGGATGCAAACACACACACATAACACACACACAGCACGCACGCACGCACGCACGCACGCACGCACACACGCACACACGCACACGCACACACACACACAGAGCATCCACTCCTGAAAACACAACAATAGCTCAGCTGAACCATGCATGCATATATGCGATGTACGCACACATCAAACTGCAGCCACGCTGGCCCGCCATGCAACACAACAATGTGTCCATGAACAATGTACACACACACACTGTTGTGTGTGTGGATGTTCAACTGATTGAAGATTCAAGTCTTCATCCCTGAACAGTCTTTTGGTGGCTGTGCAGTTCCATGTCAGATGAACGGGGGATGGCGAGGGTGAGAAGGGGGAGTAAGAGGGGTTGAGATTCTATTTGGGGGGGTGCAGGTTCACTAGAGCAGCGTGCACGAGGCCAAGTGCGTGCACATGGCTGGGGGGGGGGCGTGCACGCCTACCCGAGGCCACCATGGCCCGCGCCGTCGCCATGAGAACGGACTCTGACCCCTTGGTGACCCCTGCAACTGCAGGAGAGAGGGGTTAAAGGTCAACCCCAGGGACTCGCCCGAGTCCACCTCCCTGACCACTGACTCTAGCGTGCACTGCAGAGGGACCCAGAGCAAGGGGGTCGTAAAAGAGCTTGGACCCAGAGACGGAGCCCACGGGCCAAACCAGAGAGTGGATCCAGTCCCACGGGAGGAATGAAGGTCAGAACATACGAGCAAACAGACCGCCCCCGGGGTCCGGACCCTTACCCGACAGGGCGCTGAAGAATGTGGCCTCCTCTTCGTCCTCGTGTGACGAAGACCCCCCCACGTCCACCGTGTGGTCCCACTCCAGGGGGATGGAGTCCACGCTGGCCGGAGTCCCCCGACCGGACCGCTCCAGGGGGCGGCACCAGGAGGTGGCACATGGCCGGCCCGCCCCCCAGCTGGAGCCCGGGCCCCCCGGCGCCCACTCCGCTCCCCCGCACCCCAGGGGGCGCCCGACCCCAGGTCTACGGGGTCCTCCAGGTCGTCCAGGTCTCGCTCCACCTCCAGAACCTGGGGGTCAGAACCGGGCGGAGGGTCCAACAGTTAGAGGTGCTGAGAGCTGCAGTGTACCCTTCGTCACACGAAACGGGTCATTGCATGGGTCAGAGTGGAATAGGTGAGTAACATGTGCAAGTTATAACATGTGTCGTCATAACATTCAGAACATGTCATTTCAATTTGTACAGGAAGTGGGGTTCACCTCACTTCCTTTGAAAGAGAGACCAGGCAGCAGCCCAGTCCCCACTGCGTGTGTGTGTGTGTGTGTGTGTGTGTGTGTGTGTGTGTGTGTGTGTGTGTGTGCGTGCGTGAGGAGCGTGGCTCCTCCACTGACCGGCCTCCTGTTGAGGAGGCGCTGGTGGAAGCGGGCCACGCGGCTCCGAACACCTCCTGGCAGTAGGAGTGCAGCTCCTGCAGCTCGTCCTCCAGGAGGACCGCGTCCAGCGGCGCGCTCCTCTGGATCAGCTGCTCGCTCGAACACGATGAGGCCGTCGATCCGGTCCGTGTTCAGGGTGATCTCCTTCTGGAACACCTGGGCGGGAGGGAGGAGGTGGGGGGGTCAGAACTACAGAGAGGGGGAGGTGGAACTGAACTGGAGAAGGAACTCTCTGGACTTGAGGTCTTGAGAGGTGTTGGAACACAGGAGCCTTTGGGTCCTACTCACGCTGAGCTGCCTCATCTTGTCCCTCCACGTCGCTCTGGGAGAAGTGCTCCACGTTGGTGAGCTGGAGGTCCATCTCGGTCAGCCACACCAGGAGGCCCTCCCGCGTGGCCTCGAAGTCCTCCCTCTGGGAGGTGAAGTGCTGCGCGGGGGTCAGGGGGCGAAGGTTCAGAGGTCAGGGAACAAAAACAATGCCCAAGTTACCGATGGGTCATCATTAGTGTTTTAGTAACAGCGTGACATTGTTTGTATTTGACTTGACAGATGAGAAGAATGAGAGAGATGTATGGAAACATGCACAACTCATCATTCTGTATATTTCATAATTAGTCATCGGACACTTTCTGAAGCTATCTTTTCTTTTCTTTAGTTGGACTGGATCAGGGAGCAGGTAGGAGTAACATGGCCTTCTGCTCAACGATTCCTACAGGAAGGTTTGTGAACATTGGGGTTCGAGCTCAGGACTTCGAACCCAGGACTGGACTTTGGGAGCCAATATGCTCCAATCCTAAGGGCCCTGGGTTTGAAACCCAATGTCCACAGTCTAGTAGTTGGCACCCTTGAGCAAGGCGCCCTCCCCGGCTATGGAGCGCCCAGTCTAGAGGTTATGGCGTTGGACTCCCCACCCCGGGGTCCTGGGTCGGCCTGTGACTGGGCCAGCATCCCCCCCGGTCACCTTGAGTCTGCGCAGCACAGCCGCCACTCGGCGCTGCAGGTCGTCCCAGCGCCGGTTCCCCTCCTGCACCATGGCCTTCAGCCGGCTGGACGCGTCCGTGCGGTTCTCCCGGGCCAGCCGCCGGTACTGCTTGTTGACCAGCTCTAGCTGGGTCAAGCCTCTCGTGGACCTGCCTCTGGAAGGCCTGGGGGGAACACAGCCGGAACCACGCGGTCACGTTCAGGTTCAGAAAACTTTTTGAGCAAACTGGCATTTTCGCACGCCAAAAAGAAAATAAATTTCTTTTTGGCGTGCAAAAATGCCAGGTTTTTTACAAGGTGAGAAAAAACGTCTAATCTGGTCCAGAATCCACGTCCACACAGGAACTCAGGTGGAATTGGAGGGAAATGTTCCACCAACGGCCAGGCTGTGACTAATGTAATTGAACTCTTTATTCCATTGAAATTTATTCAACGTCTGGCCAAACAGCACCTATTAAACTCCCAGCATCAATCAACTGCGGAAGAATTGCCCGTATATTTTCCTTCTGGTGTTTATTTCCTTTCTGTCCGTGGTTTGGGAGAGTTCCTTGAGTGAGTTACAGTAGCGTTATCTACTGTGGGCCAGTGAAGACCACAGAAGTGGTTGTGATTAAAGTGCTGCAGTGATAAAGTTAACATGCATGCTGTGCACCTCAAACTTCTTGAGCTCTTCCTTGGCGGTGGTGTACAACACGTCGGCCGACTGTGGGGCCTGGCGGCGTGACCTCGGGCCCGACCGCAGCCATTCCTCGAAGCGAGCATGGTCGTCCAAGGAACTTGGACCACAGCGCCAGGGTCTCCTTCAGATCCCTGAGGAGCAACACGGAGGAGGTCTTCAGACCCGAGTGTGTACCCATCCCGAGTTGGGAGGTTTGCTCTGTGGCTTTAAAGGAAAACACCACCGTTTGTCCATACTGAACTACGTTCTTCCCTGATGTTAGACAAGTTGACACATACCTCTCTGTATGTATGGACAACACGGTGGCATTTTGCTTTAAAGGAGTCAACAACTCACTCGCTCACTCACTCACCTCACTCACTCACTCCCTCACGGCCTCACTCACAAACCTTCACTCACTCCCTTCCACCAATTCATCCAATCATAACCCTCAATATCTCCCTTCCACCCTCCCTCCCTCCCTCCATCACAAACCATCCAAGACGTTATGAGATGATTTGTAGATGTTTTGTGATTTCGTACATCAGAATGTCTCTCTCCCCCCCCCCCCCCTCCACCTCCCTCCCTCCCCCCTTCCCCTCCCCCCTCTCTCTGTGGTGTTATGTGTTGTCAGTTCAGTGACGGTGTGCGTGCTTTTCTTTCCCATGATGCATCACCTCATGCGGCGCTCCACGCTCATGGCGCAGATGTTCCTCCAGCGGCGGTCCAGGCTGCAGCTGGTCTGCTGGATGAGTCCCCCTCCAGGGGGGCCACGCCCGGGCCGTCGCCGTCCCGCAGCAGCACCTCGCACAGCGGCCAGCACCGACGACACGCCCGCCGAGTGCTGCTGGATGTCCCGCTGCAGCTCCTGGGGGTCAGAGGGCACGGGCGGGGGGTCAGAGGGCACGGGCGGGGCTCAGCGGTCGGGGGTTCTGAAAGGTTCTCCCCCGAGCCGCTCGGCCTGGTTCCAGCCGGACGGGGCGGCGAACTCCGAGACCGGTTTGGGAGTTTCGTCTCCCAAGCCGAGGGTTTTCCAGACTTGCATGGAAACACGTTTGTACAGAGTAAGACTCCTGCGCCGCACTCTGCAGCTTCTGACGCCTTTCACTGATGCAGCGGTCAGAAAATAATACAAATACAAAACTTTTTATGTTTCCAAGTCAAACTCAAAAAAATCTGTCATGTGGTTCACCGTTGCTCACCAAGTGTGGTGCGTACGTGTGTGTGTGTGTGTGTGTGTGTGTGTGTGTGTGTGTGTGTGTACATGTATGTGTGTGTGTGTGTGTACATGTATGTGTGTGTGTAC
>JAXIVH010000028.1:1773749-1778749 GCA_036785325.1 Urophycis tenuis
AGAGGTAGCGACAGTTCAAGAGTTATCGTGTAGTTTACTACAGACAGTATAGAGAGAGTAAACAGACACTTACTACACGCACGCACGCACGCACGCACGCACGCACGCACGCACACACACACAACCCCGGCCAACTCCTCACGGGTCACCGTGACAACGGGGCCGTGGTGACGCCATCACAGTCCCATTGCCGTGACAACCAGATCATCGCCGCCGCCGGCCCAGAGCCCGTCAGTAGTAAATAAGGTCCAGTGTTTTGTACTCCCCCTCTCTCAGAGTAACGGTTTCTCTGCAAACCAGAGGACAACAGGTCGTAAATAAGGACGCAGACTCCACCGCCTGGACCACAAGGACTACATAAAGTCCGCTTTTGTCCTCAACTGAAAACGGTTTTCAAGATTTGCAAGTGTGTCTTGGAGGAGAGTCGATAGGGGAGGAGGATGGGGTGAGGGAGGGGGAGGAGGGGGGAGTCACTAAACATCTGCCTGGTGTGGCCCTCTGGGGGGCCCAGAGAAGGGGAGAGACACAAAGGGGGAAGAGAGAGAGCAGCTGCAGGGCCGTTGGGGAGAGGAGGGAGGGGGGAGGGGGTGGTGGGGAGGGTGACGGGGAGGAGGGGGTGAAGGGGGGAGAGGGTAACGGGGGGAGAGGGTAACGGGGGAGGGGTGACAGGGCTCCTGGTTTGTTTTGGGGCACAAAGACCTGTGGCAGGCGAGTGTCCTGTCCTAATCCCCTCAGACCACCGAGTCACCAGGACTAGCAGACATCATCCCTATCTCTCCCTCCTCCCTCCCCCCTCGCTCCTCCCTCCCACCATCTCTCCCCCATGAAAGACAGCAGCCTGACAGGCTGACAGACTGTCAGACAGACAGCAGCCTGACAGGCTGACAGACTGTCAGACAGACAGCAGCCTGACAGGCTGACAGACTGTCAGACAGACTGACAAACTGACAGACAGCAGACTGTCAGACTGTCAGACAGACTGACAGGCTGACAGGCTGACAGGCTGACAGACTGTTCTGTGTTGAGGGTCCTCTCTCTGCTGCCGTGACAACACACTAAGCAGCTTGCTCAGGGGCACTCCTCCCCTCTGGCTCAGCAGCTTACAGGGATGGAAGAGGATTCAAACCCCTGACCGCACGCCCGGGGACGGCACGCCCTCTGCACCTCCCTGAGGACTCTACTGCTAGAAGGAAGGGGTCTGGCCCAAGGGCACATCAGCATAACGGCTTGTGGGAGCTGAACTTGCTGTATACTTGATGAATACAGTCAGAATGCTACCTGTATTCTGACTGTATTAGAGTCCTGGCTGCAGACCAGCTCCCCTGTTGGACCCCCATGGAGACCCCCCAACTGTCGAGAGTTAAACCCTGCCAAGGGAGTCCAGTGGGGTTTCCACCCAGGGTTCAGTGAACAGAAAAGCGTCTGTATTTGGTTGGTCAAGCTAACGCTAAATAAACATGACGTATGACACATACACACACACACACACACGCACACCCGTGCGCCGCGAACAGCGTTAGCCGATGCTATCCCGCGTCAGCGGTGTCTTGTTATGCTAGTGAGTCAGGGGAGTTACTGGGGCCCTTTGTGCTCCGCTTCCTCTGCTTTCCGGACTTTCTGCTTATTGTTGGTGGCTGAGAGGGCTTACCTATTGGCCTAATGACCTGCCAATCAAAAAGACTCAGGGGGGCTGAGCCAACCAGCAGCCCCACATGAGCTGAATTCTATGTAGCATCCCACCACTAACGGTATTCAGTTGTAGTGTCATTTTGGAGCTTCAGCCTCAGGTCCATGACGAGACGTGTGGACCTGTGGACTGTGGCCACCGGCTTCTTCTCCTCAAACGCTTTAGTCTGAACAAACTGTCCCTTAAACACTGACAATCAGTCCAAAATGAGCGCATGTCCACTGAACCAATGAAGGCATAGCATCTAAAAGGCAGCAGGGACTTGGGGCCTCATTTACTAACAGAATTGCGCCCATTTCTAGCGTAATTTGCGGGTAAAATAGGCGCAAAAACATGGAACCGTATTTACTAACGTGGCGCAACGGGGTAAATGCGCAAATAGCGTGCCTCTGAAGAGGCGATAGGCAAGTTGCGCATTCCGCCTCATATATATGCATAAATGGGCGTGTATCAGGGGAAGTGGGAGTGAATCGCAAAAAGCTGGGAGGTAACGCGTTAAGTGCGCCTTATTATGTATTGCGTGGAATTTACTAAGATTGCCTGAGAAGTGCGCGAGTCTAATTGGAGCGCAAATCTCCGCCTCATAAAAGCAGGTGTAAACCAGGAAGCGGGTTTTGCTTGAGCCTGTAAACAAGGACATGGCAGCTGTTATAAGAGCAAGAAGAAGACACCGACAAAGGCACCGCGCCGATCAGCGACCAGGAATCGCTGATCGGCGCGGAACTTTTTTTTTCTTTTTCTTAGATCGTCCATGGTTACGCAAACACGCAGACCCATTCTTCCTTCTTTTAACGGTGCGCTAATTGCACTAGGGCGGAGTATGGCGCTGATTGCCTGATGAAGTACGGGTTTGATAAATACAACGTAAAGTGCGGTGACGAATGCTGCGCAAATAACGGCTCGGCGCTGGCGCAGATTACGCTGCGGTCGCAAATATTAGTAAATGAGGCCCTTGGTGTCTCCGTCCTCAACCTCTCAGGTGGGTCTGCGTTAGCGCGTCGCGTTACAGTATGCTAGCAGGCCACTCCCACAGCAGAAGGGCCGGAGCTAACGCTAACTAGCCTGGCAGTGGTGCTGCTGCTAGTCTGGGAGGGAATGAGGTCAAATCCCCCAGACGTCAACAAGCAGGTTCTCTGTTAGTGCTGCAGGAAGCTACTGAGCTCCAATTAGCAGCGAGCGCCGTGGTGAAGGTGTGCTGCGCGCTCTCTCTCTCTCTCTCTCTCTCTCTCTCTCTCTCTCTCTCTCTCTCTCCTCACATGGTCTCTCTCTCTCCCTCTCTCTCTCTCTCTCTCTCTCTCTCTCTCTCTCTCCTCACATGGTCTCTCTCTCTCTCTCTCTCTCTCTCTCCTCACATGGTCTCTCTCTCTCTCTCGCCCTCCTCCCCCTGGTCTCTCTCTCCTCCCCTTGTCTCTCTCTCTCCTCACATGGTGTCTGTCCTCACCTGGTCTCTCTCTCTGCTCCCCTGGTCTCTGTCCTCCCCTGGTCTCTCTCTCCTCCCCTTGTCTCTCTCTCTCCTCACATGGCCTCTCTCCTCACCTGGTCTCTCTCTCTCTCTCTGCTCCCCTGGTCTCTGTCCTCACCTGGTCTCTCTCTCCTCCCCTTGTCTCTCTCTCTCCTCACATGGCCTCTCTCCTCACCTGGTCTCTCTCTCTCTCTCTGCTCCCCTGGTCTCTGTCCTCACCTGGTCTCTCTCTCTCTCTCTCTCTCTCTCTCTCTCTCTCTCTCTCTCTCTCTCTCTCTCTCTCTCTCTCTCTCTCTCTCTCTCTCTCTCTCCTCCCGTGGTCTCTGTCCTCACCTGGTCTCTCTCTCCTGCCCTTGTCTCTCTCTCTCCTCACATGGCCTCTGTCCTCACCTGGTCTCTCTCTCTCTGCTCCCCTGGTCTCTGTCCTCACCTGGTCTCTCTCTCTCTCTCTGCTCCCCTGGTCTCTCTCCTCCCCTGATCTCTGTCCTCCCCTTGTCTCTCTCTCTCCTCACATGGCCTCTGTCCTCACCTGGTCTCTCTCTCTCTCCTCACATGGCCTCTGTCCTCACCTGGTCTCTCTCTCTGCTCCCCTGGTCTGAGTCCTCACCTGGTCTCGATGTGGTTGAAGAGGTGCTGCCAGCGGTCAGTGACGTCCTGGACCTTGTGGTGGACCTCGGCCTCCCTGGTCCTGCTGGTGGCGGAGATGAGCTGCTCCCCCAGCTGTTTCAGGTGGCTCTTGTTCTCACTGAACAGGTTGATCTCCTCCATGCAGTCCTGACCGCACACCACATCATCGCTTAGCAC
Source organism: Urophycis tenuis (assembly GCA_036785325.1). Classification (NCBI taxonomy): domain Eukaryota; kingdom Metazoa; phylum Chordata; class Actinopteri; order Gadiformes; family Phycidae; genus Urophycis; species Urophycis tenuis. The sequence continues at coordinate 1,777,703 of JAXIVH010000028.1, forward strand.
CCTCGCTCACCCCCGGAGACTCACAGTGACCTCGGGTCCGTCGTCAGGGAGGGGGGATGGAACTCAGGACCTCCGGGCTGAGAGAGCTCTCCTGAGCTCCAACAGCTCAGCCACTACATGACCCCTCCCTCTTCTCTGAACCAGCAGAGGTCATGGGACCATCTGTCAATGGATCTCCTACATGACTTGAAAGTGAAGGAGACACACACGCACCTTCTTGAGTTTCTCCACCATGTCCTCCACTGTGACGTCCGAATCGTCCAGCACGCGGTTCTCCATCTGGCTGAGCCAATCACAGAGCTCCTTGTTCTTCTGGTTGAAGATGATCCACGCGTTGAGGCGGTCAGCGATCTCCTGCTTCCGCAGAGACACCTGACGGACAGGAAGTAGTTCAGAACACAGTCACCTGACGGACAGGAAGTAGTTCAGAACTCATCACCTGACACTTAAACCATAGCCAAGTGGTTAGGCTGTTGGACTATAATGTTTCTATCTACTCTCTTAATACACGCACATAACTGTATAAACACCCCCGCCCCCCCACAAACTCACACACACACACACACCTTGATCTTCTCCCTCAGAGCGTGTGTTGCTGGAAACTGAGACTTGGATTGGTCGATCCAATGGCTAATTTCAATACAAACACTACAACACTCCTCTTCCTAAACTCTACACCCCCCCCCCACCTCCCCCCGACACACACACACACACACACACACACACAGCCATCACCATCTGTTCCCCTGTTCGCACCCTACTCAGCCCCTCCCCCGCCAGACCTGTTGGTCTCCGTGGCAACACTTTCAGGAAAAGAAGATTTAGCCGCTCAGCTAGCTGAGGGCTACTTTAGTGCTACACACTTAGTCCACTTGATAACGTGTCGCACAAGTTTATACACAAGTTTACACCAGCTTCCTTGTGTGTGTGTGTGTGTGTGTGAGAGTGTGTGTTTGTGTGTGTGTGTGTGTGTGTGTGTAAGCGTGTGTGTGTGTGTGTGTGTGTGTGTGTGTGTGTGTGTGTGTGAGTGTGTGTGTTTTTATGTGT
>JAXIVH010000028.1:1786249-1848749 GCA_036785325.1 Urophycis tenuis
GTACCAAGTGGTAGGCTGATCTATCAATCATACATGTGGGTGGACACTCAACTTGTGATGTCCCATGTAACGGTTAATCAGTGTCCAGCCTACTGGAGAAAGAGGGGACCTCTAATCATCTAATCATCTCATCATCTAATCCTGGAAATCCAACAGAACATGAGCAGCTTGGTCCTCCCCTGGTCTCCTCCTCACCTCAGCAGTCTGGACCTGAACCCTGAACCGGTCCTGGGTGGGGTCCAGGGTAGGGTCCTGGGTGGGGGATGTGGGGGTCATCAGGGCGGCTGTCTCCCCCTGCAGGTTCTGGAGCCTCAGAAGGAGGGGCGTGGCCAGGCCAGTATACTCCTCCCACTTCTCCAGTAAGGCTCCGCCCCTACAGAGGCTCCGGTCCACAGCCCGACGTATCTGAGCCCACCTGGAAACAGGAAACAGGAAACAGCATGTCAGTTATGTCATTAACCTTCACTCTGTGTCTGTGTGTGTGTGTGTGTGTCTGTGTGTGTGTGTGTGTGTGTGTGTGTGTGTGTGTGTGTGTGTGTGTGTGTGTGTGTCTGTGTGTGTGTGTGTGTGTGTGTGTGTGTGTGTGTGTGTGTGTGTGTGTGTGTGTGTCCACCTGTCCCTCTGGGTGTCTATGCGCTGCTGGAGCAGGTCTCTGGCAGCAGGACTGAGCAGGTTCTGCAGGGAGGAGACGTCTTGGTCCAGGACGTCCCACTGCTGAGATGCTGCCTCTGCCTCATCTCTCACACGCTGCTCACACAGACACACACACACACACACACAGCTGAAGCCTAGGCCCCCTGATTGAAGATGACATCACCAGGAAGCTGAACCAAAGAGACAGGTTTCCGTGGTGACCAGCATACCGACCCTACCTGAAGGGTCTTGTGGACATCGCGCTGGGCTTGGAGGCACGGCTCCGTGTCGCCGTGGTAACGCAGCATCTGGGCCGTCCTGGTGGTCTCCGCGGTAACTAGTCTGATGGTGGTCTCCAGGCGGTCCCACAGCAGCTGGACCTGGGTCAGCCTCTGGACCACTGATCCCCTCTGGAGGGGAGAGAGAGAGAGGGGTAGCTGGGATGCTCATACAGTTCTACTTCTCTTATTGTGAACAAAGACTTCATTCATATTTTTTTGAACAGTGAAACAGTTCTGCTGTGAATATAAGTACATTCAATTTTACAATTTGAAAAATGTAATGTTGCCTCCAAAGAAATATGTTACCTGCTGGGAGAGAGCAGAGCAGGACTCTGTGGCTCTCTGCACCAGGGAGGAGAGCTGCTGGTCCTGGTCTCCACCTCTCAGGTCCTGGAGGTCCCAGGTCCTCTGCTGGAGCTTCTCCTCCAGGTCCTGGTTCAGGGAGCACAGACAGAGTTAAGGCTGTGGCTCAGGAAAAATGAGTAGGGGTCTAAGGGGAAACACCTGGTCCTACCTCACAAGAGTGAAGGTTTTTCTCCACTTCTGATTGGCTGTTGGGAGAGAGGGCGGAGTCTAGCCAGCTCCTCTGGCAGGTGACCCAGGAGCTGATCTGGTTCAGCTTCTCCTGACGCTGGGATCTGAACCGCAACCGATCAGCAACCTCCTGGATCTGAACCAGACAGACAGACAGATAGTCAGGCAGACAGACAGAGAGACAGGAAGAGGGACAGACAGTTTGTTGGTTATCTTCTCTCTAAGAGTACAGCCAGGCTGGGCAGAGTTTGGACCTGATGGTGGAGGTTCCAGTGCAGACCGAGCCAGCGGTGGAGGAGGAGGCCCTGCTGCTCCGCCTGCCCTACGTCCCCACAGTGCCCCCCCTGGCCCTCCGCGGTACTGCAGCCCGGGACCACCGGCTGCTGGGCGAAGTCAAGCGTGGCCTGGTGGAAACACATCTCCCCCTGGCACTCCTGAGACACAAACAAGACCTGAATTACAACCCATTACTATCACTGATAGACAGTAGTGTGCCAATAGTGAACGGGATGGAAACACAACACTAAACGCAGTTAGCAGGCTGGTGACACACCAATACACACAAATCCAAGTCAAATTAAAATTTACCTGAATTTGACTCTCTGGCTCACAGACGGTTAGTACAATATGTACGTTGTAAAGACCAAAGGGTCTGGTCTGGTCTGGGTCTGGTCTGGGTTTGGGTCTGGTTTGGTCTGGGTCTGGTTCTGGTTCTGGTCTGGTTCTGGTCTAGTTCTGGTCTGGGTCTGGTTCTGGTCTGGGTCTGGTTTGGGTCTGGTTTGGTCTGGGTCTGGTCTGGTTCTGCTCTGGTCTGGTCTCGTTCTGGTCTGGTTCTGGTCTGGGTCTGGTCTGGTTCTGGTCTGAGTCTGGTCTGGTCTGGTTCTGGTCTGGTTCTGGTCTGGTTCTGGTCTAGTTCTGGTCTGGTTCTGGTCTGGGTCTGGTCTGGGTCTGGTCCGGATGTCTTACCTTGTAGAATTGCAGGCGCTGGTTGAGGTCTTCTCCCTGGTTCTCCAGCTGGGCTTCAGTGCTGCTGATCCAGACCTCCAGTGCCTCCATCGCCCCCTGGTGGCCTAGACACTCCACCCACCGCTGAGGAGAGGAGAGGAGGAGAGGAGAGGAGGAGAGGAGAGGAGAGAAGGGAGCTTATAAATATACAACATTGTATATTTTCCATGATAAGTTGTCCCGTACATTGGTCCCAGTGTCCTGGCTCACCTGATGCAGTTTGTGTTGGATCTCAGGGACCTCTGTCTGCAGGTGGACCCAGACCAGAGCTACCTGCCTCAGCTGGCTGGAGACGTACCCAGGAGGGGGACCAGCTCCAGGGGTCAGCTCATCCCCATCCTGGTCTCCCGCTGTGTCCCTCGCCCACTCTCTCTCTCCCTGGTTGATGGTTGACAGCAGGGTGCCGGCGCTCACCACTGACGCCCTAAGCTCAGACCGGGCCTCCATCTCCTTGGAGAACTTCTGCAACGTGAGCATTAGCTTGTAGCATTAGCCAGTTAGCATTAGCTAGTTAGCATACTGTTAGGCACCCAGGTAAGGTCATCATAGTCTGCATTTTTAAGTTCTACAGTTTTATGTCATCATTATTGTTTCGTACCATGAACTGATGCACAATGTCATCCCAGCTTTTGGGAAGACACGGCTGATCCTGATTGGCTGGATCAACGGCCTGTCTCCACCTCTCAATCTGCTCCCTTGCCCCGCCCATCCAACCAATCAGCGATGCTGACTGGAGGGTGAACCTGGTTTTATACAATTGACATAATTTAGTGTCGACATTTAATCTCATTAACATTAATTTCTCTAGTTTTTCCATCCCCTCCCTCACCTGTTGAGTAGTTTCCTGTTGCGGTCGGTGAGCTTCCTGTCGCGGTCCAGCCTCTTATGAAGGCTGTTCCAGCGAGCCTCTAGCTTCTTGGTGGCCACGCCCACCTCCCTACAGCCCGCCCCCTGCAGCCGAAGCCCCGCCTCCAACAGCTGACCCAGCCTGGGCCTGCTGTCCTCCAGCATGGCAGCCAGCCTCTGCATGCAGCATCACACAACTTTATCAACACTGCGTTCAAAAACACATTCACACAAATAGGTGCACACTGTTCTATTCACTTAATGTGTCATTTTCTTATTATTATCTAATTTATTGTACTTGCTGTATTGTTTCTGTTGTTATGCACTTCACATTGCTGGAAAAACACAACATAAATAAACTTTGATTTGAAATGAGGTTGCACAGGGATAAACAGATAAATTACCTGGTATGTGGAGAGTCTGTTAGATAGCTCTTCCTCAGAGTCCGGAGCCAGGTGCATCTTGGGAGTTGAAGTCTCTGCGTCCGATAAGAGGCTGTCCAACCATGAGCCGTCCTGCTCCCACTGGGCCCACACCTGAGGACACAAACACAGACCGATCACAGCGATCCAGTTAAACACCCCGCAAAACATTAGCACCTATTCAAGGACATGATCGTTAGAACAAAACACAGCCATGAACTACAGCCCTGTAGTTTCTGTGACGGTGACCTGCAAGGTGTCCTCCATCTTGGATGCGTGCTCCAGGGCTCGTAGCTTCAGCTGAGAGACTTTCTCCTGCAGCGCCTGCACTTCCTCAGCCCACCTGCCGGGGGCACCGTCCTGGTCCCGCCCACACAGGACCTGCAGGCTTCCACAGTGTCCGTCCAAGGACTGGAAGAACTTCTGAGAGCCACAGAGAGGAATCAGCTCCAGTGATTAAAGGGCCTCAATTTTATCCCTACGTGTGAGACTGATATCATGAAAAGCCAATTCAATATCAAACTATTATTCAGTACGTTTACATGCAGCAAGAAATTCGAATTTCAGATAATGACATGTGTAAGACCGGATCACTTGTCCGAGTATACATGCCGTTCAGAGAATCGGATTAACAGCCGGAGCATGGGCTGACTCCGGACGCTATGTGGCGCTGTGCATGTGCAGAATGGCACTGCGCATGCGCAGAATGCAAAATCCGATTCAGATCCGATTGCTGAGTATACATGCCGTTAAAAGTCCGACTATGAACGAATTATCTAGGTGTTGTTATCCGATTTTGAGATGTCCGAAGTAGGTCTGAAGTAGGTCGGATTAAGGTGTTTACATGCACTTAAAAAGTCCGAACGATGTCTTATACGATTAGAAATTCGAATTTCTTGCTGCATGTAAACGTACTGAGTGATACCACGAGAGACCCAGGGACCCAGAGGACCCCTCCACCCACCGCATGGGCGCCCAGCAGCGCCTCCAGTCGACCCCGGGCGTGGAGCTCCGTGCCGGGCAGCAGAGCGAGGCGTTGGGCCCCCAGGGAGACCAGCTCCTCCAGACCCCTCACCAGTCTCTCACGGTGTCGCTCCAGACCCGCGGCCACCTGTAGCTCCTCCCCTCTGGAGCTGCCCCCCGCCTGGGCCACATCCAGCGCACCCTAGGAGCAGGGAGGGGAGTAAGCTAACCCACTCAAGGCTAATCGCAATTAGCCGCAGGCTAACCAGGATGTCTCGAAAGTAGCATCAGTTTAAGAAATGATAAAATATTGATTGATTTTTTTTACATTTACATTTAGGGCATTTAGCAGACGCTTTTATTCAAAGCAACTTACAAAGAGTACATTTGACATAAGAAGGTGAAACATTTCATCGCTATTAATACAGTAAGAAAGTCACCAGAACAAGTTTCAAGCATTTCAATTGCTAGGTTAACCATTGCCAGTATACAACATCTCTGGCTAAGTGCCAAGTTACAAAGAGCGATTGTGAAGTGCGATTTGATTCCTGTTCATAAGATCATGATATATATTTTTTACAGCAATAGAAGTATAAGATAGTTATATATAAGAAGTTATTTTGATTAAAATATATCTATGTACAAATAGGTGGTAGATGTTACATAAGTACCTACATTAACCCATTCATAAGAAACAGCCTAAACAAACTCAGCATTATGCTGGGAGGAGGTGATTCCTGCTGGTGTTCTTTACACACTAACCAACTAACTTCACACTAACTAACCCTGACCCTCACATACTAACCCTGACCCTCAAACCAGCAGTTTGAGTCAGTCCTCGTGTTTTCTACATTCCTGCCTGGAAAGACCTCATGAGATCATACATGTTAACAAGTTAGTACTGGTTCTGATGGGTTCTGTTCTGATGTACATTAGGTCAGTCTCTGGGCTACCTGGAGCTCAGTGGCCTGCTGGGACAGGCAGACAGGAAGTGACGAAGAGTTCACTTCCTCCAAGAGAGCGTCGACCTCACTGGCTTGATCCTGTAATCAGTGCACACACACGCACGCACGCACGCACACGCACACGCACACGCACACACACACACACACACACACACGTTGCTTGAAGACACTACATAGCCTTTTCATTAGTGCCAATATTGTTCTACTAGTTAAATAGTAATTCATTAGTTATAGTTAATTACATCAGTGTGTGAACACAGACAGATGACGAGAGTGTTAGAAGTACCTGGAGATGTCGTGTTAGCTCCTGTCCCTCGTTAAGATCGGGGGTTAATTGATGCACGGCCAACCAGTTAGAATCGAGTTCTGCCTGCAACTCTTTTAGTCTTCTCTGATTGGTTGAGATGGACAGGGTTAGTTCTTCACACATGGAAACATCTCCATCACTTCCACAATGTTAGCAGTCATAGAACATGTTTAAAATTGTAAAAAGTTAAAAGACAGGACTTTGAAATAGAGTCCGCTCAAAGGTTAAATGACAACATGGGATTAAAGAAATTTCATTAAATTGAAAACAGAGGAGAACCTGAAGCTGTGAGCTCCTCTCCTCAAGGACTTCTAGATGGTTCCCTCGGTCGGTCAGTCTGGTCTGGACTGCCGGCAAGACTCTGATCAGGAGGTCCAGGCAGCGCTGACCGGACCCTGAGCCCAGGACCCCCCTGACCTCTGACCCTAGAGAGGTCAGCTCCCCGCCCAGAGAGCCCAGCTCAGCTGACAGGTTCTGGAGGAGTGACAGGTCCAGGTGGATGAAGGTGAAGTTCCCTCAAGTCATCAGACTTCACTCATTTGTCATGTATCCCTTGTGTTGTGCTAATTAGCCATGCTAATGATCAATTACCAATCAGGACAACTAATGAAGTTGACAATATTCATTCATTGTAATTAACTAACTCAACGAGAAGAGGGTGGTTCACCTGTAGTTGTAGTAGCCGTAGCTCCGCCCCCTCTCGCCGCGTCACCGCAGGAGGTGACCTCAGCAGGGTGTTCACACTGGACAGCGACAGGGACACCCCGTACAGCGCATCAAACACACCCTCCTCTAGCTGCTGGGTGGCGCCGCCCGCAGGATCACCCTGGAATTACACCCCGCCGGGGAAACAGACCTGTCACCGTTCTCACTTACATCTTAAAGTAGTGGGTGATGTTTAATGAAATAGATGACCAGTCTGTCTTACTACCAGTCTGTCTAACTACCTGTCTCACAGCAGCGGAGGCGCCCAGGTTTCGCAAACGGTCTGAGAGGTCCTGGAGATCTTTCAGGACCTGCGTGTCCCTCACACCTCCTCCTCCAACCATTCTGAGGGAGGAGTCTGTCCCCTGGTGGACAGGATGAGACAGACAGGCCGTTAGAGACAGACAGATGGACCGAAAGACAGACAGACTGTTAGGGACAGTGGGCAGTAAACAAAGAGAAAGAGAAAGAGAGAGGGAGACCAGTGGCGGTTTTAGGCACGGGCAGACCGGGCGGCACTTTGGGGGGGGCGGCACGAGAACTTAAAAAAAAAAAAAAAAAAAAATCATCTGCGCCGCGAAGCGCTTCTCTATAATCTATCTATCATGTCACTATGAGGGGAATTGGCAAATTGTCGCCCCCTGCAGCTGCGGGGGGGACACGGGACTGCGACGACAGTTCAGCTCTGGTCGGGTTAAAATAAAAAATGTCTGTTTCTGCCAAAAAAAAGTGTGTTTTTTTCCCCCGTTTTTTTTTTTTTTTTGGGGGGGGGGGGGCGCTCGGAGGCAATTCGCCCGGTGCGTAATTCAATGTAGAACTGCCACTGAGGGAGACAGAGGGAGGGAGAGAAAGAGAGCAGGAGAGAAAGATGCAGAGAGAGAGAGAGGAAGAGAGAGGACGAGAGAGATGCCTGTGACAGTATTGAAAGGGGGAAATAATAGGTGTAAATTGAAAACATTTAACAGATGGAGAGAGAGAGAGAGAGAGAGAGAGAGAGAGAGAGAGAGAGAGAGAGAGAGAGAGAGAGTCACAAGGTGCTACTGAGGAGTGATGACAGAGGGAGGAGAACAGGAGGAGACACAGATACACAGAGGAGATAATGAGTAGGCTTTGTACCTCCTCTGGGAGCCGGAACGACTCCTCCTCCAGTGCCAGGAGTCGAGAATGGAGGAGGTCCCACCTCCTCCTAACCGCCTGCTCCTCCTCCTCCACGCTGACCACAGCAGACTGGACAGAGGTTCTCCTGCAGGAGGTAACAAGCACAGACCAGGTTCAGGTTGGTTTCCTCCATTGTTCTCATCTTCTTTCTTCCTCCATCGCTCCTCCCTCCTTTATCCAGCTCTCTTGCTTTCCTTCCATCCTGTGTTCCTTCCCGAGCCCTCACCCATGTCCTCATAAAAACAAGAATGAAGTACTAACAGTTCAATGGACAGCATGTTACAATAGGCTACGACCAACCAATGTTGATGGTAAACCAACCTTCAGGTAAAACCTAAGGTCAAGAGTGTCCTTCTGCCCATGTCTAATATTTATTCTCAGTACAAATGACTCAATGTCAGCATGTAGGGTGTGAACAACATAGTGCAACAGCTCAGTCATAGTAGCATCCCCGGTTACCGGGGCGACGGCAGGCTCTGCTCCTCCGGATCCTGGCTGTAGAGCTTCCCTCGGCTGTGCTGCCTTGCGATGGCCCTGGTCAGACCCCTCTGCTCACTCAGATCCTGTTCCAGCTCCTGGAGGAACGGACCCCAAAGACACGTTCCTCAAACCTCATGCAGAACCTGGACTCTGTCTGGACTCCATCTGGACTCAATTCGAACTGAAAATGAACTTTTTAGACTCTCTGGACTGTCTGGACTCTATGTGAACTCTATCTGGACTCTCTGGACTCTGTGAAACATGTAAAAGTCTATGGTAGAAGTACAGCATGAAGCAGCACAAAAAAAGAAAGTACTCTGAATCTGACTCTGAAACAGGAGAAGGAGGGCTTGCTAGAAAGTGTGTGACTGACCCATAAATGTGCTCCTGTTCCCCCTGTCTGAATCATACCTTCTGCTGCTGAACGCTGCTCTGTCTCAGCAGCTTGTTCCTCGGTGAGGAGAACATCTCCTGAACACTGGCACTGCGCTGTAGTCGGGCCACTGGGGGGCGCCCCTCCTGAAAAGATGTGGCAAGACCCGCATCACCTAACAAGACCTCGAGACCTCTAGTGGCCCTTCAGTTAGAAGAACAACAGTAAAGTGTATCACAGAGTATAGACTCTAATGTACACCATGTAGTTAATAGTTTACCGGGTCTCGTGGGTGGGTAGTGGGGGTCATCTTCTCTTCCTCCTGTCGCTCCTCCAGGAGGTGCTGGAAGGAGACGAGGTTGGTCTTGAGAAGCTCCAGTTTGGAGGCCAGGAGCTCAGCTGACTCCTGGTCAGAACCTGTAGGGTCTGGACCTCCCAGGACACCTTGGTCCTGTTTTTGGTTCTGGTCCTGGGGTGATCTAGAGTCCGACAGACTAGTCACCTCCTGCTCTATCTCCTGCAACATCTCCTGTGAATGAAACACACCTGTACAGTCAGAACCACACCTGTACAGTCAGAAACACACATGTACAGTAAGAAACACACTTGTACTGTGAGGAACACACCCGAACCTTCAGGAACACATCTGTACTGTCAGGAAATCCCCTATACTAACACCAACACGCAGGTGAACCAAACATGAACAATGAGCAAGTAACCTGGGGGAAAGGTAGTGTTGGTGACTCCCAGTCAAAGGTTCTGGGTTTGATACCTGATGTCCGCAGTCTTCCTGTAGGCATCCGAGAGCAGGAGGCCCCCTAACCCTACCAACTTGATGACATGGAACTGACTTCACTGTAAGTGAACAACAGATGACTGAACAATAAACGGTAACATGATGATTCGTCTGTCTCCGCCTGCAGGATGATCAGGATGAGCTCATAGGGAGGGCGTCCCTATGACCTCATCGCTGGACGGCCGTTATTTTGCATTGACGGCAGGCTAGGTTACAGGTCACCGTGAGGTCAGACACGCTTAGAGGCCATGGGGTTCCGTTTTCGTTGTCTCCTTCGTTCCCTTTGTTTGTTAACTCTCGACAGAGACGTGGAATCCCTCAGCCGCGCCACACTGAAGGGTCTCAGGTTTCCAGTTCCGTGGAGTGAATGAACGGCGGCTTCGGAGAGCCTGACTGAAGACCCCTCCTTCACTTTGAGGAGGATAGCAACACACCCAGTTCCTGCTAACCGCTAGCATGCTAACACTGCCATGCTAACAGCCAGGTGGTGTCTGCTCGGAAAGATCCTGAACTTTTCCCCCGCATTAAAACGGTCGCTGTTTCAAAGAAAAGTGAAGGGTTTCATGTCTTAACGAAACCCCAGACAGACCCCCTGGATCTACACCCTTCCAGTCTGGCCTGTGCAGACACGCCCTAAAAAATAAATATGTGCTGAAAGTAACATCGTTGGTTTGCATAATGAACTGGGTGTCGTTGTTTAACGACCGCTCGTCAAACAGTCTGCCGCCTGGGAGCCGTACGTGATAAGACTTCAGACATTATCATCAAGATCATGAACTCATCCATCAACCTTATGCTGCTGCTCTCAGCCACCGGTGGCCACGCCCTCAGAGTAAAGGCAAGGAAGCCCATTGGTTGGCATTGTCTACTGGTGGCTGCCCATTGGTCGACACCACTATGCATGTATTGGCTGGCTGCCCAATGGCTCGTGACTTTATGGCCCCGGTTCAACAGAGAAAGTGTCGGCTTATGTTTATTGGACTCATCAAGATCAAGTTATCATCAACACGTGAAAAAGTGAACGTGTTCAGTTTTGGCTTGAACAGGTGTGTTACCTGTCCAGGTGTATTTCCTGTTTAGGTGTGTGTGTGTACGTGCGTGCATGCACGTGTGTGTGTCATCTACCTGACAAGTGAGCAGCTGCTGCTTCACGCTCGTCTCCATGGCGATGCAGGTGCCGGTGGGGGTTTCCGCGGCGACGCTCTGCAGGGGTCCCAGGCTGCAGCGGGCTGCGTGGAGCCAGTCCTCCAGCTGTCGGACCCTCCTCCCCACCGCATGGATCCGCCCGGGGCTGCTGGGGCCCAGCCCAGAGCCTGCCACCGGGCCCTGAGACACACACACACACACACACACACACACACACACACACACACACACACACACACACACACACACACACACCTCTGAGTCCCAGAGCAGGGGTTGTGAGGTGTCGGCTGTCTTGTTAGCCCTGTTGACCTACTAATACCTGCACACACACACACACACACACACACACACACACACACACACACACACACACACACACACACACACACACACACACACACAGACACACACGCACACACACTCACAAACTCACACAGTCCTGTTCCTTGGGTTAACACACAGGTTTTCTCTGTGCACCTGCTTTCCTGTCTCTCTCTCTCTCTCTCTCTCTTTCTCCTTCCTCCTCTCAGTCTTGTTCTCCACGTCTGTCATTTGTTTTGTTTCCTAGCTCCGCCCACATGACATACGAACCACTTCCTGGTTCCTGCAGCCACTCACAGAGCGAGAGACCCAGAAGGAAAGGGAGAGAGAGAGAAAGAAGTGTCCTCAGGCTGCAGGGGTGGAGCTAGATCATGTGACTCCTACTCCTACTACTAGAGTCCCTCATAACTCTACTGTCTCTCTGTCTGCCTGTCTGTCTATCTAACTTTATTTCCAGCTACCTACCTAGCGCTACCTGTCTGTCTACCTGTCCGTCTGTCGTCCTAGTGAGCATGTGTGTACCAGGAAGTGAACACCTTAAGTCAACACAGCAACACTACCCCTCTAGATAACCTGAGCCATCACACCTGTAGGTCAGAGGGGGGCGGGGCTTCTTCTGTCCCTGTCTGCCAGTGGCCTGTTGTACCCCACCTGCTGGGCTCAGCTGAAGAGCTCCTCCCACCACCACCACCACCACCACCACTCCAGAGCACCTTCAGTCATGGAACACTCAAAGTATTATATTATTATACTCAAAGTATAAAGTATTGGTATTACTATTCATCTATGAGATGTCTTTCTCCAGCGACTTAGTTAATTGTTTTAAGATGTCCTCAAGGTGCAGGCAGGGTTAGGGTGCATCTTGCAGCAGGATGCCTATAGGGAGACTGTGGACATGAGGGATCGAACCCGGAACCTTTTTAACTGGGAGTTGAACTCCCCTGACCAGGGTGTGGTGGCAGGGACCAGGGGGGCTTTGGACCAGGAGAGGGGATGGACCAGAGTCTACCACCAGGGGACTAGACTATAGTCAGTGTGTAGTATAGTCACTTACCAGACACCCCTTATTCTGATGGGGGTCTTCAGAGACGACCTGGGCCTGTCTTCGGACCGGACCAGTTGTCATCGACTCCTCCTCCACTTCTGCGCCCCTGTCCTGAGGGGAGTGTGTGTCTGGTGTGTGTGTGTCACGAGTGCGTGTGTCAGGTGTGCGCGTGTCAGGTGTGTGTTTGTTTCCTGTGCGAGTCTCGGGTATGTCAGCGCCAGGTGTGTGTCCGTCAGGTGTGTGTGGTGTGTGTCCATCAGGTGTGTGTGGTGCGTGTCCGTCAGGTGTGTGTCCATCAGGTGTGTGTGGTGTGTGTCTGTCAGGTGTGTGTGGTGCGTGTCCGTCAGCTGTGTGTGTCTCCAGTCCCTCCGGCCCCCTGTGTCCCACCAAGTGCTCCTGACACAGAGAAACAGACGAGGGGGTCACCGGGAGGGTTTATTATCGTCCCGACGTTCATTCCTCCGGGTGCAAAGAGTGCAAATCAAACACGGGGGGGGAGGGGGCGTGGCCCCTGGCAGGCAGGGGGTGTGGCCCCCAGAGGGGGGGGGGGGGGGGGCGTGGCCCACCAACACACGGGGGGTGACGTGTGCCAGAGCGACGGAAAAGCACCCAGCAGTGCAGCAAGACTTTTAGGAAGCCCAGACCGGAGACGTGGGTGCTCTGCAGTACAGGTCATGCAAAGTTAATGAAACTACCCAGCATGCATCTGTCCCCGGATCGATAACCTCGCCACACAGGTGCCATGTTCCAAACACTGTCAACCTCATGTCGTGATCCTGGCTGTGGACTGGACCGCAGTGGCAGAACAACACACAGGGTTTGGAGTGAGTAATAGAAGTGTCCTCAGGACATGTCTGTGTCCTCAGGAGGCGTGTGTGTCCTCAGAAGACACCGCTCAGCCGCGAGGTTTCCTCTGGGGACAGATGCTTGCTAACGTACACTTAAGTAGGAAGAAAAGGGTTGTACTGTAGAACATAGATTGGGATTGTTCTGATTCCTGTTCCCATTGGTTCCTGCTGCCAGAGTGTTTAAGGATTAACCAATCAGAGAGGCGTTAACTAATTAATCAGGTCAGTGAAAGTGTTCATTCATAAAATTAACAACATCTTGATCTTACAAAAATTTGATGTGTGTTTGAAGTTAATTAGGGCACATCTTTAACAGATCATCACAGCAAATAGTTTAGATTTTTGTCTGCAAAACTGCATTCTCCATCAAACTCATATCATACCTCAGACATGGTCCACAAATGTGACTATTAGTACAATCTGTGTCGATATAAATTGTTTTTATTATAATTATTGTGAAACACAGTACACCAATAGAGTTAAAGTCCATGCAAATCAATGACATAAACTTATAAACATATTCATGCTAAATACATATGTGTCATACATCTCTCAACTCTCTTTTATTCTCTTTGGTGTAAATAGCTTACTGTCACTTTTAATCAGTAGCTCATCATGTAGCAGATGATAACCAAAGCTAAAGGTTGCAGCTGTTGAAGCTTATGTTGGCTAAGGGTTCAAAAACTCTCAAACGGTCCAAGTAAAGTAGAGTAGAGTAGTAAAGAATCTAAATGACTACAAACAACAGAAGCTCATGTAAACATATCGCCCCCAGACCCAAGGAGCAGTCTGCAGGGGCTCCAGAACGAAGAACACTTGGAATTCCTCTTGCCATGAAAAAGCACTGAACAGAGAGAGGAGGGAGAGAGAGAGGAGGGAGGGAGGGAGAGGAGGAGAGAGAGAGAGAGAGAGAGAGAGAGAGAGAGAGAGAGAGGGAGAGGGCAAAACCAAGTAGCCAAAAGAGATGTACAGCTTGTTCTACAAGATGTTCTAGAGGCGTTCTAGGCGCTGCATGTGAGGCCTCTCGGGAGGAACTCTAGCAGGGGAAACACGAGAGGCGTGGAAAGTTCTAGAGCCGTCTGCGCTACGGGAGGCTAGGAGACCACGCAGCGCTGCTGGCCGGCGGGGGGGTCTGACAGGACGGTGGACGATGAGGTGTTTACCATGCTCCCAGCCTGGCTCTGGGTGCTCCCAGCCTGGACCTGGGTGTGCACCGTGCCCAGGGGTCGGGGGGGGCTGCCGGGGTCGTGACCCTGGGGAAGAGCAGGCGGAGAGTTACGTTCCCACCCGCCCTGGAGGGATCCCTCTTCTGGGTTCCTATCAAGGTTCCTATCAAGGTTCCTGCTCTCTGGGTTCGGGGAGGTTCTCCTTTCACCCCTTTAGACGGGTGAGGGGTGAGGTATAATGAGGGTGAGGTATATTGAGAATGAATGGGGGGTGCAACGAGGATGAACTGGACTTAATCTGGAGGAGTCATGATGAGGTTCTCACTGATGACATGAATTATGTCTTAAATGTGCCTTAATGATGTCTTTAGGATGATTACTTGTTATTGGGTCATCACACTTGTTACACCATACACAATAACCAAGTGGTTCAAATTCAAAGTCCAGTTTGGGTAAGTCTCATCTAACATATATTATAAATTATTATAAATTATTCTGATTATGTAATCACACTGGGATTAAGTGAGCAGTTGTTATGTTTTAGTTTCTGTTGATTCTGCTCTGGTTTCTGTTTCCACATCAACCCATTAAGAGCTCCCCCAATCAAGCCACTTCTGACCAATCAGAAGAGCTGCACCCACTGAGGGACCCCCGCGGACCGGGACCCTCACTCTGGAGGAGGGGTTCGAGGCGGGCGGTTCCTTACCTCTCTCTCTCCAGGTGTGGAGTCGGTCGAGCCGGCCGTGGCCAGCTGCTGTCCTGCAGGCACCTCCCTGCTCTCCTCACTCCTGGTATCCATGGCAACCTGTTCCCCAGCAACACAGGATGGAAAGTATTAGTAGTACATTTCCGAAGCTTACCTGAGTAAATATAAGTGTGTGTGTGTGTGTGTGTGTGTGTGTGCTCTGGCCTGTGAGCGCGTGTGTACTATTTTACAGCGTGACAACTCAGCCCTTGTTCCACACTGCCCTCTAGAGCTAGAGGGACATCCACCAACGGTTGCACACACGAACAAGATGAGAGCAGAGCACGACCAAAGAGAGGACAGTGTGGGGGTTCATGCAAAGCTTTTGACCAAACACATGCAAGCAGTGATGAAGAGGCGCGGTGGGCAGGAGACAGTCAGCGATGAAGATGGACAGAGGAAGTTGTCGGCAGTGAAACAGGAAGGTGGGTTGAGTGAACAGTTTGTTTGGGTTTGCACTTCCCTGAAGTTAAATCCGTTTTATCTAAAAAAGACTCCCGGTCTCTAAAGAGACGTAGGTTTCATAATGAGATACATGATATATTATGTGACTGCATGACTCCCAGGAAGGGTCGCGCTGGGACAGCCGACAACACTCCATCCTGTGTCCTCTCCTCCACTTTTCCTTGACCTCCGAGGGAAACGCCTTGAGGCCAAGGAGCGACGAGAAGGAGAGTTCATCAGTAGGAGGAAGACTCCGCGGGGCTGAGAGAACCCTGGCCGACGATGTTCTGATGAAGGACAACTAAAAACCTCCTGGAGACTTGGCCCCGAGGGTTCTCACCACACTGTTCCACGTCGGCTGTAGGAACGCGGGCAATGCGGTGGAACATAGACTTTATTACCGCGGTCAGAAGTCAAATGGAAACAGTAATGAAGGCAAACTTTGCTTTGATAATGATCACAGTCCTGTCTCATCATATTCATCAATATAGATCCCCATCAGTGTGATGGAGAAATGCTGCTGCTCCTACTCTCTAGCCTCGGGCCGTTCTCATCGGGGAGCCACTCAGACACTCAGGTCATCCAGACAGTTAGGAACCTTTTGCAGCTAAAACACGAACGAAGCCTGCATGATGGGAGTTAGTGGAAGGAAGTGAGGTCCCCCACACAGGAAGTGATGTCACCAACACGATGCAACCATACGCGCAGGTTGGACATCTTTACCTGGGAGCCCCAAATAACTTCCAAGATCCTCCACAGACCACTTGCTCCTTCTCTTGCTCCTTCTCCCTCACCCCCCCCTCTCTCCTCCTCCTCCTCCTCCTCCTCCTTCTCCTCCTCCTCCTCCTCCTCCTCCTCCTCTTGCATCCCCTCCTCTCCAGCCTGGAGCAGGCCAGCATCACTCTGTTGCCATGGAGACAGGGGCGTGTGCAGGTAAGGTCAGACGCGGTCACGCGGGGTCATGGGGTCAAAGGGTAAACGTAAATAAAGATCCTTAGATTTTCAAATGCATGTTAGTCAGGAAAGGCTTCAGTCAGCCGCAGTGTTTGTGTGCGGTTTGTTCGTCGAGTATTTTTTTACAACCGCTAACAAACTGTACACAAAGCTGTTATAATCCACACATGTTGGTGTGAATTAAGGAGGAAGAGACCGCGAGACATCCGGCCCCTCGTGGAGAGATCAGAGCAGGAAGCAGCTTGTTCCAGGGAGGAGAGGAGAGCCCTGAAGTAACCCCAGCAGCTCCACTCCTCTGCAGGCCTACGGACGCTTTTGGATCAGGCTGGTCAAAGGTTTGAACTCGACGAGGCTCCGGTAAACATGAAACAGGCCACGGACCGGACCGTGGGCGTGTTCCGGCTGGACGGCGTAGCGGCTCCTTACGTCGGTGGAACCCAGAACCCGACAGGCTCTAGTGGGGCGCAGACATACCTGCGAGGGGGCGTGTCCGCTGGCCGTCCTCTGCTCAGGTGATGCCTTCTCCACGGTCAGGCGGGCTGCCCCGGACCGCCGCAGCACGTCTTCCTCCAGGTGGGCGACGCGGATCAGACCCTGGGCGGCGCCGGGCTCCCCGGGGGCCGGCGCCGGCACCGCCGCCGCCGCGGGGGTGGGCCCGGGTTCTGGGGTTTTGGACGTGGTCGGTGTGGGGGGCTGCTGCAGGAAGAGAGCAGGGACCCTCTGTAGGAGACAAGGGAGGAGATAAGGTAAGATCATGGAGGAGATAAGGTTAGATCATGTAGGAGACAAGGTAAGATCATGTAGGAGACAAGGGAGAAGTTAAGGTAAGATAATGTAGGAGACAAGGGAGAAGTTATGGTACAACAAATGGTCAAGCCGAATTGAACGTCACTCATGTGGCACATCCTTAGATAGACAATCATCCTTTGTATTTACGTGTTCTTTTCCAATCTAATCAAATGTGACCTGCGTGAAATGCCTCATGTTTGTTAGCAGCTGAACACATGGACAACAAAGTGAGTCCCTGACTGAACGAGTCCTCCGCAGCTGACTCAAGAGACTGGAAGTGGGAAGGGAAGTGGACTGTCAGAAGTGTCCTGACGGCCCGACGAGAGCGAAGCCCTGACCTTCTGCAGCTCCATGAGCAGGGTCTGGAGCTGGTCCACCACGCTGAAGACCGCCAGGGTGGCCTCCAGAGGCTCGGGGAGGCCCAGGTCCGGCTTACGCCTCTGGATGTCGGCGATGGTGCTCCGCATGCCCTGGATCTTGTCTTCGATGACCTGGAGACAGGAGGACCACTCTGAGTACACACTGGTAGTTACTGGAGCTACACGGCATCATTCATATTGAGTTTTAACACTGACTTCATCACAGATGAGGATTACTGATGCTTACTAATGATCACACTTCTCTGTTAGCAATGCTAGATATTGATCACGCAAATTGTGTACTTCCTGTCCCCTACCTTGAGGCTGTCCTCGCGGGGGCTGGGCAGGGTCTCTGGAGAAGACAGCAGAACTTTGATGTCAGCCACGTTCCTCTCCATGCTCTTCACCTGGTTCTCTATGGCCTCCACCTCCTGCAGACGACACACAGACAGTGTGAGGATCACACACACAGTCTGACCACAGGGACACACCCCTCGACACACACCGCATTATTGAAGAAGCAGAGAGAAAGAGAGAGACAGACAGACAGACAGACAGACAGACAGAAAGATGAGGAGGAGGGAGAAGGGGGGGCAAACAGGAGGAGAGCTATGTGGACAGAGAGACCAACAGAATGACATGGAGACAGAGGGAGATGGAGGAGGACAGAGAGAGAGACAGACAGACAGACAGACAGACAGACAGACAGACAGACAAACAGACAGACAGACAGACAGACAGACAGACAGACAGACAGACTCACGGCCAGACAGACAGCAGCCAGCCAGCCAGCCAGCCAGACAGACAGACAGACAGCAGCCAGCCAGCCAGACAGACAGACAGACAGACAGACAGACAGACAGACAGCCGGCCGGCCAGACAGACAGACAGACAGACAGCAGCCAGCCAGCCAGCCGGCCAGACAGACAGACAGACAGACAGACAGCAGACAGCCAGACAGACAGACAGACTCACGATGGCGATGTGCTCCAGCTGGGCCAGCGGGGCCACGAAGCTGTCCTGGACGGCGGCCACGCAGCCGTCGGCCTCGTCCAGCTGCCTCTGCAATTCCGAGACGTCACACACGGCCGCCACGCCCTCCAGCACCGGGCCGAAGCCCTGCAGGCCCGACCGGATCTGCTGGGAGTCCTCCAGAACCATCTGGAGCAGAGGAGAGGAGCATGGATTCAGGTGCGGCTCCACGTGGACACACACACACACACACACAGAGAGACGTGGCCGGGGCGCACCTTCAGGGCGTCCGTGTGGCTGAACAGACACTTGGCGGAGGTGTAGGAGCAGGGCGAGGTCAGCCAGGTCTGGGCCTCCACCAACCAGCTCCTGGAGCTGTCGATCATCTCCTGGTGCTGCTGGAGCCACGCAGGGATCTGGAGGAGGAGAGGCGCCCGCATCATGTTAGATACACACACTTCATCACACTTCATCATCACCATCATCATACACACACACATACTCACACACATATAAATAAACACACACACACACACACACACACACACACACACACACACACACAAACAGACATGCGTGGACACACACACATCTTTATCTATTTCTACACAATGTCATAATTCCCCCAACTGATGGGATTTGTAGTTCTATGGACCTTGGACAGGAAGCAGGTGCGCTGCTCGGCCTCCTTGGCCAGCTGGGAGTGGACCTCCTGCACGCTGCACAGCTGCTCCTGGAGCTCCAGCGCCTCCTCTGGCGTCTCCAGGTACTGCAGCTCCACCTCCAGGGCTGCGAGGCACGAGTGCCACACGTCGAGCTCGTCCCACACACGCTGCACACACACACACGCGCACATGAGCACACACGCACGCATACACGCGCACGCACGCGCGCACACACGTTTAACGTCAACTGAGAAACAGTGATGGGAGGGAAAGAGAGACAGCTCCCCCTGCTGGTTACAGTTCAATTCACGGGGGAAATAATTGATTTTCTCCATAGAGATGCTTTACGACGTCGACATGATCTATTAACATTTCTATTTCGATCTATTAGCATTTCTATTAACGGTACAAATATCTGGTGAACCCACGCTGTGCTTTCACCAAAACCACAGCACCTTACTCAACCCATTCAATTCGGAACTGTGATGGGTTTTTTTTCTCCAAATACAGTTAATTGCCTCCCTCTGTTTTTTTAGCACAGGTTGACTTTCCCTCGCTAAGGCAAGCTGCTGTCTGCTGACGTCACTTCAGCACGTGGGGAATGTGTTATTAACGTTAATGTATGAAGATAGATATAAATAGATAGATGGGTGTGTGAATGTATTATTAATTTTAATTAATGTCTTAAGGTTAATTAACATGTTATCAAATTTAATTAATGATCCATTAATGTTAACACATGTGCTATTGTTAATGTTAATTTGTGGGAAAAGTTATGATCTCCGTCTCTGGAGCAGGTGACTGCGTGAAGTTCACTCTGTCATCCAGCTGAACATAGCCACTGCTGCTTACGTTCCCCCCACATGAGGTGACCTGGATCAGGGGGACCCAGGCGCACCTGAACCCCCCGCCCCCCACTCACCTTCTGGGTGCGCTGGGCCTCGGCCACGCCCGGGCTCCTCTGCTGCAGTCTCTCCCGGACCGAGTCCAGACCGGCCCGGATCTCCGCCAGCTTGGCGCCCAGTCGGTACAGCGGGCCGCTCTTCTCCACCGCCTCCCCCAGCTGAGGACCCCACAAACAGGATCAGGACCCCACAGTCAGGACCCCACAGTCAGGATCAGGACCCCACAGTCTGGATGAGGACCCCACAGGGACACTCAGGACCCCACAGTCTGGATGAGGACCCCACAGGGACACTCAGGACCCCACAGTCAGGATCAGGACCCCACAGTCGGGATCAGGACCCCACAGGGACACTCAGGACCCCACAGTCAGGATCAGGACCCCACAGGGACACTCAGGTCCCCACAGTCAGGATCAGGACCCCACAGGGACACTCAGGTCCCCACAGTCAGGATCAGGACCCCACAGGGACACTCAGGACCCCACAGTCAGGATCAGGACCCCACAGGGACACTCAGGACCCCACAGTCAGGATCAGGATTCCACAGGGACACGCGCTCTCTCTCTCCCTCTCTCTCTCTCTCTCTCTCTCTTTTGAAAAAGTTCTAGGCAATCAAAGTTGGAGTACAGAACTTTTGGAAGGTGAATCTAATTGGTTCGGTGGTTAAGGGTTGAACCATTATGACTGATGTTTACGGTCCACCTCGGCACAGAATACGATAGACGGAATAGATGTCAGAGCTCCCAAATGTCATCAGATCATATAACATAACAACTCGTTCATGATTACATTTGGAAATTTCAGGAGCTAAACTTAAAGTTGTGTCAAAGTGTGGAACTTAAAGGTGTTCTACCTTCTCCTCCACTTCCTGTAGGGAATGGGTAACTTCCTGTAGTTGGGTCTCCAGTTCCACGGGAAGTGTGTCAGAGTATTTCCTCTTCAGGCTGTCCATGATGTTCTCCAGCAAAGCCTTCTGGGTAACCAGCTGGCCGAGGAGGTCCTAGGACCAATCAGAGGGACAGACCAGAGATGTTAGAGTGTGCGTGTGTGTGCGTGTGCGTGTGTGTGTGTGTGTGTGTGTGTGTGTGTAGTGACAGAGTGATAAAGATTTTAAACAATAAAAATGGTTGAAAACCATAAATTAACTTGATAACAACACCATGATATACAGGTTTGTGATTCCCAGTTCAAACAAACCTGTTGCTCATGAAAGTACATTTAAGTAGAACACACTACAATAACCAACAGACACCATATGTTTTAGTGAAGCTCCCAGCCTCTAGTTTGGTGAACAGCAGCCTTCGTCCATCGCTGTGCCACTTACCAGCTCGCTCACACAGCGTGTTCCACAGAGTCTGACATCTGTCTCCTCCTTCTCTCTACCCTCACCCGTACCACACACAGTCCCCCCCCCACCTGGTTCACAGACCAGCCACGTCGGGTCCCCTGGTCCAGCTCAGTGATCTACAGAGTTCAGACTACTGAGCAGAACAGGACCGGGACTACTGGAGACCACAAAACAGAGAGAGTTGCACCTCCTTCCTGGGAAAGAGTGTGTGTGTGTGTGTGTGTGTGTGTGTGTGTGTGTGTGTGTGTGTGTGTGTGTGTGTGTGTGTGTGTGTGTGTGCGTGTGTGTGTTTGTGTAAGTGTGCAGATCCAGTACTGAACCACCTCAAGGACCACAGGGAGGATCTACTTACAGCAGAACAAAAGCTGTCTGGTAGAGGGGGGAGTTACAATCACAGAGACCCTCTTCACGGTGGAGGGGGGAGGAGGGGGGAGGAGGGGGGAGGAGGGGGGAGCCGGAGAGGCGGTTCTGATTCCAACGGTTTCACCCCGTGTCTCTGACGCACACAAAGCCTGGCTTCAGACCCTCTCAACTGGGGTGTGTGTGTGTGTCTGTGTGTGTGTGTCTGTGTGTGTGTGTGTGTGTGTGTGTGTGTGTCTGGAGTAGCTCCCTTATCCTTCTATTGGAGGTTGCAGGTTCTAGTCCACCTCCAAAGTGTAACTTGCTGTGTTGTTTTCAAACCATGAAAGCAGGTAGGTCTGCTCACTGCGGTGTCCCTACAGACACTGCTGTTCCTTCCATAGATGTACATGAACGGAATATGGAATCGTAATGCAATGCAATGAAACGCGTTGAGATTCAATTAAACAAAACGTAATTAATTGAATGATGTGCAGCGGGTGACGAGGCAGGGCTGGGCGTTCAGACCCCTGGGGTGTCACCACAGGTGTGTGGTCCATTTCTCCTACCAGAACTCTCGCCCCAAAGGATGTTTCTGAAAACCTCAGAGTGTTCGACTTCCAGCTAAAACATCAAGTTCACTTGGAGAGCATGCAGAGAGCCTCCTTCCCACCTGTAGGTCAGGATGTGGGTCAGCCAGGCTGTGTTCCGCTGCCTCCAGCCAGGCCCTGGCCCCCTGCAGGTCCTCCAGAACCTTCTCCCGCTCCTCCAGCTCCGAGGAGGACACCTCCCGGCCCGCGCAGCTCCTCTCCTTCAGACTGGAGGAGGAGACGCACAACAGAGGCGTAAGGGAATGAAGGCTTCTGGGTTTGTTCTACCTGTAGCCATCCATGAGACATGGAGCTCAATCCACTATGAGTCCCTTTTGATGAGAGCTCAGCTCATTTCCTTGTTTTTTCAAGCTGCCTGCGTCTCACCTGTGGTACCGGGTCTGCATGGCCTGCACCTGCTGGCAGAGCGGAGTGGGCGGGGCCTGCTCCAGGTGGGCGGGAACCCCCAGCAGCCGGGCGATGCGGAGCTCCAGGGCTGAGAGGGCCCTGTGCTCCCAGTCCAGACGCTCCTGGTACTGGTCCCACATCTGCACCTGGTCCTGGAGCTCCTCCATGGAGGACATCTCTGGAGCACCTTCCGGTTCCTCTGCCTCCACGTCGTCCAACAGAGAGGAGGTGCGCTCCACCTGGGAGGGGAGGAAGGAGGAATGTGACAGGGATGTGCAGAGAAAGAGTAGAAGATGAGGGGCAGAGGAGGAGGTGAGGAAGAGGTGGGGAAGGAGGTGAGGAAGAGGTGGGGGAGGAGGGGAGGTGAAGCAGGAAGTGAAGAGGAGGTCTGTTAAAATGTGTGTCTGCAGGGCAGTGTGGGTTCCGTGGCTACCCTCTAATGCCACATCCCCATGGTGACGTTTTCACTGCTCATCATAACACCAATATAATAAAGATGCTCTTATTTCCAATTGCAGGATGCAATGTCGTCTGTAAACTTAGAGCTTCACTTACACTCTTGGAGATGTCGCTCCACTCAGCAAATCTCCGTCCAGCCTGGCTGCTGAGGTCCAGGACGTCCTGCTGCAGTCTGCTCACCTGCCACCAGAGGGCAGCCACTGCTGCCACCCTGTCTCCACGGCAACCCTGCTCGGGGCAGGTATCCTCCAGGGCCTCCAGGCGGGCCAGGGTGGACTGTACCTCCTCGGAGAGAGACTGAAAACACAGGACAGGAGAGATGATCAGCACAAAGGGAAGGGAAACATTATTTGTATTGGACAATATATATTAGACCTTCAAACAATAAAAACAATGACAATAAAATATGAATGTCCCAATTCCCAATAACAACATGAGGACGGGGGAGGGCAGCAATCAATAAATACAGATAAAAGATACAATGACTTCAAAAAATCACACACCACAGCCAAAAAGTACACTTTATATATTTTACAGGTTAGGAGAAAGATACAAGTTAGACAGAAGATGAAGTGTGGTGATTTACTTCCACAAGTAACATACATCTGCACTAAAAACAGGCTTAATTGGTTAATTAACTTCATGGGTAAAGGTGTTACCTTCAACTGACTCTGCTGGAGGCTGCAGTCAGAGAGAGAGGAGACCTTGGCGGAGAGACACTGGGAGAGAGCTTCCTCTGTGTACATCACACTCTGGCTGATCTCCTCCACGCTAGTCTGGTGCCTCCTGCTCTGCTCAGAACACCTGCAGGACAACATCAGGACACCTTCAGTACTTCATGTCTAGATGGACATCTCGACATGTGTATGGCATAGGGTTCTCTCCAGCGTCTCCAATAACCATAACCCTGACCTTTACCTTAACCTTTAACCCTTAACCATTATCCCTTACCTGTAACTGTATCACCTGTAATAGGACATTGCTAATAATACATCTGGAACAAGAATGTGAAAGTTGGGGATAGAACCCAAACCCACATGGCTGGGTCTAGCCCATTCCCATGGTTACTGCGATTAGGTCTTACCTGGTGAGTTCCTGGGTCCTGACAAGCGCCTGTGCCCTGAAGGTGGTCATCCTAACCAAGAGCCCACTCAGAACCTCCCGATGGAGCAGTTCCAGCTTCTGGGAGGAGAGATGGGGGTGTCGGGGCACCAGAGCCTGGATCTGGTCCACATGGTCCTGGTACCGCTGCTCCAGGTATACCAGGACCTGCTGTAGCTCCTCTAGCCTGGAGGAGCAGTCCCCTGCTGGGCCACGGACCGGCAGGAGGCAGGCCTCTGCTTCCAGGAGGAAGTGAACGGCCGCTTTGACTCCTTGGGTGTAGCTCCTCAGGCTCTCCTTCGCACTTATGATATTTTTCTGTCATTAAAAAAGAAGGTATAGCTGAAATGAGATGCTACTCTTTTCAAGAAAGCCGCTAACGTTGTGAGATGTTTATAAAAGTAATGAAATGCTTGTTTGCTTTGTACAAATGTTCTGTAATGATTTTAATAGTTTAAACTTTTAAAATTATGTAAATAAATGATAAGCCCAAATAAATCTAATAAATCACTTGCCATTCTGGAGTCACTTTCTTGCAGGACTGTATTCTTCAAGGTCACAAGATCCTGAGATCTACTTCCCTGGCCGGCACATTTCTTCTGCTCCAAGATCTCAAACTCTCTCACTTTGTACTCCAAGATGTTGTTCATAGACAACATCCTGCGGTGCACCTTCAGCATCTCTGCCTCCTTTGGCTCCAACACAACTGGAGACCGTAGCTGCCTCAGGGTGGCGTCCAAAAGACCCCGTGTGGACGTCCACTCTGTCTGGAGGTCCAGGTCTTTAAGGATGCTCCACTGCACGATGCTGAGGTTGTTGTACACCTGCATCTCCCAATTGTCCATGCTCACTACGATCTGCTTCAGTCTCTGGCGTTCTGCTGTCAGCTGGGAGGGGTAAAGGTCCGAGGAGATACTCTGGAGCTTCTCGTCAGCGTCTTCACTCATAGCCTTCACCAAGGGGAACCGGGCGAGGAGGGAGTGGCATATCCTGTACCTCTCTCCCACTTCTCGGCTCTCATCCTTGGTCTGGAATACCTCCTGCTCCATGTTCTCCTTGATGTCATCCATGCTCTGCCTCAGGTTGAGGTAACACTCGTGATCCCTGGCCTTCTGGCTCAGCTTGGACATCTTGTCGTAAAGCTCCCAGTTAACAGATAAAAGTTCCCTCCTCTTCTCAAGTGGGATGCAGGCATGGAGCTGGTCCACCTGGCTCTTGTGCTCAACAATCATGTGTTTGAATAGTTCTATGGTGTGCAAGGACTCTCTCGTGACAGGGAAGCGGAGTCTGTTCAGGTCCACCAGCATTTGCCTCAGGTTTTTCTCCAAGCTAGCCACCTTCTGCTTGGACGCTTCTTGAGTCTGTATGCATGACTCAAGGTCCTGTTTCTTGGTCTTCTCGGAGCTTATGATGTTGGTGATATCCTCCTGGAGATTGGTCAACTTTGCGTGCAAGAGACGGTTCTCTGTGACGCTCAGTTCAGAGAAGATGTCTTTGCTCTTCATAAGAAGAGCCTCACAAACTGCACTTTGCTTCTCTGCCTCAGCCATGATCTCCCGGATCAGACGGGATTGGCGGTCAGAGTCAAAACCAGGCACAGGAACCTCCTCCTCTCCTCTCCTGGATGCCTTCCGGAGGAGGTATGAAACCACCCACGCCTCCATGTCGGCGATCTGCTCAGACATCTTCTCTCTGTTTTGCAGGCCAGACTCAATCTCCCTCACAGCCATGGCCAGATCCTCAGTGGTGGACATTGAGAGTTTCTTGAGGTCTTCCAGGGAGGAGCGCACCATAGGTACCTCCACTTCCTGGTTCATCTGGGGAAAGAGCTCTGTCACCTCCTCCAGCAGTATCTCCAGCTGGCCCTGCTTCACCATCACCTCCAACTGCAACTTCTTCAGGTCTCTGATCTGCCGGTGGACGTCCTCCGGGAGGAGAGCGATCCTCCCCCTCTTCGCCTTGATGTAAACCTCAGTCTGCTTCGCCCAAATGAACGCATCTCGGATCACTTTCACAATCTTCTCCAAGGTGGGGTTGGAGCTGCTGGGGGTCTGGGAGGCCAGTCTTTCCGCCATCTTATCCAGCTGTAGTTTGATCTTTTGGAGGCGTTGCTCCGTCTCCTTTAATTGGTTCTCCCCTGGCTGGGAGCTCAGGTCTAGTGACTCGGACGCCCGCAGGAGGAGGAGGTACCTCAGATGGGTTGCAGCCAGCACAGCGCTGGCCACCAAGAGCTCCTGGGCCCTCGTAGGGTCCCACTCCAGGGAGGCTGGAGGCTCTGGCTCAAGGTACCTGCTGACATCCTCCAGGTGTTCCTCAAGACTGGACATCTCATTTAGAAGGGTGCTTGAGTCGCCTGAGATGGCCTTCAGACCATGGAGACTCCTCTCCGCTGAGTTCTCCAGGCTCCTCCAACTGTCTTGTAGGACCCTCAGCTGTCTCCGGGCAAACGCTTGGTCAGAGGCACTCAGGTGCGGTGCAAGGTTGGAGTGGGTGAGGACCAGCTCTCCAAGAACTGTCCTGTTCTCCTCCATATCTCGTAGGAAGGATTGCAGACGCGGTTCCGCATTCAAGCTGGTCTCCTCTGGAGCTCTGCAGGAGGTCAATTAAGTTGATTATTTTACAATTTTCTTGTTTTAGGAGACACATATCCAAAGTTATCTATATTGTCCAGATTTACCTTTACATTTACATCTTATTGCTACTACTATTGTGTACATACGTGTGTATATATATATAAATATAACTGTCCTTCCCTTCTGGTGTTATTTTAATTCAATCAGCCAACTACTACTACTACTACTACTAGCCAACTACTAAATCACAACAGCTTCATTCAGACTCACTGTCCTACAGCCTCGAGCTCTCTCTCCAGTCTCTTCAGGGTGGCCCTCACGGCCTCTGTCTGCCCCGTGTAGATGGTCACCAGCTGGAGATGAGCCTCTTTCTTCTGGACCAGGGTAGAGGAGTCTTCGGCTGCAACGCTCCACTGGGCCTCCAGGTGCTCGAGGTCTTCCCGGTCCTCCTGGTACTCCCCGGCCTCCACCTCCGGGCTTGGCCGGGTCAGCATCGAGACCCTAGTGTTGGCGGCTCGGAGGCAGTCCTGGAGACACGACACAACAGATACACAGGGTGGTCAGTATCAGGAGGAGAAGGTGAAGAGATTCAGCATTCAAGATTCAAGACCTTTATTTGTCCCTGAGAGGTCATTAGTTCTGCAGCAGTAGACAACACAGGGCGAGACACACACAAACATAACCACTCATATAAATACATGTGAAGGCAGGATTAAAAGTGGATAATAAAGTGGATAAAAGTGGACAATATTATATAAAAAGTACTACTTCAGCAGTGAAATTGCAGAGGGCACGAAAGAGAATTAATGTCTGTTAATAACTGCAAAACAGAAAACTGATAACTTGGAACTGGGCTAGCCTCCTTCTTACTCAGCAAAGCAGCATTCCTGTCAAAGGTCATCTAATTGTCAACTATGATGCTGAACAATCTCAACATCGTACATGTTTGAGATTGAGATGGATCAGGGGTATGACTCCCAAACAAAATGTTACAGATAGTAGCATACCTCTCGGCATCTTTGTCCCTAAAGCCTACCTGCTCATTAATGACATGTATCTGAAGCATCTGTGAAGTGACTAAATAGGGAAATCTCGCTTTACTTTAAGATTTCACATGCTGTACCTTAAAAAGGCTTTGCTCTCTACCCTGTCAGCTAAATGTTAAGATGATTCATACCTGGGCCTCCTCCAACTGCAGGGCCATGGCTTCTGGGCGGAGGTCGGCTGGTCGGTCCTTGCAAGCCAGAACTCTGGTCTCCAGCCTGTTGAGACGAACCTCCAGGTCCCTTGTGGACGTATCCAGAACCTCTGCCGGGTCCTCCTCAAGCTTGCCCTTTAGGATGGAAAAATTAAAACCAGAGGTTGGTCAAGTTTAACCTGCTATGAGCTCAACCTGATATGGACAGGGGGTGAAGGAACAAATGCTGCAATAACAGGGGGCATAGAAGGGAGGTGAACTTGGAATAAAAATTAAAAATAAATATGATAAACTAATGATTTTCAACTAATTTACGATGAGTATTTAACCATTTAGTAAACACTTTAATCCAAAGGGAATTACAGTGAATTAAGATACACAGGGTTAAGGAGCAGGTATGGGTTAGGGGGCACAGGTAGACTGTGGACATTGGGGGATCAAACCCAGAACCTTATGGCTGAGAGTCAAACACCCTATCCACTAGTCTCCTCCCCAGGTATGACCTACCTTTAAGATGAGACAATCAGGTCCAGTTCCAAGAAGCTGGTGGACTTCTGAGAACACATCTTCCATAGTATGGTATTTGGGTGCCTCCTGAACCGGTCCACTGGTGTGGACCAGACCAGCTGAAAGGGTATCCCGGGTTTCGCCTCTAGGAAATACCTCCACCAGGGCTTTCTCCTCAGACCTCAAACCCTCATCTGAAGCTCTCATACCATCAGCTGTGAACTCCAGAGGTACTGCTCCTGGTCCAGGTCTGTTGTCTGAGATCTGGGTCTGATGGGTCTGTGGGGGATGAACACAAGACATTTTAACAATAGATAGGAGACAGCTTTAGGCGACTAGATCATCATCAAACTGTCAAACAGAAAGTACAGAAAGAGTGGTGCTCTCTTGAGTTAGCTTCTGCATATTTTGGATGTAAATATTGTAACAGTTTTTAACAGTTTCTTATTATTCTTATTATTATCCATGTACTGTTGTATTTTCTGTATCCTGTCCTTCACTACTCATACTAAACGTACCTGATAATAAAACTCTCCTACCTGTGCCTCTCTTTTGCTACCCTTTCTCTAAGTTTCTCTCTACTGTCTTTACCATCAATCTGCAGAAATCTCAAAAGAAGTGCATTTACATTCTATCTGTATCAACCAGACTCCAGACATTCATGTTTGTACACCTACAAGTCGGTATAGCCCATGCTAGTCAGCCACCTAGTAATTACAACAGGAGGATATAGGATTATTAGAGGATGAATGATGAGGCCAGTTTGATGTGAATGAGAGGTCTGAGGAAATGGGTTTTCAATTACTTAAAATAAACTCTGCTAGATAATACCAAGACAATCTCTATGCATAACAAACACTGAACCTAATGTCATACAGTGACATTGTCTAATGAAAAAAAAAAACTATTAAATTGCCAAGCCTCTCTAAACACTGACACAGAAGTTAATCAATATGACATGATGATAATGACAGAAACCTGGTGAATTTAGACACTGCATCCCATGCATTCCCAAAACAAACAGGAGGTATGATGGGATAGCAAAACTCTCAGAATGAGACATAGCACCCACTCACACAGCCATCTCACCTGCATCTGGACTGGTTTTGAGGTCTTCACATCAGGAGGTCCACTCACATATTTTGATGACTCAGAAGTTGGGGAAACTTCTAGATTCTGTCTAGTTCCAGTTGGCACGACCTGGGTTTCTTCAACAACAGCGGTGATGGATGGACCCATGACTGAATCTGTAATAATCAATGACACCACACTCGCCAGGTCTTGGTGGTCAGAAGGTGAAGCCACTGGATCAACTGTTTGTAGTTGTATGCTACTCTGAACACAGCTCTGCGCAGACATTGGACTGATCTCCACCTCTACAATGGTTTCACTTTCCTTTGTAGTTCCTAGTCTTTGTTGAACATTTTGACCGTCATGATAATAAGCGACAGACTGCTCTGTGGCCACGTTACCTTCGGTCGCCTCTTCAAGATTCATTGAGACTTCGGCGAGTCTTTCAAGCTCCATCACTTGTCCAGGCCTTAGGTGTCCAATGCTTTCACTACGAGACGAAAGTGCTTCAGAAGTTGAGACAAGTTCCGGGCTCTTTGATTTGGCATTGGTTGATACATTTACATTTTGTCCCATTATGACAATTTGAGTCTCTGTTTGGACTTGCTGAGCATCAATAGGCTGGATGCTCTGTCCAATCATGGAGGCCACGGTCGGCCCTGTGAACGACTGCACACTAACCGAATCTTTTTGACTTTGTTCAGGCTGAGGTCCAGTAATGACAGTAACAGCTATGGTGGAGTCTGATGTGATGGTTTCAGGACTCTCTGGTTTCCCACTGATGAGTAAATGCTCTGTCTGATCCACAACATTTGTCACAGATTGCTCTGTAGATATGTGCTGGGTCAAATTAGCCTTCACAGCTTCAGGTGCCTGAATCTCTTTGTGTTCCACAACAGCCTCAAAGATTTGAGAAGACTGAAGACACACAGGTTCCCCAATGGCTGACCTAGAATGTTTACCAGATTCTGCCTTTGCTTCTGCAGTTTTATCAAGGTCAACAGCAACTGTGGAATCACCTGGACCCTTGCTCCCAGTTGGAATAGCTTGTGTCTCCTTTACAACAGCAGTAAGACTTGGGTCTAAAGGTTTGGAAGATTTCGGAATGTCAAGCTCCTCCTCTGTCTTTTCCAGCTCAGATGTCAGTGGCTCCTCTCTGGTCGGCACAGGCCTAGCTTCCAGCACTCCAGCAGTTTTGGGCAGTCTTGGGACAGTCTCATGGAGTATTACAGAAGAGTCCAAACTGCTGAGATCTTTTTGACTTTGTTCAGGCTTGACCTCACCGATATCAATGGTTCCTGGTTCTGATGTTTTTGCAGGTTTGGGACATTTCTCCACAATTGGTTTTTTAATGTCAGATCTAGGACTTTGTGGCGACAGAAGACACTCACTATCTTTCTGTTGTTGTTGCACATCGGCAGGTTGAACAGATGAAAGTGCTGTCTGAGACTTTCTTCTGGTTGGCACAAGCTGTGCTTGTTCCACAACAGCAGTCATGGTTTCCATTGTGATGGACTCTCGTCTAGTACAACATTCCAAACTCATATCCTCTGATACCTCCTTGGGTTCTACAGTGATGGCGTCAGTGGTTTTATGGGGTGTTTGTTGTTCAAAGTCTTTTATATCAGGCTTGGAACTCGGTGAGGACTGAAGATGATCACTATCCCTGCTCGATTCAAGTTCTGTGTCAGCAGGTTTCATTGACGTCTTTGACGTTCTCCTGGTTGGTGGTATAAGCTTGGTCTTTTCCCCAGTACTACTGTCAGATTGGGTCTGAACATCAGCAGATGTAGTTGTTGACTTTTTCTTCATTGGCACAAGCAGTGGTTCTTCTGTGGCCTCGCCTCTGACAGACTCAGTTTGTAGGGTTTTAACATCAGTGGTTTCATTGCCAGACTTCTGTAACCCTGACACCCTGGAAACCATTTGGCTTTTTGACTCTACAGTAGCAGTTTTCATTTCAGGAAGGGGACTTTGTGGGGACTGAAGACTCTCGGTTTCCTTGTTCCTTTCAAGCTCTGCATCGGTAACTTTCATCGATGACACTAACGTCTTAGCAGTGAGCACACCCTTAGCCTGCTCAAGAGCAACTGTTTCCATGCTAGGTTTTGAACTTCCTGTTTCCTCTAGATCTGTATGATCCACTTTCATAGATGACACTGACGTCTTTGACTTTCTCTTAGTTGGTACAACATTGGTCTGCTCCACAGCAATGGCCTCAGATTCAGGCTGAATGTGTTTGGTCTGAACATCAGTAGGCACAGCAACATCTGAAGCCACCTCTGAAGGTGTAGAGTTCTCTGGAGTCTCTCTGGAGCTTCTTGTGCTTGGCAGTAGCTGTGATTCACCCACATCCATCCTCGCTGCACAAATTGGGGTTGAAACCTGGTTCTTTGATGGAGCCACACTTAAAAGGTCCTGTTGAGTAATTTCAGTGTTCACATTAATTTCATCTTTTTGAGTTTGTTCAGGCTTGACCTCACCGATATAAATGGTTCCTGGTTCTGATGTTTTTGCAGGTTTGGGACAATTCTCCACAATTGGTTTTTTAATGTCAGATCTAGGACTTTGTGGCGACAGAAGACACTCACTATCTTTCTGTTGTTGTTGCACATCGGCAGGTTGAACAGATGAAAGTGCTGTCTGAGACTTTCTTCTGGTTGGCACAAGCTGTGCTTGTTCCACAACAGCAGTCATGGTTTCCATTGTGATGGACTCTCGTCTAGTACAACATTCCAAACTCATATCCTCTGATACCTCCTTGGGTATCAAAGTGATGGCGTCAGTGGTTTTATGGGGTGTTTGTAGTTCAAAGTCTTTTATATCAGGCTTGGAACTCGGTGAGGACTGAAGATGATCACTATCCCTGCTCGATTCAGGTTCTGAGTCAGCAGGTTTCATTGACGTCTTTGACGTTCTCCTGGTTGGTGGTACAAGCTTGGTCTTCTCCCCAGTACTGGTGTCAGATTGGGTCTGAACATCAGCAGATGTAGTTGTTGACTTTTTCCTCATGGGCACAGGCAGTGGTTCTACTGTGGCCTCGCCTCTGACAGACTCAGTTTGTAGAGTTTTAACATCAGTGGTTTCATTGCCAGACTTCTGTAACCCTGACACCCTGGAAAACATTTGGCTTTTTGACTCTTCAGTAGCAGTTTTCATTTCAGGAAGGGGACTTTGAGGACTTGGGACTAAGGTTTCCTTGTTCTTTTCAAGCTCTGCATCAGTAACTTTCATCGATGAGACTAACACCTTAGCAGGGAGCACATCCTTAGCCTGCTCAAGAGCAACTGTTTCCATGCTAGGTTTTGAACTTGGAGATCCATCAGGCTTGAACTTTTTCCTGGCTGGTACCACAATGGCTTCCTCCACAACCCCCATTTCTGGCAGGCCTGTGATTGATTCTGACATGATAGGAGAGATAACACTTTCAGGCTTTGTCTGTAATGTATCAGTCTTTACATCAGTAGGTATAGTGATGGGGGATGCTAGCTCTGAAGTTGTAGAAACTTCTAGATTGTCCTTGGTAGTTTCTTCCACAACATTGGCTATGGATGGACTTATGACTGACTGTGGAGTAATCAATGTCAGACCTACAGGGTCTTGTTCAGTACAAACAGTGATGACTTCCTTGTTCATTGTGTCTGGTTTGATTGGCTCTGATGTCTTGGTAGATTTTGACCTTCTTGTCGGGGGTGAAGGCTTAGCTTGCTCAAGAGCAACTGTTTCAATTTCAAGTTTTGAACGTCCCTTCAGACCTGCAGAAACTTTTTTAGTATGAACAGTGATGATTTCCTTGTGAATAGTGTCTGGTTTGATTGGCTCTGAAGTCTTGGTGAATTTTGACCTTAAAGGGGGTGAAGGCTTAGCTTGCTGAAGAGCAACTGTTGCCAAGCCAGATTTTGAACTTTTCATCTTCTGTTCGGGTTCTGTATCAACTTTCACAGAGGACACTGATGTCTTTGACTTTCTCCTGATTGGTAGCTTAGACTGCTCAAAAGCAGTTGTCTCTGATTCAGCCTCAATGCGTTTGGTTTGAACATCAGATGGCCCAGCAACATCTGAGGGTGGCTCTGAAGATGTAGAGTCTTCTGGAGTCCCTCTAGACCTTCTCCTACTTGGAAGGTCCTGTTTATTTTTTTCTGCATCTGCTTTAGTTGTTGTAATAGGGGTTTTTGCTGCTTGTTTTGCAGTTTTTTTTTCAACTTTGGGGCTTTGCTTTTTCTTAGAAGGCAAAGCTTGCTCCACAGCAGACACTGAAGACTGAAAACTCTCAGAGTCTTGTTTGGAATGTGCAGGTTTTGCATGTATCATAGGAGATCCAGCAGATTTTGACTTTGTCCTGGCAGGTACCACAATGGGTTCCTCCACAATACCCTTTTCCACCAGTCGTGGGATTAATTCTTGACTGATGGGACACTTTTCACTTTCGGGTTTAGTCTGAACTTTTTGGTTCTTTACAGCTACAGTTGAAGTAACACTTGCTTGGGCCTGGGACATTGGAGTCTGGTCTGTTGGATCATGTTTCGGAATTTCTGGCTGCTGTACCTCAGGAAGTAGGGACTGGGGCACACTCATTCCTGTCTGGAAAGCAGGGATATCGAGAACAACTACAGCTACCTTCTTAATTGAGTCTGGCACTACAATTTCATGAACAGTTGTACTTTTGTTATTGGACAGAACAGCTTTAGATTTTGAGTCTTCTGTTGACTGTATATCAGAAGTTAACTGTATAACAGTAACACATGAGGTTGGCTCTGAAGTTGTAGAAACTTCTGGATTGTCTTTGTTAACAGTTGGCTCCAATTTGATTTTTTCCACAAAAGCAGTGCCAGTCGGCCTGATCACTGACTCTGGATTAATCATTGATGTCAGATGTGCAGGGTCTTGATCAACATCAACAGTGATGACTTCCTTTTGAATAGTGTCGATTTTGATGGGCTCTGGAGCCTTGGTAGATTTCGACCTTCTTGTCGGGGGTGAAGGCTTAGCTTGCTCAAGAGTATCTCTTCCCATGCCGGGTTTTGAACGTGTCATCTTCTGTTCTGGTTTTGTATCAAGTTTCATAGAGGGCACTGATTTCTTTGACGTTCTCTTAGTGAGTGCAAACTTAGTTTGGTCAACAGCAGTGGTCTCAGATTCAGCCTGAATGTGTTCGGTTTGAGGATCTGAAGGTACAGCAACATCTGAGGGTGGCTCTGAAGCCTTAGATTCCTCTGCTTTATCTCTAGATCTTCTCCTACTTGGCACAAGATGTGAGTCACCAACATCCACCTTAGCTGTCCCAACTGGTGTTGAATCTTGGCTCTTTGATGGCTCCATACTTGAGAGGTCCTGTTTAGTTTGTTCAGTCTTCGCTTTAACTATTGTAATTGTGGTTTTTGCTAGTTGTTTTACTGTTCTATCAACTTTTGGGCTTTGCCTTTTCTTAGGAGGGACAGGCAAAGCTTGCTGTACAGCAGCAACAGAGGACAAAAGACCCTCAGAGACTTGCTTGGGCTGTGCAGGTTTTACATTAGCACTTATAATAGGAGATCCAGCAGGTTGTAGCTTTCTCCTGGCTGGTACCATCACGGCTTTGCCTACAACACCTATTTCTAACAGTCCTGTCATTGAGTCTTCAGTTGCAGGTTTTGTCGGAAATTGTTCAGTCTTAACATCGGTTGGTGCAGTAACACTTGCTTGGGTCTGTAAGGCTGTGGTCTGGTCTTTTGGCTCAGGTTTTGGAACATCTGTCTGTTGTCGCTGATGAACAAGGGACTGGTGCACATTTATTTGACTTTGAGAAAGTTCAGGAAGTACAGATGGCTCTGATTCCTTCAATGTCTGTCCCAGTGTAACATCAACCACTATAGATCCAGCACTGTCTGCTCTCTCAGCGCTTGGTGTCTGCGGGAAAGTATCTACTGTCTGGACAGCAGGAGTGTCCAGAACAACTAAAGCCACCTTCTTGGTTGAGCATGGCTCTACAGTTTGATGGACGGTCACACTTTGTGAATTAAACAGAGAAGCTTGTTCTTCTCTAATGGCAGATGGCTGCGGAGACTCAGAGTCTTCTGTTGACTGTGTCGGTTTTACATCATCATATGGCAAAGGAGATCCTTCAGGTTTCAACTTTCCCCTGGCTGGTACCACAATGGCTTTCTCCACAACAACACCAGTCTCTGCCAGTCTTGTGATTGACTCAATGACAGGCGAATGTACACTTTCTGTTTTTGTCTGTGATGGTTTGATCACCACATCAGCAGGTCCAGTAACATGTGATGTTGGCTCTGAAGTTGAGGAAACATTTAAATTTTCCATGGTACCAGTTCGCTCTGAAGTTGTTACTTCCATAGCAGTAGTAATGGATGGCCTGATGACGGACTCTGGATGAATCAATGTCAAACTTCCAGGTTCTTGTTCCATATGAACAGTGATGACTTCCTTATTCATAGTTTCAGTTTTGATTGGAGTTGAAGTCTTGGTAGATTTTGACCTTCTTGTGGGGGGTGAAGGCTTCGCTTGCTCAAGGGTTCTTGTTACCATGCCAGGCTTTGAACGTGCAATCTTCTGCTCTGGTTCTCCATCAAGTTTCATCGATGAGACTATTGTCTTTGACTTTCTCCTAGTTGGTACAAGCTGAGTTGGCTCATCAGCAGTGGTCTCAGATTTGGTTGGAACATCAGCAGGTACAGAAACATCTGAGGCTGGCTCTGAAGTTGTAGAGTCCTCTGGGGCCTCTCTAGACCTTCTCCTGCTTGGCACAAGAGGCAAGTCACACACATTAGCTGTCCCAACTGGGGTGGAATCTTGGTTCGTTGATTGTTCAACACTTGAAAGGTCTTCTCTAGTTTTTTCTGTTTTCGTTTTAGTTGTTGTAATGGTGGTTTTCATTGGTTGTTTTTCTTTTGTTGAGCTAACTCTGGGGCTTTGCATTTTTGTAGGTACGGGGAAATCTTGGTCTACAGCAGTAATGGATGATAGAGGACTCTCAGGGTTTTGCTTGGACTGTGCAGGTTTTGCATGGGCAAGCATCATAGGAGATCCAGCAGGTTCTAACTTTCTTCTGTCTGGTACAACCATGGTTTCCTCCACAAAACCTGCCAGTCCTGGGCTTGAGTCTGGGCTGATGATAGACTTTTCACTTTCAGATTTTGTCTGAACTTGTTCGGTCTTCACAGAAATGGGTGCATTCACACTTACTTGGACCTCTTTAGTCTGGTCTGTTGGCTCAGGCTGTGGAACATCTGGCGGCTGTGCCTCAGATAGTTGGGAATGGGGCACATTTATTTGACCTTGAGGACGTTGAAGAAGTGGAGGCGGAACAGGTTTTACATCAGCATGCGTCACATGAGAACCATCAGGCTTTTCCCTGGCTGGTATCAGCTTGGCTTCCTCCACAATAACACCTCTTTTTTGTCCTGGGTATAACTCTGGAGTGATAGAAGACCTTTCCTTTTCAGACTCTGTCTTCACATCAGAAGGTTCGGAAAGACATGATGTTTCCTGTGAAGTTGTTGACAACTCTAGAATCTCTTTAGTAGAGATTGGTTTCAATTGCAGTTCTTCCACAACAGCAGTTGTGGGTGGCCCAGTGACCGACTCTGATGTCAGACTTGTAGGGTCTTTAGTAGGAACAGTGATGAATTCTGTGACTACAGTGTCAGTTTTATTTGGCTCTGATGTCTTGGTAGATTTGGACCTTCTTGTGGGTGCAGAAGGCTTAGCTAGCTCATGACCAGTCGATTCAATTTGAGGATTTTGCTTTTGCGTGGCCTTTAGATGTTCAGTTTGTTCTGGTTCTGCATCAAGTGTCCTCAATGAAACTTCTTGACTCTCTTTAGGTTGCCCACCCAATACTTGAGAAGGAGTTTTTGAAATTGTCACACTCGGGTTTATCGTGGTTGTCACAAGCTGATGTGGTTCTTCAACTGTGGTTTCAGACTGACAAAGAGGCAATTCAGACATTGTCATCAAAGGCTCTTTCTTGGTTTGCACAGACTCTGTAAAAGCAGGCAGAGTAACAACATCTAGATCCTTTCTTCTGGTCGGCTCAGACTTGGCTACTTCCCCTATAGCGGTGTCAACCTGATCCAAGACCATCACAGGGCTAGGGGGCTCCTTGACCACCATAGGCTCCACTGAAGATGACTTCATGGTTGCATCTGAATTATGGGATGTCTTTGTTCCCTGTACATGATCTGATTTGTTTTGGTCCTGTGGGAGAAGCTCAGGAGGAGCCAGCACACTACTGGAGTCCTGTACTGTGAGCTTCAGCACATCCTCTGTGGTGGTCAGTGTCCTGTCTCCAGTGGCATCTGCAGTCCCTGTGACGACTCTAACTACAGATACTAAGGTTTCAGTTTCACTGTGTGTGGTTTCTGACTTATTTTTGTTGATGCTTGGTTCCTTGGAAACAGTGATGCTTTTCTTCTCAATCGAGGGTCTGATTGTCCGCGATGGTGCCACTACTGGAATTTCTACATACTCTACTGTACCTGGATGAACCTCAGAGGGCCGAGGGGCTTGCAGCTTGTGTTTTTTCTTGTCTTCAAGCCCCTGAAATGAAGCCAAGATGAAGCCAGAACCAAGCATGCGTTGAGTGAGTTCAGATTAATTCATTTGCCATTATTACAACACATATTTCAGTCATATAAAGTTAGTTGAATAGGCAAAGTCGAATGCAACACAATAATCAATACAATGTATGGAGTGGGAAATTCTGTTTCCACCTTACCTTTAAGGTCTGGGTCAAGGTAGAAGACTTAGTGACTGCAGCTTGGAGAGCCTCTGAGCTCTCTCTCTCCAGTCGGCCTACCTCACCCGCCTGCAAACAGGTAACCAGGAACTGCTGGTGGGACAGTGCCTCCCGCAGGCTGAGCTGCAGCTTCTCACCATCCTCTAATGCTGCCTAGTATCAGGAGACAATCAGACATTGTTCATTTCTCACCACTAGAGGGTATTGAAGGACAAGCAGTCACCCAGACAGAACCACAACAGAAGTATAGATGTATGTATATGAATAGATATACCTGTACAGAGGTGGGAGAGTCTGCTGAAGGCTGGGTGAGATTCCATTGCTGTAGTGCTCTTAGGCAATCAGATAAGCAGCTATGTGTGTGCTCAGTGCAGGAATCCTGATGCTCTTTCAGCCTGGACCTCAAACTGTGGATTCGATTAGATTGTGTTAAGTCAGATAACATGACATTACATCAGATTGTGTAATGTTAGATAATGTTGAATTCGTCTGTAAAACCACTTGTTCTGTACTCAAAAGTCCAGGACCACAGCATATCACTAACAACATGAGCTACAGATGAGTGGTTGATGCACGGTGTTCTCACCTGTCGTGCTGCTGTTTCAGAGACTCCACCATGGTGATGGCCTCGGATGGCATCTCCTCTGTTGTCGCGGCAACGCTTTTCACTTCCTGGTACAGCTCCTCAACTTTGGCCCCCAGGCCTCCCAGTGACTCCTGGCATTTCTACGGAAGAGAGGAAGGAACAATCTATAGGTTATAACTGGGGGGCAGGATAGTTCACTGGTTCCGGTGACTCCCAGTCGAAAGGCACTGCGTTCCATCCCCGATATCCTCAGTCTACCAGCAGGCATCCTAGAGCGAGATGCCCCCTCACCCCACCCGCTCCTTGATGCCATGTATCTAAAGTCTCCACTCTGCATCAGAGGGTCATCACAGCAAAGCTTAGTACGACCGTAGCACAGTAAAAACTATCAAAGCTCCATTTTACAACTCAACACCTTGATTTGGACCATGGAAGGACAATCTATAATTTACTAAACATAACTCTGTCATTATACACTGTTAAGGGCACTGCAGGAGCTCTACCTCCCGAGTCTGATAAAGATCAGAGGGGAGCAGGACGTTACCTCCAGGCTGCTCCAGTGCTGCTGCAGCTGGGTGATGTGGTTCTGGGGCTCGCTGTAGCTGAGCGCCTGGTCCAGGGACCGCAGCTCCCACTGCAGAGCCGAGCCCCGGTCCTTCAGGGCCCGGCTCCTGCACCCAGCCTCCCTCTCCAGCTCCTCTAGCTGGGCCTCGCAGACCGCCAAGCGTTCCCGCACCTCCTGCTCCGAGGTAATGCGGAGGTCGTGGAGCTGGCGCACCTCCAGGGTGAGGGAGTCGCGCCCCCCTGGGGTGCAGAGGGCCAGGAGGCGGTCGCGGACGGAGTCCAGCTCCTTCATCTCCCTCTCCTCACGGCCCACCGTCTGCAGGAGAGCCTGCGGGCGAGCAGAAAGGTGGCGAGGTCATGTGATGTATTAGCATGTTAGTATCATGTTCATTTGTGTGTGTTTATTGTGTGTGTGTGTGTGTGTGTGTGTGTGTGTGTTTTCACTTAGCGTCACACCTTCAGCGTGTTGGCAGTGTTGTGCAAACCCTGTCTGTCAGCGGGTGGCGGTCCCAAGACCTTGACCTGATCGCGGAGCCAGTCCTGGGCCGCGCCGTGCTGCTCCACCAGCTGAGTGAACTGCCTCTCCGTCAGGATGCCCAGCTCCAGCTTAGCTCCTGCCTCCTGGAAACAACAGCAGTACCGCGGGTTACAGACCGCCACCAGGTGGTGCCAAACAGACTCACTTAGGTCACTGGTAAGACTATATGAGCAGGACTATGAGCACTTGTTACACAACCTGCAGGTACTTATAAGAAAAAGAAAATGGAAAGAAAGAGATTAAGAGAGAAGAAACATGAAAAAATAGATTGTTAGTGAGCACAGAGGAGGGTCTCAGACTACAGGAGGATCTCAGACTACAGGAGGGTCTCAGACTACAGGAGGGTCTCAGACTACAGGAGGGTCTCAGACTACAGGAGGGTCTCAGACTACAGGAGGATCTCAGACTACAGGAGGGTCTCAGACTACAGGAGGATCTCAGACTACAGGAGGGTCTCAGACTACAGGAGGGTCTCAGACTACAGGAGGGTCTCAGACTACAGGAGGGTCTCAGACTAGAGGAGGGTCTCAGACTACAGGAGGGTCTCAGACTAGAGGAGGGTCTCAGACTACAGGATGGTCTCAGACTACAGGTGGGTCTCAGACTACAGGAGGGTCTCAGACTACAGGAGGGTCTCAGACTAGAGGAGGGTCTCAGACTAGAGGAGGGTCTCAGACTACAGGAGGGTCTCAGACTACAGGATGGTCTCAGACTACAGGTGGGTCTCAGACTAGAGGATGGTCTCAGACTACAGGTGGGTCTCAGACTAGAGGAGGGTCTCAGACTAGAGGAGGGTCTCAGACTACAGGAGGGTCTCAGACTAGAGGAGGGTCTCAGACTACAGGAGGGTCTCAGACTACAGGATGGTCTCAGACTACAGGTGGGTCTCAGACTACAGGAGGGTCTCAGACTACAGGTGGGTCTCAGACTACAGGATGGTCTCAGACTACAGGTGGGTCTCAGACTACAGGTGGGTCTCAGACTAGAGGTGGGTCTCAGACTAGAGGAGCGTCTCAGACACAGGAGGGTCTCAGACTAGAGGAGGGTCTCAGACTAGAGGAGGGTCTCAGACTAGAGGAGGGTCTCAGACTACAGGTGGCTCTCAGACTACAGGTGGGTCTCAGACTAGAGGAGGGTCTCAGACTAGAGGAGGGTCTCAGACTAGAGGAGGGTCTCAGACTACAGGAGGGTCTCAGACTACAGGAGGGTCTCAGACTACAGGAGGGTCTCAGACTAGAGGAGGGTCTCAGACTACAGGTGGCTCTCAGACTAGAGGAGGACCTCAGACTAGAAAGATAAGAGGAGGGTCTCAGTTTAAAAGGGGGTCTCAGACTACAGGAGGGACTCAGACAAAGAGCAGGAGCGGTCAGACTCACAGTGAGCTCTGAGATCAGGGCAGGGAGGCAGTCCTCCATCCCAGCCCAGGTAGGGTCTCTCCAGGTGGGGTCCTGGGTCGTCTCAAACACCTCCTCCGCCTGGTGGGAGGAGATATTGCACAGCATGAGTTGCTATGGTAACTATTTAGAGAGTTGGTTTAGATAAGTATATCCTGTATTTGTATGGATTTGTTTTTCCATGTATTAGATTATAACAGTGTGTATTCCATGTATTAGATTATAACAGTGTGTATTCCATGTATTACATTATAACAGTGTGTATAACTTGTATTAGATTATAACAGTGTGTATTCCATGTATTACATTATAACAGTGTGTATAACTTGTATTAGGTTATAACTACTTGTCTCCGCAGGGCTTTGAGGACGGGCCCCTGGGCTCTGGTGCGGTCCAGGAGGGTCCTGGCGTCCTCGGCAGCCTGGCGCCGGTCCCCGAGGCCTGGCCAGGGGAAGAGCCGGGGAAGGGCGGCACTCTGCCTCTGGAGCTCTGCCAGGCGCCCTTGAGCCTGGCAGCGCTGGAACTCGCAGGACACCAGGCGCTCGGTCACAGCCTTTAGGGCTCTGCTCAGAGAGAGAGGGTTAGAAGCACAACATATGTTTTGATAGTGCATAATGAATTATATAGCGTAGCATGTCTATGCTATGCTACACTATATCGCAAATATAAACAAAGGATATCAGATTGTTTTACTCTTTTCAATTATCAAAGGGTGCCCTATGAATAAACATGTTCTGACTTGACAACATTACATAACATAACATAACATAACATAACATAAAATAGCATAACATGACTTCACAGTGTAGCAGTTTAGCATAATGCACTGTAACTATGACATGCAATTGACATAAACATAACCTCACTAGGTAACACTTACCATACCATTAGAAAATGTTTACTAGACCATTAGTGGACCACTAGTTAACTGTTAGGTAATCCTTATTACTGCATTAAGCAATGTTACTTACTGGTGAATGAATGTACCCTTATGGAATTGCACATAACATTGAACATAACATGACATCACATCAAATCACATGGAGTCACATGACAAGCTCCTGTACCTCTGCGCCTCCTCAGCGGTCTTCAGGATGGACCTCCACTGCTCCTCTGCCTGTTTGACGGTCTGCTGCACCTCCTTCCTCCTGCCCTCCTCCAGGTCCTCACGTGTACACAGACTCTGTGCTCGTCTGCTCAGGTCTGACAGGAAGCCCTCGCCCTTCGACCTGGAGCCTAGGATGGTCTGGGAAACCAGAGGGTAGAAGGTCATTGGAGGAGAATGGATGATGTTCACGATGAGTAAGTAAAAGTAATGAGTGTGTGTTTGTGTGTGTGTGTGTGTGTGTGTGTGTGTGTGTTTATACGTGTGTGTGTTACCTGTGCTGTTTTCAGCCTGCTCTCTATCTGCTCCTGGTTGCCCTGGGTCACCAGGCTCCCCAGGGAGTCAGCCTGGTTCTGGATCTCCTTCACCCAGTCCCCAGCGCTCCCTGCCTGGCCCCCGAATGCCTCCAGCTCCCTGGTGAGGGAGTACTGGAGCTCGGCTCTGTGGAGGACCTCCTCCGCCTTTTCAAGAACACTCCTCCACTGCTCCTCCGTCTCCCTGACCGTCTCCTGCACCTCCTTCCTCCTGCTCTCTTTCAGGTCCTCACGCTCACATACACTCTGTCCTCGTCTTCTCAGATCGTCGACTTTGCCATCTCCTTCGGGTTTGGAGCCCAGAACGGCCTGGGATGGAGAACATGGAAGACATGAACATGACCTTCACACCAGGCTCAGAGAACTGCTTTAGATCTTCAAATTCCTCTGGTGACGTCCTGCTGGCTCAGTGTGACCAGGATCCCACTGAAGCTCTCAGGATATTGGATCCTTTTCATTCAGATTTTATTGACTGATTATATCAACTATTTCCTTCCTAAACACTTAACTTATGTGAGGTGAGTATTATGCCATCATATGAACACGGAGAGGAACTACAGAAGTAGAATGCCAACAGTCCTTGTCACTAGAACCGCCCTTTACTGCCCTCTAGAGGCCAACAATGATTAAATGCTTTTAGAATGCATTTTTCAAAGTCACATTTTAACAGCCATGATTATTCGCCCCATGTTGCCACTGACCTGCGCTGTCTGGATGGACTTCTCTGGATCCGCCTGGCTGTCCGCGGCGAGGGTCTGCTTCTTGTCCTCCAGCCAGGCTGCGGTGCTCCTCCTCTGGGCATCGATGTCTCCGAGGAGCCCCTCCAGAGCACACTGCGCCTCCTCCTGCTCCACAGTCCGCTTAGCCGCCTCCAGGAGCGACCGCCACTGCTCCTGGCCGTCACGCAGTGTCTGCTGCACCTCCTGCCTCCTGCTCTCCCCCAGGTCCTCATTCTCACACAGACCTTGGACACGGCTCTGCAGGTCCACCATCTTGGCGTCACCCTCTTGTTTGGCACTCAGGATGGTCTGGAGGCGGAGCAAAACAAGTGGACATTAAAACATTTGAATAAATGTCTCATTTGAAGTCAGGAT
The DNA here is from genome assembly GCA_036785325.1 of Urophycis tenuis. NCBI lineage: Eukaryota > Metazoa > Chordata > Actinopteri > Gadiformes > Phycidae > Urophycis > Urophycis tenuis. Next base: position 1,830,006 of record JAXIVH010000028.1, read on the forward strand.
GGCTTAGGATGGCCAGGTCAGTCTGCAGGCTGACCTGTGCAGTGTGAAGTCTGTCCTCAGCATTGGCTTGTTCCGCTAGTGTCGTTAGCTTCTGTTGTAGCGCTCTGATCCACATGGTGGCCTCTTGGCTATGGCCCTGGAAGTCTCTCAGCTGAATAAGAATAGAGTAAGGGATTGATGTCTTACAGTGTACATCGTTTAAGATGATGGTATCTATTCAGCATGACCACGTCCTGTTAGCATTACAGTTTCTCCCCCTCCCTCTTTCTACGGTGCTAATCAAATATTCACATTTAAGATGCTTATCATGCTTTAAGATGCATGCTTTTCAAATTCAGTGTTTACGTTTCACTGTAACTTCAGCCTAGATCATCGATCGGTGTTCCTCACCTCCCCCTCTCTCTTCTCCGTCTCCAGGGTGACCTGGGCCTCAACCTCCTCCAGGGTCTGTTTAGCGCTCGCCAGGACCAGCCTCCACCGCTCCTCTGCCTCCTGCACGGCTTGCTGCACCTCCTCCCTCCTGCTGTCCTCCTGGTCCAGACGTTCACACAGACCCTGCCCTCCCCTCCTCAGGTTGTTAACCTGGCGGTCTCCTTCTGGCCTGGAGCCAAGGATGCTCTGATAGAACACACACAGACTTTGCTAAGTATGTTGCGGTCATCCAATAATAGATAGGATCATAGACATGATCTCATACATGGGGAGGCAGGAGAGTGTTCGACTCCCAGACAAAATTAATTTGAAATTTCAAAAAGACCAAACAGTAAATCATAAATATTTTTACGTTTCCTCTCTGTTTTCCATCAGGGCCTCAAAGACAGGGGATCAATGCCCCAGTTTGCTCAACGGTTGAGCAAGATGGTTAAGGGTTCGGCTCCCCATTCTAAGAAGGTACTTTACTATGTACTTTGATAAGTGTCCCCCTAATCATTCGTGTGAAGCCATTTAGTAGCTGTGTGGCTCTTGAAACAGATCTGAAGCCGCCCTTGGTCAGTGTTATTGAGTATGTGTGGTGGTGTTCCATGCACCTCGGCAGCGAGGCGTCTCTGCGGGGTAGGGGCGTGCCTGCCCTGCGCGTCCATCGCCCGCTGCCGCTCGGCCACCCAGGCCAGCGTCCGGTTCTTCTGCAGGTGGAAGTCCTCGGACAGGGCGCTCCTCTCCGCCTCCTCGGCCCCGCGCAGGACCCCAGCCCACTGGGCCTCCACGTCCCGGAGGGTCTGCTCCACCTGCCGCCTGGCGCCGCACTCCAGGGCCTCATCCTCACAGAGGGGCTGCGCTTGTTCCCGGAGAGCCTGGACTTTGGCATCTCCGGCGGGCTTGGAGGCCAGGGTGTTCTGGAGGCCGGGAGGAACCAGTAGAGGAACATGTGAGGAAGCTTCAGGTTGCATGGTGGTTAATGCTTTAGAGAATAACAAGTAGAAGTCACGAAATGCTTGGATTTTATGCATCCTCATCCAGGTGACAAATACCAACAGAATCAAATGCCAAATCAACTGTTTGTAGCCAATTGCTATGGTAACAACGCTGGTACATATACACTCTTTACTGTATGTTGACTCTTTACTAAGGTGATACTAAATGTGACTTTGATCATTCAAATCCATTTTAAAGACATTTTACTTCGATTATTATTCAAAGAATGACCCAGTTTGGCATTTTGTTTATATAAATATGAATACAAATCTCTTATATGGACTACTATTTAATTTAATTGACAGTTCTGATTGTCACAACTGACCTGAGGAATTTGCAGTCTGTCCTCAAAGGTCATGTGACCTCCGAGAGACCTCAGGTTCTGGTTCTGCTGTCGGACCCAGGACAGGACACTCTCTTTCTGGGTCTTGAAGTCATTAAGCTTCTCCTCTACGACAGCCTGCGTCTCAGCTCTGTTGAGGGACTCCTCAGCCTTCTCTAGAACGCTCCTCCACTGCTCCTCCGTCTCCTTGACCGTCTGCTGCACCTCCTTCCTCCTGCTCTCCTCCAGGTCCTCAAACTCACACACACTCTGTCCTCTTTCTCTCAGATCCTCGATCTTGGCGTCTCCGTCAGGCTTGGAGACGAGGACAGCCTATCAGGAGGAGACCAGAACATTCCCATGAGATGGGAACATCAAGCTCAGTATAGAAGGACCTCCCTACAGTCAGGCTGAAACCAGACATTACACACAATACACCTTCTCTCCTCTCTCTACTCCTACATCTCCTTCAGACAGCCACTGACCTGTGCTGCCTTTTTGACCTCCTGGTGTTGTCCCTGGATGTGGGGCGAGGCCAGGCCTTCAGCCAGGTCTCTGATCCAGGTCTGGGTGCTCTCAGCCTGGGTGTGGAAGTCCTCCCGCTGCCCCTCCAGGGCCTTGTGGGCCTGGGCCTGCTGCTCCTGCAGCCGGGTCTCCAGGTTGCGGTACCGCTGGAGGAGGTTGTCTCCATCCTTCAGGAGACGGTCGGCCCTCACGCCCTGCCGACGCACCGCGCCAAGGAGTTCCCCCACGGACTCGGCGCTGCCTCTGGGCCGCCGCAGGACCACAGGAGACATCCGTGAGTTATTCAGCATATTACGACAATGTGTGAACATCCTCTCTCTGGAAGATCTGTATCATTCAGGTTAGCGACAAACGTGAAGACATGCTTTTATTTCAAAGGAAGTTGAGGTTGCCTAACCCATACCTCATCTTAAAGACTAAATAGTTATTTAAAATAGTGGTTAAAATAGTGGTTAGACAGACAGACAGACATACTAGTATGTTAGGTTAGTGTTGGTTGTGTAGATGGAAGAGTCTTGGATCGTGTTCTCGACTGGTTTGTGTTGGTTGTGTGGGACCTCATACCTCTGGTCTTTGAGATCTTTGAGGAGACGGCTGACTTGGTCTGATTCCAGAGAGTCTTTCTCCTTGTTCTGCAGCCACTCTCGGAATACATCGTACTGTTTCTGAAGACTGGAGGTCAGAGGTCAAAGGTTAGAACATGTTCAGGACAACTCAGGATTAACCGATAACCACAGATAAGCTAGGAATGGAATATTTACTCCACAGGCAACAATGTGATGAGTCAAAGTTATGCTTTAAGGGTCATCCTCACCCTTTCCCCCCGGACGTAGGATGGGAGGGTCGGCGGTGGACACTAACCTGTTAAACGTGTCGAGGGAGCTCTGCATCTGTTTCCGGCGGTTACTGCAGTGGGTCGTGAAGGTGGACACCTCCTTCTGCTGCTCCTCCAGCCAGGAGGTCAGCTCCTCCAGAGCCAAGGGAGGGATCTGCTCCCGGCCCCCCTCAAGACGCTCCCTCAGCTGGGCCAGTCGGCGCTCGCTCTCCCTGGTCTCCAGGAACCCCTGGAGCACGCCGTGCATGAGATGTGGATATTAGGAATATTCATGTGTTCATATGTGCATAAGTGTTTACAATCTCAATCCATATATTCATCTAAATGCTCACTGTGTAATCTGTCTGTCTATCCATCTATCCATCCATGGCTATCTGTCTCCATCATCTTTCACTCTATTTCTCCCCATCTCTGTCTGTCTGTCTGTCTGTCTGTCAGCCTGCCTGCCTGCCTGTCTGTCTGCCTGTCTGTCTGTCTGTCTCTCTCTCTCTCTCTCTCATACCGTCAGTCTGTTGAGGGATGTCGCCACATCCTCACGACTCTCCGGGTTCTCGAAGCACTCGTTGATTGACAGCTGGAGGTCCTGGAAGAACTCCTCAAAGCGCTGGCGGTCGCCTGGACCAGCACCACAGGGCCAACGTTACAATGGGAACATTAGGTGAAGGTCCAATGTTGACAGTTGCTCAAAAATAGTTTCTTTAAATTGGCCTTTATTGGTTTCTGGTAGCTAGGGGGCAGTAGCGGACCAATACTCGGGAATAGTCTTGTAAATTAATCATGGGATCCTGTTTCTGCGTTAGATCCACTACCACTGTTTGTAATAATATACAACAGCAGACACGACATGAGTGTGAATAGTGTGTATAAAGAGTGAACATAAGAGTGAATAGTGTGAATAAACAGGGAGTGTATAGCGAGTGTAAAACAGACCTCTGATGGCGGTGACCAGGTCCTTCCCCTGGTCATCTCTTCTCCTCTGGATGAGCTCCCTGGTGAGGGAGAAGGCATCCTGGAGGCTGGAGGTCTGCTGGGTCAGGGGGTCCAGGGCCCGGGGGCTGGCCACACTGGAGATCAGACCCAGCTCCTTCACCACCACCTGGGCCTTCTCCTCCTGGAAGTCCAGGTCCTCACTCAGATCCTGGTGGTGGAGACACATTAGTAGTACCATGATAATGTAGTTAGTATAGTATGGTACTAGCACAGTATTAAGGTACCATGCCCTGATCCTGACCCTATCGAACGTGTTAGTTTCTTACCTGTAGCAGAGTGTTGGCCTGGGGCTCTGAGGTGGAGACATTGTTGACAGAGGTCTGGATGGTTTCCACAGCAGCAGCACACTCCTGGATCTTCTCAGTCAGATGTTTCTTCACGGCCAGCAGCTCCTCAAAGACGTCGGTGCTGTCGCTGAACAGCTCCTGCACCTGCTCCATCCTCTTCCTCAGCTGGGTCTCCACTACCTGGGGAGAAGAGATAAAGAAGGCCAGGGTTGGTCTTCAACAGTCCAATAGGAAGAGGGCCAATGACTCATAATGGCAGTGGACCTGCCGTGTCCCAGGATTTCGGCCAATGGGAATGAAGCACAACAACATCACCTGGAGTTCAAGTGGGGGATCTTGGCTCTGCAGCATCTCCTGGATCTCCACAGACTTCTTATGGAAACGCTCAATGTTCTCTTCATGGTTCTGGATCTCATCCTGGTAACACAGAAAGCTCAACCTTTAGCTTTTCAAAGTAAACCCCAGGAACTGGAATCGGCTGTATATAATATACTGGCATAAACACTAGTTTATGCTAGTAAACTAGTGATGCTAGTAAACTAACACACACATGTTTAGTGTGTGTGTGTGTGTGTGTGTGTGTGTGTGTGTGTGTGTGTGTGTGTGTGTGTGTGTGTGTGTGTGTGTGTGTGTGTATTTGTGTGTGTGTGTGTGTGTGTGCGTGCGTGCGTGCGTGCGTGCGTGCGTGCGTGCGTGTGTTTGTGTGTAGGCTCCATACCCTCATGTCCAGGACCTGCTGCTGGCTGTGGAAGGGGTGGCTCTCTGCAAACATAGCCAGCTTGGCCCCTGCCCAGCCCTCCACCTCTGCCCCCAGCGTCAGCTGCTTCTCCCACAGCTCCAGCGCCACCTGCAGGTTGTCCACGTAGGCGTCGCTCTTCTCCGTCACCTGGAACACCAGACCAGGTGAGACCAGGCTAGACTAGTGTTGTTCCGATACCAAAATTTTGACTTCGATACAATACCTGCAATAAAAACCTCGATACTCGATACTATACTATACTCCACCAGGTATAAAGAGTAGGCCTCGGTGTTTAATTTAATAGGCCTGGCCTACTAGTTTGCATGTCAATTCTGGGGTCATGTTCGTCATTTTACGTCCGTGTCAAATGGGCTAAGCGCCATCTGATGGAGCCCGGTAAACAGTTCTGAGATTAGAAAACTCCCCCGTGCGACGTGGCCGCATTATACATTCTGGTAGTACGCTATGGGCTCTACTGAGTGCATCCAGGTAGCCTATAACACCTAGAAATAATTATTAACAAAACGTCATATATGCCATGACATTACCAGAACTGATTGAATATTAAATAGCGTTTGCAAATGCTTAAGTTAACATTACCAGCGTTGACTTAAGCATAACTTGCAAACGCTATTTAATATTCAATCAGTTCTGGTAGCCTAATGTCATGGCATATATGCGCTTTCATAAGCTAACCAGTTGAGAATGATAAAGGCGAGAATGATACAGTTGCTACCTCGACAAGTGTTGGGGAAAAAAGGTTGTTTCATACACTCGATAAGAAAGGGGCTGTTCGTGTAGGGCTAACGGTGATTTCAGTCACATTCGCTAACCGGCGAAATCGGTCTTTGAATCCTTTGAAAATGAGGGGATGTCTGTCAGCAAGGTGCTTCGCCATGTTAGACGTGTTCCCTCCCTTCGTCGGCACTCCTCTTTAGCACGTCCTACACATTGGCTTCAGTGTGTCTGTTGGTTTCCCTGCACTATCTGCGAGGTAAGCAAAATAGTTCAAAATTTCGCTTCTCCCGTCTTTTTTGTTGACAAGCCGGGGACGGTCGGCAGGAGCTTCCGAACTTGACGCCATCTCTACTCTTTCCCTCTCTCTCTCTCACTCGCTCGCTAACGTTCAACTGCTGCTGAGTGTAGCTGAGTGCATAGACATAATATGTATATATTATGTTTATTATGTATATATTATGTCTATGGCTGAGTGCGCGAGCTGAGGAGGAAAGCAACTTAGGCACGCCCACTAGCCCCTCCGTGCAAGGAGTGTGACCAAAGAATGACAGACTTGGCGCGGCTTGCTGCACAGACACAGAACGTTATTTTAAGAGAAGTATCGATACTAAAAAATGTAGGTATTGGATCGTTTTTTGCATCAAGGTATCATGATACCTTTCTAGTATCGGTATATCGTCCAACACTAGGCTAGACTAGGTCATACCAGGTCATACCAGGTGAGGCCAGGTCAGACCAGGCTAGACTAGGTCAGACCAGGTCATACCAGGTGAGGCCAGGTCAGACCAGGTTAGACCAGGTCAGACAAGGTCAGACCAGGTGAGGCCAAGTCAGGCCAGGTTAGACCAGGTGAGACCAGATTAGGTTAGACCAGGTACGTAGGTAGGCTGTTGGGGCGGTAGGTGGCAGGATGAGAAGATCCTCAATATGTCTGCTGCAGTAACATTCCAAAGCGGTCTGCGGGTTTTAGAGAGGTTGTCTTTTCCCTTCAGCGCGGTCTAATGGAGGCCTGGAGGCCTCCGAGGACTCCATTAGACACCTGATGGAACGAAGACAACCCTCTAATGTTGACGCTCCTTACATCCAGCCAGCTGTCCATCAGCGCTTCAGACTCGGCCTCGAAGGGAGCCTCGCTGCAGTCGGGGATCTTCTTGAGGTGGGCCTGCAGCTGTCTGCTGACTCCCCTGAGCTCCTCCATACGCACACCCACACCCCTCAGGTCCTCCTTCACATCATGGACCTGTCACACACACACACGCATGCACGCGCACACACACACATGCACACACACACACACACACACACACACACACACACACACACACACAAACAGACCCCCAACACACACATGTACACGGTAATTTAGTACACACGTGGAGAGAACTAGCAGGAATACATCAGGCACACATGTGTACATTTTCATATTTCACTTATTCACATAACTTCTTTGTTAAATCTTTTTGCACTTTGCACATTTTATTATATATATATATATATATATATATGTTATATTCTTTATGTAGACTTATTGTGTATTTAATGTTTTGTGTTAATCTTCCGCAGAGCAGCAGTAGGAGAACCAGGAAGCAGACTGAATCCAAACAGGGCCGTCATGGTGCTTGTTCCGTTACCTTGGCGATGAGTCTCTGCAGGTTGTCCTTGCCCATGTAGGACGCCTGCTCAGCCATCACCTGCTCCGCCTTCTGCATGGTGGTGCTCATGTAGCTACGGCAACCCTGGAACTTCTTCAGGAGCTCCATCAGGGTGCTGCACTCCTCCAGTCTGCCAACAGGGAGAGCAAGTTCAAACTTTTCCTGCAGAGTTGGTGCCGAAGCCAACCGACTGGCCAGGCGGAGCAGACAGCCTGAATTCTCCACCTTGCTCAAAGAATCGAAATATTACAGATATTGTACATTTTTGGCCAACATTTTGGCCTTTCGCTGTTTGATGTACTCGAAGCAACGGCATCTAAGCAAAATCCCAACGTTGGAGGAAAATGTAAAAAATTACTATTCCTGTTTTGTTGTGAACAGCAAGGAACCATAATGCCCCTTCATCCAACCACTTCAGACCTTCTAAGTGCAGCACTCTACCACAGACGTCTCCTCCTTTCTCCTCCCCTTCTCTCCTACCTGTCAGTCACAGCGGCCTGTGTCTCCTCCCACTGGGCCTTTAAAGGCTGTAGGTGCTCCTCTGCTCCTCCTTCTCCTCCGTGCAGGTCGGTCAGGGTCTGGAGCTCAGAGTGCTGAGCCTTCAGCTGGATGTCCAGGTCTGATAGAGCCCTCAGCCTGGACCCCCCCCCCCCCCCCCCCCACACACACACACACGCAAACGCACATACACACACACACACACACACACACACACACACACACACACACACACACACAGCTGTGGTTAGCAGTGAAATTTATATTGAAAATGTATTAAAAAGTTTGTTTGTCTTTTTTCTGTTATTCATTATACTCCAGTCCTTCTTTCATGAACACTCATGATTATATTCTTTCTTCTCTCTGCTTCTCTCTCTGTCTCTCACACACACATGCATGCACACGCACACACAGGAACACACACGCAGGTACAGGTAGACACGGCCCCTCCCCCTGGCCCACCTGTGCTGCACGGCGGGCATGGTGGGCTCCTTCAGCCCCTGCCTCTCCGCGGCCTCCATGAGCCTCCTCATCTCGCCCAGCAGGCTCCGCCTCCTCAGGCCCAGAGACCGCGTCTCGGCCTCGCGTTGGAGGCTCTGCTGCTGGCCGCTCATCTCCCGGTCGGCCAGCTCCAGGCGGGTCAGCAGCACCAGCACCATGTCCAGGCAGGAGGCCGGCGCCCCGTCTCGGGTCACCATGAGCCGGGCTCCCTGGAGCAGGACGTCCAGCTGCGGGGCTTTGTCCCGCAGGCTGCTGACACTCTGCCTGCTGAGGCCCAGCTTGGCCCGGCACTCCTGCTGTACGGCCGGGTCGCTGCAGGGAGCGGACTGCACCCCCGAGATGTCCTGCTCCACGCTGCGCAGGGACATGAGGAAGCGGTCCAGAGCGCGCGCGGCCGCCTCGCTCTTGCGGACCTGCTGGCGGAGCTGGTCCAGGCTGGCCCGGTGGGAGGCCACCTCCCGGGACAGGGAGGCGAAGTGGCTGGAGTCCACTGAGTCCAGGCGCAACAGCTGGTCGAGTTCACTCTGGATGCTGTCGTCCAACTCCTGTGGAGAGACAAGAGGTATTCGTTGGTCTGATCTTGGTGAAGGTTAACTCACAATATTTTCGGGTATCTCATTAAAGATGCGCCTTTTTTATATCATCTTCACTTCTTCTTAACTCTCCTTAACATAACTGCGTCTAGTGTGCCAGTAGAACAGGTTTTTGCTGCATTAACAAGGAATAATGTAGGTAACACGTGCATTAATGTCTGTTACTTTTGAATACATGTAACTCTTCAGTGTCTGCATCACTGCGACGTGTGCAACCCACCTTGATGTCGCTGAGCGTGCTGCTGGCGAGGGTGAACGCCGACACCTCTTTGGGCTGCCGGAGGTAGCGGTCCAGGCGGTCCGTGAAGTCCACCATGTGGTTCTCAGTGGAGTCGATCTGCCGCAGGGCGGTGCCCAGCGAGCAGCCCCTCCTCTGCAGCTCCAGCAGCTGGGCTCGCCAGCGCTCATGGAGCTCCGCCCTTTCCTGCTCCACCGCTGTGCTGGCTCCGCCCTGCGGGGGGCGCTGGGCAGAGAGGTCCGACCACAGACCCTCCGTCTCCTGCCTCAGAAACTGGTGTGGAGCGGGTAGGAGGGAAGGAGGCGACTTCAACCGGTGAGGAATGGCGTTTGATTTGAAAAACGTTTGACCTTTTTTTTTGTCTTTGAAGGAGAGCCAAATCCCTGACTCCGCCTCCAAGATGTGCTCTCAGCTTGGCTCCTTCTGGGCTGCCACTTTATTTCACTTTTGTTTTACACCCCATATGTGAAAATCCCACAAATTGGTTGATTTGGAAATAATTAGCATGTCTACCAGATGTTTGCTAGCTAGATCAGAAGTCTACAATCACTTCAAGCTATCAACGGTACACCTGATTGGACACCTGTGACGTGGAAGTGTGATGTACCACACCTGTATCTCCTGGAGCCGCGTGTGCAGGCCTTTCAGAGAGAGAGAGTCGCCAGAGGCCTCCTTGAGGATCTGCTCGTTTTTGGCCATCTGAGCGAGGAAAGTCTTCTTGGAGTTTTCGTATCTGAGTGGAAAAACAGAGATGTCAGACGGAGATGAGAAATGAGAAAATTATTAATTGTCATACTGCAAAATACTCCAGTACCCCTTTAGATTAGATTAGATTTTTTTTTCTGTGTGTGATCACAGTAAACAGTGATGTCAGACAATTTTGTCTGAACAGATATTGAGTGTACCTTTCTGAAAGCTCTTTCCCAACCAGGTCTTCCTCGACAGAAGGCTGCTTCTCCATCTCCTTCCTCTGCTCGCTGCTCACCTTCACTACCGCACTGGACGCCCGGGTCCCAGGAGATAGCTGCAGGACAAGGGACCACATTCATGAAACCACATAGCGTGATGCCCTCAGCCCCTGACTCCACAGCAGGGTCGGGACTCCAGCCGCTGGAGCGTGTTCATGTCTGGGTGTGTAAGGGGGGGCGACAGCAGGTACCTCGGCTGGCCCAGGGGGTCTGCTGCTACTGGGCCCTCTTTGGGGGGCCACGTCCTGACTGGGTTTGCTGGGGGTTCTGGGAAATAATCATAAAACAGACATCAAGATGAGTGAAAAAACTCATAATAAATATTTTTATGAAGTGCAATTTTTATATCGGTCAAATTTTGAATTGCACAGGTGTGTGTGTCTGCCCGCGTAAAACTGTCCCATATTGCATTGGAGTCATGCTAATAATTGGTCATTCCTATTCCTTGTTCTGTGCTCTGGACGTCTCGGGGTCTCACCCGGACTCGGCGGGCGGAGGTGTCGCGGGGTCCGCCTCCCCACTGAACTGTCTCTGGATGGCAGCCAGCCTCTTCTCGCACTCCAGCAGCTGGGCCTGTGCCAGCCGGTGAGAGTCCTCCGGGCTCAGGGTGCCACAGAGCTCCCTCAGGGCCTCCAGGTGGTCCTCTGCCTGGGCCGCGCTACCCCCCGCAGAGAAGCACTCCTGGGGACACAGGGCGGTCAACGTCAGCCAGGTTGTGACATCACAACTGGGCGGGAGTCCATGTCAGCGAGTTATGCTAGCCAGCTTAGCTGGCTGGAAACAACACAGCACCGTGTTCCTTGAGCGGTCTCGTCCGAGACACAACACCCTGAGTCCCCAACCAGCACCTCTTACAGAGCTGAAACAAAAGACACCAACACAAAGGCTGCGTCTCCCCGTCCCTCCGACCAACGCCTGCAGGGGAAGCAGAAAGGAGCAGGAAACAGGAGAGACAAACAGACGCAGCAGGATCCACCAAAGCGCACAGTTGAGGGAGGTCCCCGAGGGTCTTTGGTCTACCTGTGAGTCTGCCGCTAGTCTGGATCCTAACAGCGTCTCACACTGGAGAGCAGCAGAGTTAAAGGCTTCCCTCCTCACTTCAAACTGTGCTTGTTGCATAAAACCTGATATCTCTGCTCTCACCACCTGGATGAGTCACAACAGCACGACATGTTAAAACACAGAGAGGAATTACAGGTTCTGTACACACACACACGCACACACACACACACACGCACATGCACACACACACACACACACACACACACACACACAAACATTTCACAACCACAGCATGTGTACACTGGAACTAAAAATGTTTGCTTGTTGAGCTACAATGTTATGGCAGCAGACGGAAACGTCACCAGGAATGCTAAATTCTTTCTTCTTCACGTGTGACCTCCATCTCTGAGGTAGAGGAGGGGCTGTGAGGTGAGGAACTACCCGACACAGTTCCTCAACACTTTGAATGTGAGCACACAGTGGGTGTGAGCAGGCTCGCCTACCTCCCACTGGGTCCGGACCAACTGGGTGAAGAGCTCCATGTCCTGCAGTTGGGGGGGCGTGCAGAAGGCCTCCATGCTCTCCGCGGCCCTGAGGAACCCCTCCAGCAGCTCTGGGTCCAGGGTCCTCAGGGGCTCCTGGAAGAAAACCATAGACCATTGACAAAATTGCTCTCATGTAATTGTGCTATAATTGCACTAATATAATATAATGATATGATAATAAATATAGTATTGAGTAGAAGCTTTTATCCAAAGTGGTTGTTTATTTAATCCAACAATGCTTACTTTTTGGTTCATGTCATCAATGAGCAGGTAGGAGTTAGACAATCCAGAGACAGGTAATAAAGGAGCAGGTAGGGGTTAGACAGTACAGAGACAGGCCATTAAGGAGCAGGTAGGGGTTAGACAGTACAGAGACAGGTCATTAAGGAGCAGGTAGGGGTTAGATAGTACAGAGACAGGTCATTAAGGAGGGTTAGGGGGCATATTGCCTGAGGACATCTTCCCCATTGGTTATTTAAGGTATATTGTAGCATTACAATTCAATGCATAGGATAGAAATGATGATCGACAATCTTCTTTACCTCTTTGGATGCTGCTCGTTCCTTGGATAAACCTTTGTCCTTGAAGACATTGATGGCTTCCAGGATGTGCTGCTGCAGGCAGTGCTTGGCATCCTCAAATCCATTCCTGGCAAGGGCCTGGGCCTTGGCGTAGGCCTCAGTGTAAGCCTGGGGGGTCGCCTGGACCAGTGCCTGGGGCTTGATCCGGAGTTCTGGAGATTCTGCCTGAGTCTGGGGCAAGGAGAGGATTGTAGGCTGGGGATGAAGGACTTTAGGTTGCGGTGGTGGCACAGCCTTGGCTGTGGATGGTACAGTTTGGTGGGCCTGGGTCTTGGGCGGACTGGTTGGCTGAGCCTGTGTAGTAGGGAGTACAGCTACGGGGACCGTAGGATGTGCAGTTGGCAGGGGTTTGCCTTGTAATGCAACCGGTATCTGGCCTTTGGGTTGGTTAATGAGCTGGGCTTGTGTAGAAGGTTGTGCAGTCGGCTGGGCCTCTGTTACAGGCTGTGCAGATGGCAGGGTTTGGGATCGGGTGTGCGGCACGGTCTGGATCTGGGCTTTGGGTTGTGCAGTTGGTTGAGCAACAGTTGGCAGGGCTGTGGTTTGTGGATCTGTCTGTATCTGAACTTTAGGTTGTCCAGTTGGCAGGGTCTCTACCTGGACTTGGACCTGGGACCAGGGTTGACCAGTTGGCTGAGCTACAGATGTAGGCTGTACAGTTGGCAGGGCTGTGGTATGTGGCTCTCTCTGCATTTGGACATTGGGGGTTGGCTGTTTCTGGCTTGGAGTTTGGGTAATGGTCTGGACCTGGCTAGGCCTGGGTTGTGGCGTCGACTGCGCCTGGACTTTGGGCTGACCAGTGGGCTGGAGTACGGATGTGCGTGGTATCGTTGACTGGGCCTTGTCTTTGGGTTGAGTAGTTGTCTGAGTCTGGGTTTTGGGTTGGGGAGACGCTTGCACCTGCAGTTTGGGGTGCGGTTGTTGGAACTGAGGTTGAGCCTGAGGCTGCTGTGATTGGGTCTGCATCTGTTTGTGAGGCTGACTGGGGGCCTGCTGCAGAGGCTGAGGCCGGTGGATGGGTGCATGATGTGGCTGCTGGTAAGATGGATGGCTTGGGGGACCAGACTGAGGGTGGGACTGAACTTGGCAGTCAGGTTGCGCTGGTGAAAACCACGGTTGGAGGGGAGGTTGGGCTGGTGGCTGAGGCTGAATCCATGGTTCTTGCTGAATGTGCTGAACTTGTTGTGTCTGCATTTGACTCAAATTGTATGCTCTTGTCAGTGGCTGTTGCTGCTGCATCGGCCTCTGGGGAATCATTTGTCCTTGGGATTGAGCCCAAGGCTGAATTTGTGGTTGTGGCTGAGGCTGTGGTTGAGGATACTGTACTGGATAGGGAGGGTAGCCGGGGTTTACCTGCTGTGGCCCTTGTTGAGGCTGGAATGGGGCCCATTGCTGTGGTGGTGCTGTTGGATATGCCTGAGGCGGTGGTGTGGGCTGACCCATATTCTGCTGGAAGGCTTGGGGAAGGGGCTGCCTCTGCTGTGAATAAGCCTGGATCTGTTGCTCTTGTCTTGGGGGCCACTGCTGTTGTGGAGATTGACTTTGGGGATATCCTGTCGAGTAAAGCAGAGGCTGCACTGGAGATTGAGAAAATGGAGGAGGCGGCACAGGAGAATGTGTCTGCAATGGAGATGGTACTCTGATTGGAGCCCAAGCTTGTGGAGAACTCTGGCCCATGTGGACCTGCTGTTGAGGGGCCTGAGGATGCATTTTAGGTACATCTGTTTTCTGCTGGGTCAGCGTTTGGACGTGGGATTGTGTCTGAGCCAAGGGAGGGATATGAGCTGGAGGTTGCATGACAGGTTGAGAGTGAGATGGAGGCTGCTGAACATGTTGGCCATGGGGTGGTGTGTGGGCCTGAATGAGGGCCTGGGGTGGCAGAGGGGAGGGAGGCCTCACTGGAGCCCATGACTGATGTTGACTTCGCATCTGGATGTGGGATGGCACTGGAGGCTGAATCTGGCCCTGAAGTTGACCCTGAATGGGGGATGTTGGCCTGATTTGAGCCCATGTCTGGCCGTGGACCATGGCATGGCCTTGGCTTGGGGCTTGCAGCTGTCCTGGGAGAGGCATTGTGGGTTGAGGTCTACCTGGAGACCATGTATGGGCCTGGATCTCCATCTGACTAGGGGAGGGAGACTGTATGGGGCTCTGAGGTGGCAGTGGTTGACCTGAGGTCCTTATTGGCTGTACTCTGACATCTTGCAGTTGTAGTTGTTGAGGTTGCTCTGGTGTGGGGGCCGGGCTTGATGTTTTCACAAGGGCGTGGGCACCTGGCTGGGATTTAGAAGAAATATCTGCTCGTGCTTGTGTCTGTTCTGTTCTTGGCTGCTGGGTTTGGGACTGTGGTCTTGGACCATGTACCGTTGTGTGTATTTTAGCTGTGGCAGCTGGTTGAGTATCTTTCTGAGCCTGCTGTGGTTGTTTTTGTGGTTGGAATTGTTGTGCAGGCTGCTTCGGTTGTAACTGTCTTAGCTGCTGTTGTTGGTTTTCAGGTTCTGTCGGCTTCATGGTCTTGGCTTGTGAATCTGGCTGGGCCTTGTGTGTTCCTTTGGCCTGCAAATCCACCAGGTCTTTCTCTGGACGTGTTTGAACCTGGGCCATGGTGACCGGTCGTGATGAAGAGAATGCCTGGGTTGAAGGGGACACACAGGCTGGAGCTGGATCATGGACCTGAGCCGGAGCCTGGGCAGGAGGTGCCTCAGGTGGAGACGAAGACGTGGATTTAATTGGAGCATCAGGGGATATGACTTCCTGGGCCGTCTGGGCCTGGTCGGAAACTACAGCTGCACCCTGTTCATTCTTCTGGAGCCATGGGCGGTTTTTCCTGCCCTGTGCCTTTCTGCTTTGAAGCTCTTTTTGGCTGAGAGGCTGCTTCTGTTCTGCTGGCTGCCTGAGTGGCTGTGGCATGGCCTCTGGGACCTCCTCAGCACAAGCCCCCGTGTGCTTGTGAATCAGCATCTCTGGATGAACTGGCGGTTTCTGCTGGGGGGCGTGTCGCTGCTCCATCTGTTGTTGTTGTTGATGTTGTTGAAACGTTTGTTGTCTTTGCGGTTGTCTTAGGGGTTGTTGTTGCTGTTGTTTTTGATGTAGTTGCTGTTCCTGTTGTTGCTTTATCTGCTGTTCCTGTTCCAACTGTTGTTGCTCTTGCCATCTGAACTGCTGCTCTTGTTCGTATTTCTGTTGAGTCCACGCTTGTTCCTGAGCCTCGATCCGTCTCTCTTCAAGGGCCTGCTCCGCATCTCGGGAGGAATCCTGAGATTCCATTTGGGTGGAAGATGACTCAGTTCTGGTCTGAGTCAAAGCCTGGGCATAGGAATATGGCAAAGGTGGAGAGCTCATCTTCACCTCCTCTCCGTATTCCTGGACCACTATTGTTGGGACCTGGTGCTGCCGTTGCTGCAGTGCTCTGGGCTTGGCCTGGTGTTCAGGAGCCATCTGCTGGGTCAAGTGGGGAGCAACGGAGAGCACCCTGGCTCTCTTCTCCACTGGCTCATTCTCACTCTCGACAAAGGATTTGGGTGGAGGACGGTGTTCCTCTGGAGGGCTCAGGCTGCGTTCTCTCCTGGCTCCCAGGCTGCTCAGCATACCCACCACCTCCTAAAGGACAATAGGTTTGGGTTAAGGATCAGGTGCAATGGGATTTATTAAGGTTCATTCAGCAGAGTTTTCAAAGCAATTTACAAGTGAGGCTAACCAACTAAACAACCCAAGCATGCAATAAAAAGTTAGAGCAACCTAGTTTCTCAATTAAAATAACTGGATAGAGAGCCTGAAGAGTCCTGGCTCTCCTATGGCCTCCATTAACTTATTTGCCTCATGAAAAACTGTTGAACTCGCCTGGGACTGGGCAACGGCTGCCCGGACGCGGTTCTGCATGGCCGACGCGTGGACGTACTGGATGGGTGAGTTCTTCTGACTCATCATGACCATCACCTGCAGGTCCTGCTCCTCTGTCACCACCTGGCCCTCCAGCTGCAGCCCACGCGAAATGAACAACTGCCAGGGGGATGAAGACGCCGGAGAATGAAGACAACATGGGAAAGGAAACGTAGCTTTTACCATGTCAGCCCTCTGACGGGATCACCAAGATCCTACAGACCACCGTCACATTCCAAGCATGTTAAAAACCCTAGAGGGTGATCCTCAGAGTGACGATCACTATCCCAAATGGAATCTCCCAAATAACTAATATTTTCCCGACCATTCGGTCCTGTCCTGAGACTACTACATGTTTAGCACACAAAAGGGACGTTAATGTCTGACTGGGCCAACCGAGGTAATGGGTGATGACATGTGTAAATGGTATTCATGTGGTGAATGCATGTTGTCACTCTCAAGTTACACGTCAATATGTTGCACACATTCATGAATGTGTTATTTTCAGGCCAACACTGATGCTGGTTTTTATATGTGGGAGTGGAGATGTTGGACTCCCACTGGCTGGGCGATGCCTGGAGAGTGATAGAGCCTGAGGGTTGGATGCTACCGTGAGAACAGCGAGTTTACAGAACACAACTGCTGATACGTGGAACGTAATGCAATGTTATGTTGTGTTGTGTTTTTAGAGGCCTATGGGTGGAACAGGGCAGGATGCAGACTTGGACCTGTGGGTGTTTGCTTTTGCAGGTTTTCTGTATGAAAAAAGCTGAGCATGTGGTTACAGGATTATTGTGCTGGCAGCAAATCCTAGGGTTTCTATTCTGTATTTTGGCACGGTTTGATTTTTTTCAGGCATTTCTAATCTTAATAAGAGAAATGTTGGCTATGACACAGGCATGTATTGTTCTGTTGGCAGCCTGAAATACAACATTCTAAAATAAGAAGATGTTAAACAGTGTGTGTGTCAATAAACAACAAATATTTGAATGCTATCAGTGAGACACAATTCTGAAATGCCTTCAGTGGAAGCAGGTTTGTTGTTTGTTGCAAGTTACTGAACCTCCCCTAGAGCACTTCATCTGGTCTCCCACGACAAAAAGAACCCTCCCGTGAAAACTCCACCTCACACGCTCACCTCCACCTCAAACGAGTTCGAACTCAACAAGTCTGTCTGGTATTGCTACTGCCGACTAGAAGTAAACGCTGTGAAGTCCATCATCATCATCATCATCATCATCATCATCATCATCATCATCATCGTCATCATCCTCATCATCATCATCATCATCATCGTCCTCATCATCATCATCATCATCATCATCGCCATCATCAGAAGCAGGAGCAGAGCCTACCCTGGCCCGGGGGTCCTGGGCCCTCTGGGATCTCCTCTCGCCGGCCTTCAGGACCTGGTACAGCTCCCTGGCCTCCACCTCCCAGTGGAGCAGCTCTGCCAGTCGACCATCCAAACCAGACACACTCTGCTGCAGCTCGACGCACAGCTGTTCAGCCTCTGACAGCGTCTGCATCACCTGGGGAGAGGTAGGGACCGGCATCCCGGACTCATATCAGCAACAAGCTTCGTGGACTAGCATCGTGGACTGGCATCAGGGACTAGCATCGTGGACTAGCATTGTGGATTAGCATCATTGACTAGCATCAGGAACTAGCATCAGGGAATAGCATCAGGGAAAAGCATCATTGACTAGCATGAGGGACTAGCATGAGGGACTAGCATCAGGGACTGGCATCAGGGACTAGCATCAGGGACTAGCACAAGGAACTAGCGTCTGAAGATAGCATCTAGATAAAAAGAATGGACTAACTCATAAAATGTCTCTTCAACATGAATCATTAGATGACTGTCTATCATAGGGGCAAGCAACTGAAGCCATATGAGCTAGTTTCAGTAGTGTTCGTTTCAATAATGTGAAGAAGACGGTTTCAAGTAAAGGAAAGGGTCATTTGGATTTCAATTGACTTCCCACCTCAGGTACGGCCTGGGTCAGCTTATGTCGCTGATCAGCGGAGAGTTCTGGAAAGTCCTCGTTCTCCAGATCCACCTCCCTCATCTTCCTCATCATGAACTGAAACACAGTGAGACAGACTCAGGCATGGTTCCCTACACTGTGCCACTGGGAGGCGTAGAGACTCCTGTTGGTAGATCACCACCCTCTGTGACCTGGCCAACAAGCGGCATTACAAAACACATCAAAGGTAGGGACAAAGTCTATAATAATCTGGCCCTGGTTGGTCCCTGGGTCAGAGTGATCCGGGCTCAGAGTCTGGAGTACGGTGAGTACAGAGGAACCTGGACCAGCTGGGTCTCACCTGGATTCTCTTGCGGTAGATCCGGAGTGGACCAGACATGGTCTCCAGGGGTTCCTTCAGGATCAGCATGGCGTCTCGGATCAGAACCTGCAGGTCCGGAGGGCCGG
>JAXIVH010000028.1:1851249-1858749 GCA_036785325.1 Urophycis tenuis
ACTGGCGGTGGCTATGACACCCGCTAAAAACATTATTATTATTATTAATTATTTTTATCTATTATTAATGACCACACAGCCAGGCTGGGGGAATTTGGTCTCTGCATTTTATCCCATCCGATTGTACATAGGAGCAGTGGGCTGCTATGATCAGCGCCCGGGGAGCAAGTTGGGGTTCAGGGTTCAGTGTCTTGCTCAAGGACACTTCGACATGCAGACATTTTTGGAAGTGGGGATCAAGGGGATCGAACCGCTGACCCTACGGTTAGTGGACAACCCACTCTGTCCACCCGCTATACCCAATGAGCTACTGCCGCCCCGCAATACAACATTAGCATGTTGTATTGCTAATTCACATGCAATGTGTGGACATTGGTTTGTTTTGTATAATGCAAACACATTGACCTAGTAAACATGTCAATAAAACCCATAACAAATGACAGTAGTACGTCTAATGTAGTTAATGAGCATCTAGTTAGCATCGTGGAGTACATCTAGCCAGCTAGGATAAATGCTAAATGCATCAGGAGTGTAGACCGGACATTCACCCAAACACACTGTCGTTCTCATAAGACCTCCACATGCTGTACACATGTAGGTCTGACCTGGTATGTTACCGAATGGATGGTTCATGCGTGTCTTAAGCGTGTGGACAGTGCTGGACCTACATGCCATTCCTGCAGCAGAACGCGGACGGACTCATGAGAGACGTATGGCCTCTTCCAGGTCCTCAGCTTGGTTCTGATGCGAGCCAGCAGCTCCAGAACAGTGTGTCTCTGCTCCTGGTACTCCAGCTTGATGCCATGGTACTTAGCAGTCACCCTGATGCTGGTGAACCTTCATCATGGAACCATGGAACCATCATTAGAATCATACAGAACCATGGTCAGAGAACCCTGGTTATGGAACCACAGCTCTGTAAATATAACCGCAGGGTCTCCCACCTCCTCTTCATCTCGTCCAACTTGTCAGTTGGAACCAGAAGGTTTCCGCTCTCGTCCATGTTCTGGAACATCTGGAAGGTGCGGACATGCTGGGGCATCTCCTCCAGGCAGGCCTGCACGTCACACACAGGAGTACACACATGAATACACACATGAATACATGTTGACCACAGATTGTACTAATCAAACACATGCTTACTACACGTGCATACGTGAGTAACACACCCTCATCATCATCACCCTCATCTTCATCACCCTCAACATCATCATCACCCTCATCTTCATCACCCTTATCTTCATCACCCTCATCATCATCACTCTCATCTTCATCACCCTCATCTTCATCACCCTCAACATCATCACCATCATCCTCATCCTCATCCTCTCACATTGAGCAGCTCCTGGTTCTGGCGGGCCAGCTGGGCGGTGCCCCCCGGGTCCAGGGGGTTGGGCTCCTGGTCCATCAGTGCCCCCTCGGTCCTCAGCAGCCAGCCGCCCACAGAGGCCAGCGGGCCCGGCAGGCCCAGGTCCAGCTGGACCTTGTAGTCACGCAGCTGGATGTAGGGACAGACAGGCAGACAGACAGGTAGAGGACATGTGTGAGGGACAGATAGACAGGCAGACAGACAGACAGGCAGTAAGACAGACAGACAGACAGACAGACAGACAGACAGACAGGCAGTAAGATGAACAGACAGTCAAACAGTCAGACAGACAGACAGACAGACAGACAGACAAACAGACAGGCAGTAAAACAGACAGACAAACAGACAGGCAGTAAGATGAACAGACAGTCAAACAGTCAGACAGACAGACAGACAGACAGACAGACAAACAGACAGGCAGTAAAACAGACAGACAAACAGACAGGCAGTAAGACAGACAGACAAACAGACAGGCAGTAAGATGAACAGACAGACAGACAGACAGACAGTAAGAATAGACAGAGAGACAGACAGACAGTAAAACAGTCAGACAGACACACAGACAGACAGACAGACAGACAGACAGACAGACAGACGAACAGGCAGACAGTCAGACAGTACAACAGTCAGACAGACAGGCAGTCAGACAGACCTTCTCAGCGAGGGCGTCCCAGGCCTCTCTGAGCGCCCGCTGCTCCTCGCTCACGGTGGCGCTGCGCTTCATCGCCGTTAGCAACGGCATGACGGGACGCCGCTGCTCTGTGAAGGAGACCACGAAGGTCTGGACCACCTGACACACAGGGAGAGAGACACACACACACACACACACACACACACACACACACACACACACACACACACACACACACAGACACACACACACACACACACACACACACACACACACACACACACAAACACAGACTCTCACACACACACACACACACACACACAGACACACACACACACACACACACACACACACACACACACACACACACACACACACACACACAAACACAGACTCTCACACACACACACACACACACACACACACACACGCCCACACACACAGATTTGAGCAGAAATAGACTTATGGAGAGAGAGGACAGAACTAGAGATGAGGAGAGAGATATGTCTGACAGTTACTGGAGTACATCGTCTCCTGTATGGAAGATGGAGGCAGGAGTGATGAGGGAGAGAGGGGAGAGGAGAGAGGAAGAGGGGGAAAGGAGAGGGGAGAGAGGGGCGAGGAGAGGGGGAGAGGGAGAGAGGAGAAGGGGAGAGGAGAGAGGGAGAGGAGAGAGGGAGAAGGGGAGAGGAGAGGGGGAGAGGGGGAGAGGAGAGAGGGGAGTGAGGGGAGAGGAGAGAGGAGAGAGGGGAGAGGAGAGGGGGAGAGGAGAGAGGGAGAGGAGAGAGGGAGAGGGGGAGAGGAGAGGGGGAGAGGGGAGAGGAGAGGGGGAGAGGGGAGAGGAGAGGGGGAGAGAGGGGAGAGGAGAGGGGGAGAGAGGGGAGAGGAGAGGGGGAGAGGAGAGAGGAGAGAGGGGAGAGGAGAGAAGAGAGAAGAGAGAGGAGAGAGGAGAGAGAGGGGAGAGGAGAGGGGGAGAGAGGGCAGAACTCTGTTAGTTGGACAGCTTCCTACATGGTATCGCTCAGCGTAGCTCTCTCCCTCCGTGGAGTCCCAGCCTTCCAGCAGCTCCTCGTAGGCCTGCAGCAGCCAGCATGTCACTTCCTGTGCCTTCTGATTGGGCGTGGCCTGGCGACAGACAACACAACAACAGTCACCACCAGCCCGGGGATCCCCTCGTGATGGAGAGGGGAGTGAGAGCCACACGGAGCCAAGGAACACAGCATCTCATCAGGCTACAACTACAACCCTGAGCGTAGTGCTGGTGACAACCAGGGTTATCGTTTCTTTGAATAAAACAATATAGTATCATTAAAATTCTACTAAATAATTTGACGTGACACAGATTAATATTAAAAAATCTCATATAATATGTATCAATTATATCAATTGCACATGGTTTAATATTTCTAAACATTTTCTGTATATCAGAGACCAGCCTAAACCAGTTGCAGCATCAAATCGGTAAAACATATCGATGTCCTTCCATGCCATTTTTTGCACCCACATACCTTTGCAGGATTATTAGAAAAAGATTCCATTGGTGCAAGAAAAGCCCCTAATCCCAGGTTACAACGCGGTTAGTCTGACTCCCCAGACCAGAGGGAAGAGGTCTCCCTGAAGGACTGGATGGATGAGACACCGGTGATTGAAAGAGAACCATCAGGTCTTCATCTCTCCTGCACTTACATGACCTGTCTCATGAAGCAGCATTAACTACGCTTCTCTGCGGCTCGCGGCTTTATCTCCACGAACCAATCAAGACCGACTGGTTGTGATTCCGCTCGATCAGCCAAGTTTTCACCACATGACCTAGGCTCCGCCCCCAAACTCATCACACCTCTGAGAGGCCGCTGGTCTGCTCCTCAAAGACACACATCTGAAAATGTTTCACCATAGCTTTTTGCTTTGGATGAAAGCAAAATAAGGTAACTAGAATTGTAACCTTGGAACTAGTATTCGGTATTCAGTGGGTGTATGCATGATGGAATGGATTGAGTAAATACAAAAGTCATTCATCAAGCTGGTGTCAGCCCGCACTCAATGGCTTGCCAGAGGCTCTCTGAACACAAAAGACCTTGTCTGTTTTCTGCCAGAGAGCCAAACGTGTTGCAGCCCATCCCTACAGAGGTGGCGCTAAGGGTTGGGTTAGCAGCAGCTGTAACTCAAACTGATTCAGCAACATTCATATCCTGAGTCACGTTGACTCCGCTCCAACACACGGAGGGGCACAAACCACCCTCATTTACAGCTGGCCTTGTGGATGGGGGCAACTCAGACACACACAGAGAGACAGACGGACACCGGCAGACAGGTAGACAGACAGGTAGACAGACGGACAGACTGTTCGATGTACCTGTCGCAGAGGTGAGGCAGAAACAGCAGGAGTGTAGTGAACAGGAAGGTTTATAGGAGAAGGAGTCTTAGGAGGCGTCAGATACTGTGGAAGGGAGGAGAGGACAGAACAGAGAACGGAGGAGAGGAGCAGAGAGGAGAGGAGACAGGAGGAGACCATAGGATGGAGGAAAGCCAAAACACAACATCAGGCATAAATGCTGAGGAGACAGGTATGTCTTCTCAAAGAAGAGACAGGTGTGTGAAAGCAGAAGGGGGAGAAAGAGGACGGAGAGGAGCAGCACTAACCTGCGTGTCTTCATCTGGTGCGGGGAGGTCTCGGGAGTACTGAAGGAACTGGGACACGTAGGTCATGATGGACTTCTCCTCTGGCTCACGAACGTCCACATCTGTACCGGGACCACCACCACCACCACCATCATCATCATCATCATCATCATCAAGAAGCCCACCGACCGCATCAAAAAGACTGGAGAGCTCCATGACCAGCGATCACCAAACCCTAGAAACACAGCTGATCCCAACCTGCTCCTACTGCAGGAGGCGACAAGCACAATGGCTGAATGAGAGGTGATGTTTGCTCATATCACCCTCAAGAACATTCAGCTGAATGTGTTTAGTCGCAAGGCGTCAGCTAATGGGAGGCATACCACAGCCAAACAAGGAGAGGGTTTCATGCAAATTTAAGATCCAAACACAGAGCAAGTCATCAGACCTTCATCTTGTCATCTCCACTGCCCCAGGGCATCTGGGAAACAGTCACAACAATCTGGGAACACTGCTTTACTAAAGTCATATTTTGTTGTATTTGTTGGCAAAGCTTCAGTCAGAGCTTGAATTAGTATGTACATTATATCAGTCAAGGTATGTACAATCCAACGGATTCTCTCATCTAAAAGTGAATCTTTTTTCAGATACAAGACATTAAGGAGTAGGTACTGGTTAGACAGTACAGACACAGGTCATTAAGGAGCAGGTATGGGGTTAGATAGTACAGAGACGGGTCATTAAGGAGTATGTAGGGGTTAGACAGTACATAGACAGGTCATTAAGGAGTAGGTAGGGGTTAGACTGTACATACAGGTTATTAAGGAGTAGGTAGGGGTTAGACAGTACAGATACAGGTCATTAAGGAGCAGGTAAAGGTTTGACAGTACAAAGACAGGGCATTAAGGAGCAGGAAGGGGTTAGACAGTACAGAGACAGGTCATTAAGGAGCAGGCAGGGGTTAGACAGTACAGAGACAGGTCATTAAGGAGCAGACAGAGGTTAGACAATACAACACCCAAACAACCAGACCAGTGGTTCTCAAATGGGGGTACGTGAAGGCACTCCAGGGGGTACGTGAGATTTTAAAATATACATATATTAAAAAAGTAGCATCCATGCAAAAATCCTTTAAAAATAATCATTTAATAAATATTTCAGGAAAATATAAGTTCATAAAATGAATTTTATATTTTAGTAGGCTATTCAATTTCATTATCCTAAAAACCCAGAGTCCCCCCATACCAGGATGGTTCGACCCAACCTGTCACATGCCAGCTGCCATCGCCTGTTAATTTAGTCAAAATTTAGTCATGGATTATTAACATTTACAATGTTCTAAATAGTTTTTTTTCCAAATGTTTGAATTTTGTATGCGTTTATCAGTTCCAAAGTTTAATAAATTAGACACTGATGGCACAGTTCTCTGTTTTAAGTCTTTTTTTTCTCAACTAAAAATGCTTTGCGCTGGTTAGGGGGTACTTGGCTGAAAAAATATTTCACAGGGGGTACATCACTGAAAAAAGGTTGAGAACCACTGAACTAGACTATAGGTCAGGTTAGGGCTGGTTAAGTCTGGTTTAGCTAAGCAAAGTAAAGTCAGGTTAGGTTGACTGGGGTTAATTCAGGTGAAGCTAGTTTAAGTTAGCTTAAACCGCACTGTCAAGCAGGGCTTTGTTCTGGGAGAGTAGCGTTTTATTCGCAAGCTGGGAAACATTGTGGTCTGCATCATGATCTCTGTTAAGTGTGACGGTTCCACCTTTAAGTTTGAGGCTTGACATTAAGGGTTAGATGCCTGACATTATGGGTTAGAGACATGGCATTAAGGTTAGAGACTTATAAAGAAAAAAAATAGGAGGTGAAGGTCAATGTTTTAACTCTAAGGTACGATGCCCCAACCATGAACACTCAACATTGTAGAATTGTTTTGTCAACAATTTAACTCCTCAGTGATTTACAACATGGCCAGAGTGGTTCTCACTGAAAGTACACAGTCTACACAGCCATACATACACTTGTGCTTTTTAAACATACCTATACCACTATTAATATATGGATTTAATCAGTCTGGGTACTGTGTATCTCTGTTTCTCTTTAAGGATTACAGGCTTGACTTTAAGGGTTAGAGTTTCAACTTTAAGGGTTAGAGGCTCGACTTTAAGATGATGATAATCATCATCAGCATCAAGAAGACTGTAAAGCTCCATGACGGGTGAAACCCGACAAACACCACTGATACAAAGCTGGTCCTCCCCTAGGAGGCAACAAGCACAATGGCTGAACAAGAGGCGATGGTGGCTCAGTGGTTAGAGTGGGTGGACAGAGCGTGCTGTCCACCAACCGTAGGGTCGGCGGTTCGATACCCTCAATTCCCCTCCTCCAACTGTCTGCATGTCAAAGTGTCCTTGAGCAACCCTAACTTGCTCCGCGGGCACTGAACATAGCAGCCCACTGCCCCTATGTACCATAGTATGGGTCAAATGCAGAGAACGAATTTTGTTCCTATATCTAGAAAATACTGGGAATGACTAAAATTGTATCTAATCTAATATCAGCCTCAAAAACATCCAGCTGAATGTTTGGTCAAGCCGTCAACTAATGTGAGGCATGCCAAACACAGCCAAACAAGTGAGGGTTTCATGCAAATTTAAGACCCAAACACAGAGCAAGTCACCAGACCTTCAGATCGTCATCTCTGCTGCCCCAGAACATGCTGGGAAACAGTCACAAAATTGTGAACACTGCTTTATCAAAGTCATATTTTTCTTGGATTTGTTGGCAAAGCTTTAGTCAGAGCTTGAATTAGTATGTACATTATATCAGTCAAGGTATGTTTACAATCCAACGGATGCTCTCATCTAAAAGTTAATCTTTTTTCATA
>JAXIVH010000028.1:1863749-1886249 GCA_036785325.1 Urophycis tenuis
CTAAAACGAGAGGCAGGGAACTGACAGCAACTAGATCCAGCATGTCTGATACGTTTGTCAGACTGTAAATCCCTCCACTGCTTCACTAGACAGAGAACATCCGCGGCTTCCTCGCTTGATTGGAAGCCGGAGAGGTGAGGCGAGCTAACCTTTCCATCAGCCTTCACTCTCTCTTCTGTCACACGTTCATAGTGTGGAACCGGTGAGGACTGGGGCTGCGTTCCACTAGTTCTATAGCACTTCTGCTCACGTTCACGTTCTAAATCGCCAGATGTTCTCCCCAACCGCCGTTGTCACCACTGTTCCAATAGGTAGTAAGATAAATCCTCGTCTCCTCTGCTCCACCACTAACTCCTCCACCACAAACTGCTCCTCTCCTCCTATTCCACCACAACCTGCTCTAACAAGCAGTGTGAAGGAGGTTTGAAATGCAGCCAGCATCTAACTGGCATGAAGAACAGCTCCATTATTCATGTATTCACCTCTTCACCTGCCAAACCTGGAGGTAACATTCCTCCAGCTGGCTGCTACCTGGGAGAACACACCTGACCAGGTACCTCCTGCAGGCTGGTCTACCTGGGAGAACACACCTGACCAGGTACCTCCTGCAGGCTGGTCTACCTGGGAGAACACACCTGACCAGGTACCTCCTGCAGGCTGGTCTACCTGGGAGAACACACCTGACCAGGTACCTCCTGCAGGCTGGTCTACCTGGGAGAACACACCTGACCAGGTACCTCCTGCAGGCTGGTCTACCTGGGAGAACACACCTGACCAGGTACCTCCTGCAGGCTGGTCTACCTGGGAGAACACACCTGACCAGGTACCTCCTGCAGGCACAGCTGCCATGTCTTTCATAAATGTTTGGTTTTTGGATAAAGCAGAAGTTTGTCTATTCTAAAGGGAATGTGGTGATTGTACAGCCCGTGTGTGCACACGTCACACTGAAACACACGTCACACTGACACACGCGTCACAGTGAGGAAAACATCACAGTGAGGAACACGTCACAGTGAGGAACACATCACAGTGAGGAACACGCATCACTTCACATCCAGCTATCCTTCCCTACTCAGCACCAGATGTCACATCCATCGCGGGGCCGCGGGGCAGAGGACCGTGGGGCAGAGGACCGCGGGGCAGAGGACCGCGGGGCAGAGGGCCGCGGGGCCGCGGAGCAGAGGACCGCGGGGCAGAGGACCGCGGGGCAGAGGACCGTGGGGCAGAGGACCGCGGGGCCGCGGAGCAGAGGACCGCGGGGCAGAGGACCGCGGGGCAGAGGACCGTGGAGCAGAGGACCGCGGGGCCGCGGAGCAGAGGGACGCGGGGCAGAGGACCGCGGGGCAGAGGACCGCGGGGCAGAGGACCGCGGGACCGCGGGGCCTCGGAGCAGAGGACCGCGGGGCAGAGCGAGCAGCCCTCTGGGTCTCCCATCACACACCACAGCAGCTCACATTCAGGTGAGGCCACGCGGCGGGGAGCCGCGGCCACGCCCCGGGACCCACCTGGACGCGTGCCGTGAAAGGGTGAAGGTAATGAAAGGTGTCTCACCCATGGCGTGGCGACTCCACAGGGGGACGGCAGGAGCACGTCAGGCTGAACTACACTTCAACACGTCCACCATCACTTCACCGTAACGCCAGCGGTGAAATGAGATGTACAGTCGATATGTTATTAAATCCGGTCCGACCACAATAGGGGCCGGCTTCGCCCGAGAGCCAATAGGGGGGTGGGGTGAGGGAGGGGGGGGGGGCATCTGGCTCTGACCCCGCCTCCCGTCCAATCAGAGTGGGTCGTGGACATGCTACAACAAGAGCAGAAAAAACTGGTCGTTCCTCCCGGTCTACATAAAAGGTGTGTGCACGTGTCTGGGATCAGGGTTTGAAAGACATCGAGGCTGAACTGCAAGGCTTTGCAGATCCACCCAGGATCCAACATGTCTGCGCTCCTCAGGGGGTAAAACACCAGCCGACAGTGGGA
Source organism: Urophycis tenuis (assembly GCA_036785325.1). Lineage (NCBI taxonomy): Eukaryota > Metazoa > Chordata > Actinopteri > Gadiformes > Phycidae > Urophycis > Urophycis tenuis. Next base: position 1,865,730 of record JAXIVH010000028.1, read on the forward strand.
CTGTGACCTTCAGCAGGCCTTGAGGGGACCAGGTTAATGCAGTCATCACACACACACACACACACACACACACTCACACACACACACACACACACACACACACACACTCACACACACACACACACACACACTCACACACACACACACACACACACACACACACACACACACACACACACACACACACACACACACTCACACACACAGATTCCTTCTAAGTTGTATCTCGGTTTCCCTGGGATGAAAACAACAAAAGGTTATTTATTTTGAGAGTGAATTGCCCCCACAATATGACTCCATTTGCATTGCAATTTAAACAACAATAGTCATCACTTCTCGTGTATTGCCACTTATTCCAAAACAAATGGTTCCTGTCCTTGAGTCTGATTGGCTCAACACCTGTGACACATCAACACTAAACTCCTTTTTAGTGTTAAAGTCTCCTGTGTTGCTTGGCAACTGAGCAGTGATTACGCCCTCTTGGAATGAACACTGGTGATGTCACTTCCTGTGAGGTCGGGCGGCCGTGTGCGAGGGGTCCTGCCCGGCGTCCCCCTGAGGGGGCGATGGGGTTCGCGGGTTCGGGGTATGGGCTCCGTCACCACGGTAACCAACGACAACAGGGAGGCCTGTTGAACGAACAGCCCGCCGGCGTTCACGCGGCAACCAATAGACTCTGTTGTCACTGCTCGCCACGGCAACAGATGACCACATGAACACAAGGCCCAGATGGGGGCAGATCGGCGCGGCGCTGACATGAGGAGGAACCGGCGGGAGGCCCGGTACTGAGGACCGCGGAGGCCCGGTACTGACCCTGCAGGAGCAGCTGCACGTCGTCGATGTCCAGGGGAACGGAGCCTCTCTCCGCCTCCCCGCCACAGGGGCGGCCAGCCGACGCCATGCTGTGTCAGCGGCCGGGTCCGGACCGCATGGCCGCCTGAGACCCCTCGCTGCGGAGAGAACGCAGAACGTTAGAACGGTTCCGCCAGCTGGTCTTCAGAGAGAGCAGAACGTTAGAACTTAAGTGCTGGGTGGCCTCCGGTGAACAGAACATGAACCAAAACCTTCAGCCACCTGCGTTTGCCTCCAGAAAGAAGGATTACAACGATGGAATCCTTGCAGCTTTGGAGAAAGAACATTAGAACCTAAGCAGCAGCTCATTCGTTCTGAGATCACAACTTTAGAGCTACACAATAATTTAGCTTTAAGAGAACAGAGCATTGGAACCTCAGGAACCTTTGGAACCTCAGAACAGCGGGACCATCTCTTCTTGATGGGTTCTCCACCACATTTTGAAACATGGTTCAAGATAAATGACCTGGGGTAGAGTTATCTGTCTTTAAAGTACTTTACATATTTGCTGCAATCACCTGCATATCACATTTTATTCCTGTTATTTAAATACAGTGAATGTCATGTCACATGTCATTAAGAAGCAGGATGGGGTTAGACAGTACAGAGACAGGTCATTAAGGAGCAGGTAGGGTTTAGACAGTACAGAGACAGGTCATTAAAGAGCAGGTAGGGGTTAGACAGTACAGAGACAGGTCCTTAAGTAGCAGGTTTGGGTTAGACAGTACAGAGACAGGTCATTAAGGAGCAGGTAGGGGTTAGACAGTAATAAAACAATGGTGATAGAAGACTCATGAAGAAGAAGACTCATGTCTATATACAGAGTAGTAGAAACCAGTCAACTAAGAAGAGCACATCAAATTGCTGACATTTAAAAGTGTTTCCAGAAACGCCCGGCAGCGTGGAGAACACCAGCTTCGTCTGGCGCGTCTCTCAGGGTCATGTGACCGAGCGGCGGGTCAGCTGACCCAAAACACAGAGCAGCGGAACATGGGAGCGGACAGGAGGCGGTCGCTATGGCGACGCCTCAGGGTGACTGGTTTGGTGTGAAGCTGTTTTGTTGAGTGGGGGTTCTGTGTTGTTAGGATGACTGTGTGACGTGGTGGCCCGGTTCTGTATGGTCAGGACACGTGATGAGCTGGTAGTGGTGGAGCTGAGAAACCCCCAACCACACACACACACACACACACACAGACAGACACACACACACACACACACACACACACATAGATACACACACACACACACACACACACACACACACACACACACGTACACACACACACACACACACACACACACACACACACACACACACACACACACACACACACACACACACACACACACACACACACAAACACACACACGTTTTTGGTGCCTTGACTTGACTATATAAATGAATGAATTATGATGATGAAATCATCCAGCTGTTATGACATGTTGTCAAACCCTTCCCATGTGCTCACGTGCGATTTGAAACCCTTTAATTCACCTTAACGAACCCTGCGACGGACTCCTGGGACCTCCTGGAGAGGCGTGGAGAAGACCCCCTGCAGAGACCGCCCTCCCCCATGAGAGGCCTCCCCCAGAGGGACGCCGAGGGGGAGTCAACCCACACTGATCCACACGGAAAGAACTACCACCCAACCAAGGCCGACCCCTGACCCCTGACCCCTGGACACAACCAGAGCCTGATCGCCTCTGACGGGGATCGTTATCTTTGAGGGCACTTTCACAAGCATACCATCTGGTCCATTAGAATGGACCCTGGTACAGTGAACCAGCAGTACAGTGAACCAGTGATATCCAACCAGTGCAGTGAACCGGTGCTACAGTGAACCAGTGGTACAGTGAAACAGCGGTGCAGTCCAACCTGTGGTACAGTCAAACCAGTGGTACTGTGAACCAGTGGTACAGTGAACCAGTGGTACTGTGAACCAGTGGTACATTGAACCAGTGGTACTGTGAACCAGTGCTACAGTGACCCAGTGGTACTGAGAACCAGTGGTACAGTGAACAAGTGGTACAGTGAACCAGTGGTACAGAGAACCAGTGGTACTGAGAACCAGTGGTACAGTGAACCAGCTGTACTGTGAACCAGTGGTACAGTGAACCAGTTGTACAGTGAACCAGTGGTACTGTGAACCAGTGCTACAGTGACCCAGTGGTACTGTGAACCAGAGCTACAGTGAACCAGTGGTACAGTGAACCAGTGGTACTGTGAACCAGTGGTACTGTGAACCAGTGGTACAGTGAACCAGCTGTACTGTGAACCAGTGGTACAGTCAAACCAGTGGTACAGTGAACCAGCTCTACTGTGAACCAGTGGTACAGTCAAACCAGTGGTACAGTGAACCAGCGGTTCAGTCTAACAGGTTCTGCAGTTTACAAGCCATGCCTTCGGTTCCTGACCCACGGGGAAGTAGCACTTTTGCGGTCGGTTCAGAACAAAGTGGACAGAAACATGACGCATGATTCACGTTCTCCCGGTTCACCAACAAGGGAGCCCTCAGCAGCGCCGGACCCCCGCGGGTCACTCAGTGAGTACGTAGGTTCACAGTGTAACGAGTGAATGTTTCAACATCATCCATGTTTCAGTGGCTGACATATGGACCAGCTAACCCCGACAGCTGCAGCTTTCCCTTCGCTGGGTCAAACAGAACATAAAGGCGTTGTCGATTGCTGTTTATTGGTAAACAAATATTGGAATTATTTTTGGGTGGTGAATTTATAGCCAGTGCAGAACTGACCCTCCCCCCTCCCCCCCCCCCCCCCCCCCCCCAACCTAAATCTGGATTACAAAGGTCGCATAAGATTCTCTGCTGTGTGTGTGTGTGTGTGTGTGTGGGGGGGGGGGGGGGGGGGGGGGGGGGGGGGGGTGCGTGTGCGTGTGTGTGTGTGGGTGAACCTGTCACAAACCAAAATAGCCGTGAGGAGCAGCACGTGTGTCCGGCAGCCGCTACAGTTTTAAAACAGTCCAGCGGAGATGTTACTGCAAGGCGCCCTTGAGCAAGAATAGCGGACTTCACTGAAGCTAAACCTTGGTTACTTAATCTGGAACAACTCTGCTGTAGAATACTGTGGAGTCTGGTCATATTAAACCCAGAAACACAAAGTTTAGCAAGATTCAAATAATCGACGTAAAGTTTGAGAAACAGAAACTTTGCCCCGATGGCGTCTCTGTTCTGGTTCTGACCGGTCCCCTGCGACCCGGGACCCCCGCTCCACCTCCCCGGTCTGAACACAGGTTCCACCGCACAACACACTTCATGCTGCGTCACTCACCAGTGGGAAGAAAGACTCACACTCAAGTCAACTCCGTCCGGCCCGACGGAGACGAAATGACACCCAGTGGGTGCTGACGCGCCTCAATTTGGTGCAAAGTAGCTTGGATTGGGTGCAAAGTAGCCTGGATTGGGTGCAAAGTAGCCTGGATTGGGTGCGAGGCGACGTGACAGCGGTGCAGTGTTGTGGACGCTGAGCAGGCCAGACCTGCGTACTCCAGGCTGACACGGGAGAAGGGCCGGCCATGCCAGGCCAGAAGGGCTTCGGCTGGGCTAATTATAGCAGCCAGTGAGGGTCCGACAGCGGCCCCCCTCCCCCCGGCCCAGTGTCCTCGGCGGGGGACATTCCCTCTGAGTCCGGCCGGCCGCGGTACGCTGTGTCCTGGTCAGCTGCAGGACGTGTGCCACGTACAGCCAGTAAAAAGGCTTTTCACTGTGGATCAGGAGGCCTTTATTAACCACGTAGAACACTGCTTGGCAAGTGAATTATACATTCAGTGAAACTAAAAGAACTGCAGATTTCATTGGTTTCATGTTGAGGTTTTGGGTATGTTTTTTTTGGTTATGTTGCTTATTTATATTGGTGGAAATATAAAATATTGATAGAATAATTCATACTTCTGTTCTCTTTCTCACGGGAGAACGGCAGCCTGTCTGCTCCATAGTCCACTCAGAACGGAGACTCATCGAGAACTGAGTATAACTAATCAGCCGGGGAAAGTAACTGTATGATAAATGAACACCAGGTGGCGCCATTGCACTATGTCCTGGTTCTTCAGGTGAGGTCACGTCTGGTCACGAGCCAACGATTTGACGTTTTGTGTGATAAATTAACGATCTTAGCCATTTGAAATCTTCCAAACCTCATCTCAGCTTCACTTTCACACACGAGGCCCATACAGCCTGGTCAGAAGGAGCAGGAGAAGAGCATTACTCGTTTCATTTCAACGACCCAACCATCAGACGTTGTGGTTGGACTGAACCAAGGCTCTGGTGTGGAGGGTTGCTCTGTGAAACAGGACAGATATGAGGTCCAATCTGTGTGTTGATCCTTGAGGGTGTCAGAAAGTGTACCGCAGGAGAGTGTGTACTGTACCTCAGTGGTCTCCCCCACTAGGAACATCAAGAACATCAAGAACAGCCTTCAGGGGCCCGGCCTCAGGCCTCTGCTCAATCATCTACCCAACCCAGTAGATCCTGTAGTAGATCCATGAATGTGATGGGGCTGACCCGGACTGCTGGGGTTCTGTCTGAACGGGGTGGGGGGGGAACTGTTCCCATGGTAACCAGAGCCTCCGTCTGGCCGTTACGGTAACGACAGGCGCAACGGTCAATTCCCGAAAAGGCAGAAAGTAAGAAAGTAAGCCTGGGTATCGTGTCAACAACAAAGTCTTGCTCCCAGAGTGGGCGAGGACTCTCTCTCCCATGAGTTCAGGGCTGAAGACAACACAGCCAGTCAGTGCTGGTCAGTACGGTTCTGGAGGAGGGGGGTCAGGCTGCCAGAGGGCCCTGGTCCTCTAGAACCATACAGTGGGCGGAGCTGCCCACACTGCTGAACAGCTGGACTCTGACCACGGTTCAGCGCTGACACGACTGAGAACAAAGGATGTGTTGTTTCCTCAAGTGTTCCCGTCATGGTGGAACACGCTGTCAGCCAAAACTTGGGAACCTTTTTTGACAACAAACAGCACAGCCAGTGACAGGCCATTTGTTGCCGTGACGACACGCTGTAATTAGTCTGTGATGCTTGGCAGCTCGTTAGCACTTAATTAGCCGGTCGGAGCACTTAGCATACTGGGTAGCCTTCTGAAGCTGTCCGGATTGGCAGCACGGACACAGGGCTGTTTGTGTGAGGAGATCCAGACTCCCACCACACCACCATCATGCAATCAGTCTATCTCTGGGCCTCCCTACCTCCTGATCCATCTAGCAGACAGGCAGACAGGCAGATACAGGTGCATGCATACATACGCACACAAGTCCACATCAAAGTCACACACACACGCACACAGACGCACACTTGTTTTTTGGTGACAGTACACAGACAGGTCATTAAGGATCAGTTATGGGTTAGAAAGTGCAGAGACAGGGCATTAAGGTGCAGGTAGGGGTTAGACAGTACAGAGACATGTCATTACAGAGCAGGTAGGGGTTAGACAGTACAGAGGCAGGTCATAAAGGAGCAGGTAGGGGATGGACAGTACAGAGACAGGTCATTAAGGAGCAGGTAGGGGTTAGATAGTACAGAGACAGGTCAAGTACAGAGACAGGTCATTAAGAAGCAGGTAGGGGTTAGACAGTACAGAGACAGGTCATTAAGGAGCAGGTAGGGGTTAGACAGTACAGAGACAGGTCATTAAGGAGCAGTTAGGGGTTAGACAGTACAGAGACAGGTCATTAAGGAGCAGGTAGGGGTTAGACAGTACAGAGACAGGTCATTAAGGAGCAGTTAGGGGTTAGACAGTACAGAGACAGGTCATTAAGGAGCAGTTAGGGGTTAGACAGTACAGAGACAGGTCATTAAGGAGCAGGTAGGGGTTAGACAGTACAAAGACAGGTGGGCAGGGGGGAGAAACCGTTTAAAGGGACTCAATGGAGCAAGAGAGGCGACAAGCGGACAGCGGAGGAAGAGGCTGCTCCCTCAGAGGTCCTCCTACGCCTGGCCAGACCCGACAGAGGAGCCAGATCTTTTCTGATGCGTTCTGACAGCACCTCCTCCTCCTCCTCCCCCCACTGTGGGGGAAGGAGGAGCTGGGGGGAGAACATCTCTTGGCAGGAACAGGGGGAATAGGAAGATGAGCAGAGAGGAGAAAATGCTATTTCAGTGGTTTCATACCTGTCAGAATGGCACACACACACACACACACACACACACACACACACACACACACACACACACACACACACACACACACACATACACACATACATACACATACACACACACACACACACACACACACACACACACACACACACACACTCATGGACACACAAAATGCAAAACACTCTTTCAATACACACACTTTCCTTTCTCTCTCTCACACACACACACCACATGTGCTGAGAGGTACTTTATGACATGTACTCTCCGAACCATGTGTCAAGTGTGTGTGTGTGTGTGTGTGTGCGCGTGCATGTGTGCGACAGTGACTGCGTGGGAATTTGAACAGAAGAGCAGGAAATATCCTACGGCTTAATCAGCACCGGGAAACGTGTGAACTTCATCTAAAGATCAATTTAAATAATAATGACTTCATGTGCAGATGAGGTCTGGACACAGCCGTCACATGATCACAGAGCAGTGTTCCTCCATCACCTGTGACCTCACTTCCTGTCGTCCACACACAGCGAGAGGACATTCGAGGACTTAGCCTCATCATCGATGGATCAATGTGTTCTACCTCAACAGATGAGAAGCTGCGGTTGTGGTGAGCAGGTGTTGGACCTTCAGCTTGTTCTTCGGTTTAATGAAAAGTCGACCGCTGTTGGAAGATCTCACAGACTCATCGACTGTCCCAGACTCTCTCAGCCTGTCAACGACTCGTCAACTCACCGACTCTTTCAGACTGTCACAGACTCCCTGGAGCAGATCGATATTCTGGGATCCATTTGAAACTTCCAAAGGCTCCGTTCCCGGCGGCTCAGAGCGTGCTGCTGTGATGGCTCGCTCACAACACCTTGTGACATTTCAGGAAGTACAGTAAGTCACAGTAAAGCAGGCCGTGTTGTTTCCAACGCCATCAGGCTGAGAATTCCAACTGTGGCATGTGTCAAAAACCTTCGCAGGCATTTAGCTTCCAGGGTTTGAGGAACGATTCCCCTCTTACTTTAGAGACACCGTTGGTTACTTTAGAGCCACTGGTTGGTTATGTTAGAGACACTGGTTGGTTACTTTAGAGACACTGGTTGGTTACTTTAGAGACACTAGTTGGTTATGTTAGAGACACTGGTTGGTTACTTTAGAGACACTGGTTGGTTACTTTAGAGACACTAGTTGGTTATGTTAGAGACACTGGTTGGTTACTTTAGAGACACTGGTTGGTTATGTTAGAGCCACTGGTTGGTTATATTAGAGACACTGGTTGGTTACTTTAGAGACCCTGGTTGGTTACTTTAGAGACACTGGTTGGTTACTTTAGAGACACCGTTGGTTACTTTAGAGACCCTGGTTGGTTACTCTAGAGACACTGGTTGGTTACTCTAGAGACACTGGTTGGTTACTTTAGAGACCCTGGTTGGTTACTTTAGAGACCCTGGTTGGTAACTTTAGAGACACTGGTTGGTTACTTTAGAGACACCGTTGGTTACTTTAGAGCCACTGGTTGGTTATGTTAGAGACACTGGTTGGTTACTTTAGAGCCACTGGTTGGTTATGTTAGAGACACTGGTTGGTTACTTTAGAGACACTAGTTGGTTATGTTAGAGACACTGGTTGGTTATGTTAGAGACACTGGTTGGTTACTTTAGAGACACTGGTTGGTTATGTTAGAGACACTGGTTGGTTACTTTAGAGACACTGGTTGGTTATGTTAGAGACACTGGTTGGTTATATTAGAGACACTGGTTGGTTACTTTAGAGACACTGGTTGGTTATGTTAGAGACACTGGTTGGTTACTTTAGAGACACCGTTGGTTACTTTAGAGACACTGGTTGGTTACTCTAGAGACACTAGTTGGTTACTCTAGAGACACTGGATAGTTACTTTAGAGACCCTGGTTGGTTACTTTAGAGACACTGGTTGGTTACTTTAGAGACCCTGGTTGGTTACTCTAGAGACACTGGTTGGTTACTCTAGAGACCCTGGTTGGTTACTTTAGAGACCCTGGTTGGTTACTTTAGAGACACTGGTAGGGAACCTGCAGGTCCGATCCCCAACCTGGCAGAGGGACCTGGACGTTGAGTTCTCCTTCCAGAATGCACGGAATGGATGGACCTGCCAGACGTTGATTGGGAGAAGAGGAAGATCCACTGAGCTGAGCTTCATTACATTTGGATGAACAGTTTTCATCTACTTTAACAAAACAGTCACTTACAAGGCAGAAAGTAAATGAGATTCTAATGTGTCTGAACAGAAATTCCTGGAGGCTTATCACAGATTAGACTGATCCTCTTCAGAAATACCTTCTGCCCATCACTTGGTATTGGTACTTGAGAGAGAGAGAGAGAGAGAGAGAGAGAGAGAGAGAGAGAGAGAGAGAGAGAGAGAGAGAGAGAGAGAGAGAGAGAGAGAGAGAGAGAGAGAGAGATGGAGAGAGAAATGGACTGACAGCAAGGGGGAGGGAGAGGGAGGGAGGGAGGGAGAGAGATGTAGAGAGAGCAGTAATAAACACTAACTGACAGGATGAGAAGAATAACTAAGAATATAACATGAATATCTCAGGGCATCAAGCTGGTGGATGAGTCCTTCTCTTCCTGGATCCCTCAGAGTCTGAGCTGTTTTACGTCGTAGTGAGTTTGTTTTAATGGAAGAAGTTCTCAGTTCGGCCATAATGTGGTTTTACCTGGTTTCTCATCTCACGAAAGCAGACGCAAGAGACACAAAAAAACTATTCCAACTTAATCCACACACATGAATAATAATGGCGGAGCCGGGAGTGATTTCCATGTGTTTATTAAAGCTTGGGGAGGAAGGAGCAGCCAGAGTACGCTAGATTTAGAGAGAACCCCCCTCCCTTCAGGACTCCCTCCGAGGCCACGCCCCCAAAACACGTCACCAGCTCGCTAGCGTTAGCTAACGGTCTGCCTCGTCTTGAGGAAGACTCCGGTCATGTGCAGTGAGTCCGCGGGCAGAGTCGCGTGCAGGTAGACGGGTAGGAAGACAGACAGACAGACAGACAGACAGACAGACAGACGGACAGGAAGGCCATGCAGTGATTTCATTCGGGCCAAATTAAATGTTTGGACGGGTTGTTACAGGCCTGCGACAGTCTCTGCTCTCATCAGAGCATTTGATTTATTGATTGGGGCTGCAAAGGGAAAGTCCTGGTAAAATAAATTGCCCGCCCCAGCTTTAAGGAGCAGCCTCCTGCAGTCAGAGGGGAGAGGACCTTCAGCGATAACGACGTGGTCCTCAGAGGGGGGCCGCGGGGGGCCGGACACTCTCCAGGGCGTTGTTAGACGCTGCTGCTCTCCCCCTGGAGGCCGGCACTCAATCTGGATCAACAGCCAAAAAGGACTTGGGTGTTTTTAGCGTCATTACTGAACGTCGGGTTACTTAACGTAATCCCTGGTTCTTTGATAACAGAGTGAGGTGTTTCACTATGGGAATCGCTCTCAGCGTGACCATTATGGAAGACATAATGGTCACGCTGAGAGCGATTCCCATAGTGAAACACCGAACGAAGTTAGAAAAAGAACTGCATTTGTCTTAGCCCTCGATTCTGCAGATTAATGACACGATCACTTGAGTTTGATATCGAATACATCTCGGTGCTTCATTTACATGGATTATATTTCTATAGTTTAAAAATGGATGGGGTTGAACTGCCAGAAAAATGTCAGCCTGTCAGATACAAACATTCAGCCAGTCAGTCACACAGTGGGAGAGAGATGGAGAGACAGAGAGAGAGGGAAAGAGGGAGGGGGGGGGGAGTACATTACACTCACTTCTGCCAGGCTGCTGTCATGGCCCAGGTGAGGTGGCCCGACCGGGTGAAGTCTGAAGCTACGTGAGACGTCCATCCAGTCTGAGGCTGCGTCTCCCTGACGTGTCAGCAGGAATCACTCCCACCGTTCAACTAAACGGCAGAAATCACTCAGGGATTACCTGTAAAAAAAGATGATTCTAACAGGAGATGACAATCCAAAGGACAATTCTCACGTTTGAAGTTTGCAGCGATCAGACATGTAAAAGCTTTGAGTCGCTGTCATTGTGTTTTTCATCCTTTTCTTTATTAATGTTCAGAATATATAAATATGTGTATTTCCCTTCCAACCTGAACGCTGTGGTACATGGGAACAGTGTATTCATGCAGATCTCTGGCTCACCTCCGCGGTACAGGGGAGACAGGAGCTCAGGTCATCAGGTCAAACAACATCACATGACATTCTCCACCTCTTGGGACCAACCAAAATCAAACGTTGCATAGTTCAGCTGTATTAGAAATTAAGACTTAACAAGTGTGCGTGTTTGTGTGTGTCTGTGTGTTTATGCATTTGTAAGTGTGTGTGTGTGTGTTTGTGTGTGTCTGTGTGTTAATGCATTTGTAAGTGTGTGTGTGTGTTTGTGTGTGTCTGTGTGTTAATGCATTTGTAAGTGTGTGTGTGTGTGTTTGTCTGTGTCTGTGTGTTAATGCATTTGTAAGTGTGCGTGTGTGTGTGTTTGTGTGTGTCTGTGTGGTTATGCATTTGTAAGTGTGTGTGTGTGTGTGTGTGTGTGTGTGTGTGTGTATTTGTGTGTATGAGTAAGGAAAAATCATCTGAGCAGACATTCAGACAAACTGGCCTTTAGTACATCAACAGGCACACTTATGTGTGTGTGTGTGTGTGTGTGTGTGTGTGTGTGTGTGTGTGTGTACGTGCGTGCGTACAAGCATGTGTGTGTGTGTTGTCGGGAGTTCTGGCGTGACCCATAATGCACTGCAGAGTATAAAACTACTCAACTTCATGCAGGACTAGAAAGGTGACGTGATGGACAGAGTGGGCGGGTTCTAAGGCAGGCTGGGATGGTTATCCTCTTCCCCGACGCGCCTGCCTTCATCCCTCAGCCTGCCCACGAGGAGTGCCCGGACGCCTTCGTGTCATAAAAATAGAAATCGCTTTAAGTATCGTTTGTAGCAACGTAGCTAACCCAAGGTCTGGCACACAAAGACTGACCGAATGTGAATCCCCTCTCTTGGGATGATGCTCTTATTTATTCTGTCTTTTGCTTGCGGGGGGTTAAGTGAACGTGTGAATTTTATTCCTTCTCAGCGCGGCGCCGGCCAGACTAAGCCTCCAACCCTCTGCGCGTGATGCCGGCGTGCAGATAATCCACGCGGGGTCCTCCTCAAATCCAGGGCTCTATGGGGATGTGTGGATATGTGCTACCAATATGCAAACCCTGAAAGTCCACACAGTAAATCATTGCTGAAAAAGTGTCCTATGTACAGTGTAGCTCAGGCAAAACCTGTGGCACGCGTTCAAATAACTTTTTGCATGCAGTCAACTGCATAATGTACAGGCAACAACGTACATTAAATAATTTCTTTGGCAGGCCAGAAACCAGCTGGTCATGCATTCAGAGGTATGTACAGTAAAGAAAGGAGGAAAGAAAGGAGTCACTGAGTACTGTTAGCGTTAGCGCTCGCTTAACTGCGCGGCAAGAGTGTGTGTGCAAATGTTCAAGTAGCCAGTAGTCTGTCGCTGAGTAGCCAGGAGGTTAGCTAGCAGCCCATCAGTCTATGGCCGAGTTAGCCCGAAGGCTAGTCAGGATATAGCAGAGTTAGCCGGAAGGCTAGTCAGGATATAGCAGAGTTAGCCAGCAGGCTAGGAAGTCTATAGCCGAGTTAACCAGCAGGGTACTCGGTAGATCACAAGTTAGTCAGCAGGATAGTCAGTCTATAGACGAGTTAGCCAGCAGGCTAGTCAGTATATCCTGAGTTAACCAGCAGGCTAGTCAGTCTATACTTTAGAGAGCTAGCGTAAGAGGCTGAAGCCAGTGATGCAGCAGAACCAATCAGAAAAGGGTCTGGGTTCTTACAAACAAATCAACACATTCCCCTCCGGTCGTCTGTCCAGTCCCACCGCTGCCCCCCTCAGAGACTCTCTGAAACCTCCTTTTCGGAGTCAGGCGACACGGGTCTGGAGACGGTGAAGATGTCCTGCCGTTTGATCTTGGCCCGGGGCGTGGAGGTGGCGGTGGAGGAGGAGGAGCAGGAGGAGGAGGAGGAGGCGGGGAGTGGAGGACCCCCCAGGGAGGGCCGGCGGGGGCCCGACAGCAGGCTGATGATCTGTGCCACCTGGCTCTCCAGCGCCCCCAGCCGGCCCCCCAGGGTCCGGATGTCCCCGCGGAGCTCCAGGCGCGTGTCGTGCAGGGCGGCCTGCAGGGCCTGCTCCGGGATGGGGCAGAAGGGGTGAGGAGACCCCGCCCCTCCGCCGGGGAGGAGGGGGCTGGAGGCCGCGGGGGTCCGGGCCTCGCCGGCCCGGTCGATGCGCAGCTCGCTCTTGGTGATGCCGCTGTCGCAGGAGTCCGTCTTGCGGAGCGGGTTGCCGTCCTCCTCCTTCTCCCCCCTCCCGCCTCTCCCCCCCACCTCCTCCCTGGACAGCGTCTCCACGGAGACCGCCTTGGGGGCGTTGTTGAGCCCCTCCCTCCGGAGCTCGGCGGCGGGCGTCTGGGGCGGGGCCACGTTGCTCTTCAGCCTCATCCAGCCTCGGGCGGCGGGCCTGGCCGGCGCGGGGGGGCTGCTGGCGGTCTTGGGCCCAGCCGGGGCCCCGACCGGGGGGCTGAGGCTCTGGTTATCCCCCGCGGCGACCGCCACCGCGCTGGGCTGCAGCTCCATGACGTCACAGTTGTTCTGCTTGGCGGTGGCGGTGGTGGCGGGCGTGTAGCTCTGCATGGGCGTCACCTGGGAGACGGTGAGCACGCTGCTGCTGGGCAGGGCTCCGTTCTGCTGCAGCGGCGGACGCGACAGGGGCAGGGAGTGCTGCAGGCTGGAGTGGCCCAGCTGGAGGCTGTGGGGGTGGAGGTGCTGCTGTTGCTGCTGCTCCACCTGGAGCCGGTTCTTCTCGGGGTCCGCCTGGGAGCCCTGTGTTCGCAGCTCCTTCTGCTGCTTGAACTTCTGGAAGAGCTTGCGGACCGGGTGGTCCTGGGGGATGGTCAGCTGGACCTCGTTCTTTGCCCGCTGCCGCTCCTCTTCCTCCTTCTTCACCTCGCTGATCTTACGGAAGATGATCTGAGAGACAGAGAGAGAGAGAGAGAGAGAGAGAGAGAGAAGAGAGAGAGAGAGTGAGAGAGGGAAAGAGAGACAGAGCGGCTCAAAGTGTCATTTCACGTGTTGAGCAAATAGTCCAATATCAATAAGAATATCGTTGACAGGATTCGTTTCATCTACATCTACCGTCGACCTCTGGACATACCTGAGCAAGATGACTGCTGTCTAACCCCTACCTGCTCCATAATGACCAGTCTCTGTACTGTCTAACCCCTACCTGCTCCTTAAAGACCTGTCTCTGTACCGTCTAACCCCTACCTGCTCCTAATGACCTGTCTCTGTACTGTCTAACCCCTACCTGCTCCTTAAAGACCAGTCTCTGTACTGTCTAACCCCTACCTGCTCCTTAATGACCTGTCTCTGTACTGTCTAACCCCTACCTGCTCCTTAATGACATGTCTCTGTACTCTCTAACCCCTACCTGCTCCTTAATGACCTGTCTCTGTACTGTCTAACCCCTACCTGCTCCTTAATGACATGTCTCTGTACTGTCTAACCCCTACCTGCTCCTTAATGACATGTCTCTGTACTCTCTAACCCCTACCTGCTCCTTAATGACCTGTCACTGGACTGTCTAACCCCTACCTGCTCCTTAATGACCTGTCCCCTGTACTGTCTAACCCCTACCTGCTCCTTAATGACCTGTTTTGATATTCACTGTCACTCTGAGTGGCTTTGGACTGAAGCACTTTGCACTTGCTCTCATCAGGAGCCGTACAACAAGGTGCACAGCAGAGATCTGCTGTGGTCAGCACAATCCATCCTGAACAATTCGGGTCTCGTAGTGCCTGAACACCACTGAACCGATGAGAGAAGCGAAAACAAAGCCCTGTTCTTGCACGGCTGCCTGCACGCCACTTAGTAGGGGACCGGAGGAAGCGCCTGCATTACTTATGAGGAGGGGCAGGGGAACTCTCGGACGGGGAGCTCTGGGACGAGGAGCTCTGGGACGAGGAGCTCCGAGTCTTAATGGGGTTCGGTAAACAATGGAGGCGTAGGCCGTGGAGGATCTGCCAGAAAGGATCTAGAGTGACGAGGCTCCCAGCCGCTTACTGTATGCCTGCTCTGAGAGCGGCGTGGATGCAGACCAGGGCTGTCGCAGAGAACGGTTCCTACCACGTTTTCTCCATACATCCTCTTTTTGTGGGCTTTATGTGCACACATGGACAGGACAGCAAGCACATTAGAGTGGGTTGAAAAATGGAGGGAGTGACTTGTCACAAGAGGACCGCAGAATGGGTGTGGAGCCACGTGGGTTGGTGCACTAGGAGGTTGAGCCCCCTAGCCTGCATGGCCTCTGGCGATGGCCCACCGGTAGGCTGCCGTTAAGACCCCGCCAGCCACACTGGGGTTAGGGCTGGGCTTTAGCGCGAGGAGGCGAGCAAAGCTGAGCAGACGGAAACTCGCTTAATTGGCAAAAGAAAACTCCAGGCGGCAGCTTCCTTCTTAGAGAAAGACACTCTGCCAAAGAGTTCAGCTGCCACCCTGGGTGACTAAAACTGGCCCGGGAGTGGAGGAGGAGGAGGAGGAGGGGGAGGAGGGGGAGCAGGAGGAGGAAGAGGAGGAGGAGCAGGAGGAGAGGGAGGAGCAGGAGGAGGAGGAGGGGGAGGAGCAGGAGGAGGGGGAGGAGGGGCAGGAGGAGGAGGAGGAGGAGGTGGAGGAGGAGCAGAAGGAGGAGGTGGAGGAGGAGCCCGTGCTTGGCCGCGGGCGCCTGGCTGTTCGACGTGCCCTCCGGCTCTCCTCCCTCTTCTCAATGAAGGGCCGTGCGGCTTCACGAATGGGCCTGTGGCTCCTTCGTGTTCTGCTGACCCGATTGCTGCTCTTCCATCTCCTTCTGCTTCTCCTTCTGTGTGGCGTGCAGGCCCACGGCCGGCGTTCCAGAGGCCCGCAGAAACCACCGCCAGGTCAGACACGGCGAAGCTTAGCGATGGAGGACGCCATCCCAGCCGCTTGTCCTCAACGCGTGGTTCCGGGTGGAGAGATCGGGGATCTCACTTGAAGAAAACGCTCCATTACTTATTCATCTGTTTGAGAGTGCGCCGCGTCTCCTTCGTGGGATCAAACGTGTCCAATGAGTTGCAGAGGCGGCCTCCCGGCGATCGAATAACGCCGGGAATCAGTGTTAACGTTTAATACTTCAAAGAAAGAAACGGAGTTGATAGGGTGGGATTTTCAGGGGATCCGGGTCGATCTCTCATCCATCAGAGCGCTGTGAGCGCGGCCCCGGGCAGCTGGGCTGGCGAGGGGCCGGGCCGGCCAGTGTGTTAATGAATCCTTACTGGGGGCCGGACTGCTGAGACGTGCAGTTATTGGAAAGGGCTTTCTGAGTGGAGCGCTTTTCCAAAACCAGTTATCCATCATCCCGGCGCCGAGAGAAGGAACGCCGCTGGATGGGCGACGGAGGGCGGCGGGATGATTAATAGCCCGAGGAGTTTGGGGCGCTCAGATGAACGTACTCAGGGGTACTCAGTGATATTATACACAGTCATCAAGTGGGAGTCTTTCCACAGGTTCAGCACATTCTCGGTGATTGTGATAATATTGATTGATAATATTGATAATATTGATGACGTCATCGGGGTCTACAACCAATCAAGGCCTTTCCCCCCGAGCCGTCCTGATATTCACTTTGGAATGCGATCAGATCCCAGATGCTAAAATGTGTGGTTGATCCATGAAAACACAGTTACACACAGGGTTTGACAGTTTGGACCAAATTCTGTCTATATAAGCAGTTCCATCATCAGAAGAGTGTTGTTGACTCTTGTATTGACTCAGAGTACCGGTATAGGACAGGAGTCATTCTCCACCACTGCGTGCCGGTAATCCAGATGACCAAAGGGTTTTTGAGTCCTCCAGGGCAGTCGGACACCAGAGTGAAGGGAGAGCATCTTCCTCAGCAGCTGTGGATACAATCTGGAAAGACAAGCTGTCTTCACAGGCTGCCCTCGTCTCGGCCCACGAGGGGAGTGGAGTGACACGTTCACTGTGATGGCTTTCATTTCTGAGACGGCCAATAGACACGCTGGTTTCAAAGTGCCCCGGCGCCTCTCGTGACATTGCTGGTATCCCAGTCCCTTATCCAGCCATGAGGTTCTCTGTGCTCCTCAAGGCTGAACGGTTGATATGAGCGTCCACAGAGGATTATGCGTGGACTCCACACTTGCACCTTGTGACATAAAACGGTGGCGTCCATTGCATTAGATTAGGCTACGGTTTGGATTAAAAGTGGATGGATCACATATTGTATGTCTTTGATAATTCTATGAACAAAGAAGGTTAGACAATACAGAGACAGGTCAGTAAGGAGCAGGTAGGGGTTAGACAGTACAGAGGCAGGTCATGAAGGAGCAGGTAGGGGTTAGAGAGTACAGAGACAGGTCATTAAGGAGCAGGTAGGGGTTAGACAGTACAGACAGGCCATTAAGGAGTAGGTAGGGGTTACACAGTAGAGACAGGCCATTGAGGAGCAGGTAGGGGTTAGACAGTAGAGTCAGGCCATGAAGGAGCAGGTAGGGGTTCTACAGTCATAGGATCAAACCCAGTGGAGGTCAGCCACTGCTATTGCCATCTGTCAGGTCAACAACAGCCTTTAAGCGCTCAGGAAAACACAAGTAAACATCATGCTGGTACAGACAAACACACACGCTGACCCACACATGAAGACCCATCCATTATTCAGACACTCCCCACAGGGATCCACTGGCTCTGTTCTGCTGCTGAATCCCCAACACCCTGGGAACCATAGGAGCCAGCAGCATCCCCACCACCACCAGATCCATACCAGAACCCAGAACCGCGCAGAACCCGGAACCATGCAAAAGCTGCTCACCCAGAGATAAACAGACTATAAATATCTGGATATTGCTTTCATATTTCTGAAGATCTCCTTGGGCCCGAGAACAAATCATTGGTGAGTGATCACTTGAATAAATTCAGCCCTTGTAAATATATTAGATTTGAGAAATGTCATCAATATACAAAAATATACAGAAGAATGAAGAGATATGATAGAGGAGGAATAAGGATTAAGTTTTGTGTAAAACGTTACACAACACACACAAACACACACACACACACACACACACACACACGAATGGAGACACGGAGCCAATCAGGTGCCTATGTCTATTTTTGGCGGCAGACTTCAGAAGCTCTCGTTACCGTGCCGACGAGAGTCTGGCTTTCAGCATCGATGAGGACCTCAGGGGGGCCATGTCCTTCTTCTGGTCACCTCCACTTGCCCCCGGTCACCTCCACCTTCTCCAGTGTTACTCGCAGAGCCCATTAAACAGTTACAGTCTGAAATGGCTTCACAGGCCACACCTTACCTCCACCCCTCTCTCCTCACCTCCACCCTCCCCATGTTACCTCCACCCAGAGAGTGAGGCCCTTCTCCTGGAGACCACCTCCACACCACGTGGCTAAATAGTGATGCCCACCCCCAGATGTGTCTGTGTGTATCTGTGTGTGTGTGTGTTTCATCTCTCTGATCTGGCCAGAGGTATGTAGGTTTTAAAAGCTCCACTTTATGAACATCAGGCTGGCCGGTGTCCTCCTCTCCTCGAGCAGGACACCGCTGTCCTCTCCACAGCCCGTAGACTTCCTGCTTTACGAGCAGACCAGCGGCCGTCCAGACCGGCCGCTGGCCTCCTGAATCTATCACCATGACTGCCCCATGGAAAGTTGCTACTGCTGCAGTCTGCGCACAGAAACAAGTTCACAGCACGTCGCAGGGGTGATGCAGAGGCTTTCTGTGTATGACTGAGCACACTGAGGCTGGCATCGAACCCACGGCCTTCCTGGATAGCGCTCCATCAGCCGCTCACTGGGAAATGAACCCGAGGTGCTCTCAGTTGGTGACCGACAGCATGGAGCTCACTCAAAAAGCTCAGTTTTAACCTGAGGCCACGCAAAGCACTTTACACCCATTCACATCCACCCATTCACATCCACCCATCATTCATTCATACACACACTGGTAGGCGGCCGCGGCAGACATGCAGTGTGAGTGAGGTGTGTTGCTCAGGGACACCTCGGCACTCAGCGAGGGGAACCATGAGAGAGTCAAGGTGCAACTCTAGCTGACTGGGAACCCATGCCGGGATACTTGCTCAAAGGCTCCTCAGCAGAACAAGATGGATGATTGATGAATTCTCCTCTCCCTGTTCCACCCGCGGGGTGTAGTGATTTTTTCGGGAGTTTTATTCCCGGGCACAACCAGGTATATTTGGTGTGAACCAGCGGCAGTAGCAACAGCAATGCCTGTTGGGTAATCAAAGCCAGGAGCCTGCTCTGGCGACTTGCCATGACGAGGAGGAGGAAAGTTGTGTAGCATGTAGCAGTCATGACGTAGGCGTAAAACTAACCCAGCTGCAGCTCTACTGTATCTACTGTTCTCTACTGCACCTCTTCTGCAGCTCTACTGTATCTCCACTCTCGTCACTGAATCTCCACTGTATCTACTGTTCTCTACTGTACCTTTCCTGCAGCTCTACTGCACCTCTCCTGTCCCGTAGCTCTACTGTATCTCCACTCTCGTCACTGTATCTCCACTGTATCTACTGTTCTGTACTGTACCTCTCCCCTCCCGTAGCACTACTGTATCTACTGTTCTCTACTGCAGCTCTACTGTACCTCTCCCCTCCTGTAGCTCTACTGTATCTCCATTCTTGTCACTGTATCTCCACTGTAACTACTGTTCTGTACCTCCCCCCTCCTGTAGCTCTACTGTATCTCCACTCTCGTCACTGTATCTCCACTCTATCTACTGTTCTGTACTGTACCTCTCCCCTCCCGTAGCTCTACGGTATCTCCCTCATCCCCTCTCCCTCCCACCGGCCCCAGGGGAGCATCGCTCCAGCTGTAACACCGGCAGCCTCTCCATCACAGACACTGACAAGTCACAACGCCAGGCGCCGAGCCCTGGCGCCAGGCGCTAACGGCCCCTGCAGGAAGTGCCTGTGGACGGCGCTTCCTGCCGCGCCGGTGGAGACGCTGTACCGAGCACGGCTGGGTCGAGTGGTGCAACGAGAGGCCGCCAGAAAGCCGCGCTCCGCTGCAGTCGTGAGGCAGCTAAAAATAGCGCTGAGGCCAGCGAGCGATAGCTCTGGGGTTAGCAAGCGCTAGCGAAGAGACAGCATTGAGGCTAGCGGGCGCTAGCTCTGGGGCTAGCGAGCACTAGCGAGGAGACAGCACTGAGGCTAGTAGGTGCTAGCTCTGGGGCTAGCGAGCGCTAGTGAGGAGACAGCACTGAGGCTAGTAGGTGCTAGCTCTGGGGCTAGCGAGCACTAGCTCTGAGGCATCGGCCAAGTTAGCGAGTGCTCGGGACGGATGTCCACCAGAGGAGACACCATTGCTGCTCTGTTCATGTTCCTTCAAGCCCAACCCACCGCGACCTGCAGAGCTCCGTGGGATCTTCTGGCCTCCTTCAGACACTGAAGGTAAACACGCTCACTGTCTCAAA
>JAXIVH010000028.1:1898749-1900490 GCA_036785325.1 Urophycis tenuis
TCCTGAACTCTCTGGATCAAGACGGAGAAGTCAAATACGTTCCCCGGGAGGTCTCCAGAACCGTGAGGTGGATCATTCTTCAATATGAAGGTGAACTCACCTGAGGAGCTTTCTCCTCAGGAGACTACAACACCGACTGACTCGGGAACTTCTGCTAACTTGTGTGGTCGTAGCTCTGGGGTTGAGAACTTGGTTCGTACAAACGTTACTATCGATATAGGATGTACTTTATTCAATGCCAGACGGGATGTTCAGGTGTCAACGCAGAAAGTACAATTGTTTGTTTATAAAATGCACAACATTGTCCTCTCTTTGGTGGTCGGATTCCTGTAAGAACATCTAACAACTGGATGGACTGCACTGTGAGGAACCAGGGCCTGCTCAGAGATGCAGAGTCACTCCTGTTTTGTGACTGCAAATGTCTGCTAAACGACTCAATGGAGTCAATGTTTGTTTGTTCCCAGTGATTCTGCAGATGAAGTGCTGGGAACAACGGTGGGTTGCTATTTAAAAACCTCCTGCTGACGCGACATCAATCTTCACCACACAGCTTCACTTAGCATCAAAGCCAGCGGACTTCACTTCCACCTCACCCGCACTCCCTTAAGGGGAGGACATTTATGTACACATTTATATATACATTGATATACATTTATATACATTTATATACACGAGAGAGTCCTGCAGTCAACCAGCTTCACTGAATACACAACAACCCTCAGATTCAGGCCCAGATTGTTTTTGTTTGGTTTAATTTCCATCAAGCTCTGCGTTTCCCATCCCACTAATTAGTAATTACCTCCCTGTCTCCCCCTCACCCTCCATGATTGGGTGTTTGTTAATTGGTGAGCTCGGCTGTGATTGACAGCCTACTGGTGGAGCCCACTAAGGTAAGTGACTCCACCCTCTGACCAGAACCAGAGGTGGAGGCCCGTGTGTGAGGCCCGACCAGGGTCCTCACACAGAACCCCCGGGTGTCACCTCGTTTACAGATGTGTGCTGTCTGCCTCGTTAGAGGGGACGCTCGCGTTAGCGGGGACTCTCGCGTTAGCGGGGACGCTGGCGTTAGCGGGGACGCTGGCGTTAGCGGGGGACTCTCGCGTTAGCGGGGACGCTCGCGTTAGCGGGGACGCTCTCGTTAGCGGGGATGCTCGCGTTAGCGGGGACTCTCGCGTTAGCGGGGACTCTGGTGTTAGCGGGGACGCTGGCGTTAGCAGGGACGCTCTCGTTAGCGGAGACGCTCGCGTGGCCATCAAGGAATCACAGAAGAAGGACGCCAATGGAAACGTTTGTGATGAATGTTGTCAAGATGTTTGTGAATATTGTTCTTCTTAAAATTCTAACTGAACATTTTAACAGCCAAGGCAGGATATACAGCGAGTTCGGTCACTCTGATAAAAACAATGCATTTAATAAGTAATATCCAAAACAATTCTATATTAATGTTTTCACTCCTGTCCTGTCGCAGGGTACAAACATCCCAGCATCGGTAGGGCCGACACGATTCAGCTCCAAAACATGTTTTGCTAACCCAGCCGGCGTAAATCCTCGTTGACTTAACTTTGAGTGTGTGTGTGTGTGTGTGTCTGCATGCCTGTGTGAGTGTCTGTATGTGTGTGTGTATGTCTGTGTGAGTGTGTCTATGCGTATGCTTTTGTGTGTGCGTCTGTGTTAGTGCCTGTGTGTATGTGTTCCTGTGTGTGTGTGTGTGTGTGTGTGTGTGTGTTCCTGTGTGTGTGTG